>CM045764.1:164856480-165456480 GCA_025200525.1 Camellia lanceoleosa
AAAAAAAAAACTAAAAATATCAATCCTAGATACCCATTCACATCACAATCAACAATTTTGTGTTACATTATAATTTAAATTTTATTTTTGATTAAATTGTTTAAAATTTTTATGTGATATGTTTTTTAAAAATACTACTCATTGGATTTATATTCTATCTCTATTTTAAAATATTATTTCATGTCATTAAGTTGTTTTGTAGACTGATTTCTAACAAATTTTTTAATGTGCATATTCTTCTTTTTGCAAGTAGGACTTACACTTTCTTTTTTACAAAAATTTTTCCACTCTCGTCAAAGAGGTCAAAGTAACTGTGTAAGACTTACTTGTTATGTGATGGAACTTGGAAGTCATTACAATTGAAGTCTCATTAAAACAGCAACCTATATTTTAATTATAAAAACTTTATTGTCTTTTTGGTGGCACAATTATTATTCTCTAAATAAATAATTAATACTCTTCTTCAAATAATTTTTCTTTTAAATTATTTAAGATCCATTGGTATCAAAAACAAAATAATTTGATCAAAAATTAGATTGCATAATGTAAGCATTCAAGCCTTTGAATAATGGGCTCATAGTTTTAATTTCTCCCAAATTGTAGTCAATTGTACCCACTAATGTACGACTATATATCATTTGGCATATAGTTAAAAAGTCAAAAGTCAAAAAGTTAAAAGTTAATACTATTCACCAAAAGTCAACAATTACTATACTTCCAAATTCAATTTTTCCTTGCAAATCAATTTTTACAATTTTTTATTACACATTTTTCTATAAAAAGTCAAAAATTAACCTAAATATCCATATTTCAATTTCTATTTTTAGTCTAAAAGATAAAAAAATACACTTATTTAAACACCCCAAACAACATAATATATTTAACCCGTAATTTGCCTAAAATGCTCCATAAATTGAATTTCATTAATTAATCAATAGTATAGCGGTTGAACTTTCCATGTGATATAACTCCTGTCATTAATGAATTATGTGTTTTTTAAATTTTTTTATTAAAAAAATTGTTAACCATGTGTACCGTCTCAACATACCCAAAAAAAAAAAAAAAAAAAAAAAAAAAAAAAAAAAAAAAAAAAAGAAGAAGTGAGTTACATTGGTCTATTTTGACAACATGGTTAGTAGTCACTTTTTTGGGTTAATAGCCAAAGCTAAAAGTTGGCTTTTTTGTCTTTTTTTTCCATTTGGAAATTTGTTTTGTATCCAACGGGAAAATTACAATTTTACCCCTCACGGGTCAAAATGTGTTACATAGGGAAAGTTGTAAATATTTTAAATAAATAGAGGTAGTTTGGTCATTTCATTATGATTTGACATCATAAACAAATATTAATCAAAAAAGTCAAAAGTCACTTTTTACCAACTTCCCAAACCATTTGTCTAAAAAAGCCAAAAGCTTGATTAAAAGTCAAAAAGTCACTTTTTACCATCTTCCCAAAACAACCCATTAACAAAATCCTTGTAGTTTGGGACTTATGTTATTTTAGTCCTTAACTTTTTAATTGTGATTTATTTGACTCTGAATTTTGAAAATTGAAGATAACATTAAATTTTTCAAGGACAAAATCGTCAATTTGATAAAATATAAACTAATTTGATAAAAATAAATGTCAAAAAAATATTTTTAAATTTTTAAAAAATATTTTTACCTACTAAAGATAAAATTATAAAATTGATAAATCGTCTAGACATTTATTTATTATTTTTTTACCAAATTAATTTTTATTATGTGTTTGGATGATAATCATGTAATGGGTGGTTGTTTTTATTTTCATTAAATTAGTTTATATTTTTTCAAAAGTCAAATATGACAACAATTTTAATATCATTATTAAACTAATCAATTAAATCCAAAAATTCAAAACTAAAAATATTTCATATATTATATATCGATTATACATTACAAGCTTAATAACTACCAATTACATGATCATCCAAACATATAATAAAAATTAATTTGATAAAATAAATAAATAAATAAATGTCTAAAAAGTTTATCAATTTTATATAATTTATCCTAGGTGGATAGAAATAATTTGTAAAAATTTTAAAATATTTTTTTGACATTTATTTTTGTCAAATTAATTTATATTTTATCAAATTAATAGATTGCCTTTGAAATTAAGTAATGACATTTTCAATTATCCTTATTTGAAACAATATTCAAAATTTTGGATCAAATATGTCACAATTAAAAAGTCAATGACCAAAGTGACATGAGTCTTAAACTATAGGGAATTTGTTAGTGTAATTAGCCCTACAAAAAATATCCAGGGCTCATTTGTAATCATGTCTACAAATTAAGAATAATTTATCCCATTAGGTATAACTTAACTTTCGTTTGGGATGTGAATTGATTTTTGATTTTTTAACTATTTTAGTCTAGGATGCGTGTGGGATGGATTTTTGGTTTTTTTACTTTTGTGAGAGGAAAAAATAAAAATAATTATAGTTTGGAGGTGACATTTTGTTTTATTGACTTTTAATCTATTTTATCTTTTTATGACTAAAATAATCAAAAAACATACCAAACATAACCTTAATATCTTATATATTTTTATATGATGTTTACAACAGTGTAAATCTCATACGCAAGCGTATGAGAAATTGTGATTGATTATATATTTATAAAATTACAATAATATTATTGAGGATCAATAAACACAAAATAATATTTAAAAATATTAATTTGTATCCCAAATTTAACAATTGTATGTTGATACTTTTTATACTTAAAATGAATTTAAATTACATATATATTTTTTGTGATTGAATTATTGTGTCTCATATTTTACTTATAAAATTATTAAAATTTTTGGACAAAGTACTTGAAAGTCCTATTTGAAAGAGGAGGAGTCTATTTAGGCTAAGTTTGGCATTCATTAAAAAGTTAAAAAGTCACTATCCTATTTAAGTTACATCATTTTATTTAAGTCACATCGGTTCTTTACTACATCACTTCAAAGGCAACCCATATTTCATGAAAAGTAAAAATACACTTATTTAGATCATTCCAAACAACCTTTAGTCTCACAATTTTTGGATATTCTCAAAGTCCACTATGTCTTTTCTTCTTCATTATTCTTTATGCATTCGTTATTAAGCTATCACTTTCTTTTCTTCTTCTTTTCTAGTAGCTGACAATCACGCCTTACTTCTTCTCTCTCTTTCTTTTTCTCTTTCTAACATATAGTCACTGGAGACCGACGATCACCATTGATTAGGATTTACCAGCAACCATCGACCATCGATCTCTTACTTTACCCTCACCGACGATGAAGGAGACAAGTTTCCGGCAAAGAAGATGAGTAGATATCACGACCCAAACCCGCCCCTATATGTTTAATACCATAACCGGCCAGTAATCCTGGGATCACCAAAGGCCTCTGACCAAATTGTCACATATTAAAGGGCTAGTGGAAGCAAATATACATAAACTACATAGTCCATTGAGTTGTGTAAACATACATGGGACAGAAATTTCAAAACTTTATATACATACACGTGTCTCATAAATACAATAGTCTTACATCACATTCATTCTGAGATATAACCAAAAGGGACTTAGCACAATATGTAGATAAGAAAACTTGATCATAACCCAAAAGAAAACAAAGTCTTATATGTTAACAAAACATGACCACATGACTTTCGGAACCTCCTTAAAAAACACAAGGGTTAGTCGGAAAAGCGAACTCTAGGCGATCATCATTGAGCTGGCCGCAGCCTAATCACTTACATACATTAGCAATAAGTGAGCAAAAAGCCCAATAAATAATAACAAAGTAAAGGGTTTTAATTGAATGATGTCCCATATCAAATTCAAATACATATTCTTGTACAAATCATGTACAAAAATCAAAGTCCATGCTTAATCATCGTGGTACATCCATTAGCTAATAGAGCAGAATCTGAGCAGATAGTAGTTATGAGTAACGGTTCCATAAAGGAACCTTCGGATCCGGGTAACAAATAATAGATATCTTGAGCTTCATCATGGAGCCTCGATGCAGATATGATTAACATATTAAGTTCCATAATGGAACCTCGATCTGGGGTAACAGCTAACAAATATGCTAAGAATGCCACGAATACATTTCAGAAATTGAACAATCATTCATTGAACAGAACATAACATTTCAGAAAACATATCTTATTTCATCATATAGAAAATAAATAAAGTTGAATATAGTTTTACTAAGTTATTACTCACAGATAGCTCCAAAATAGACAGACAGAGCAGATAAATCAGATAACTTGCGGCGCGTGACCTATACAAATATAACAGGCATACACATTGAAACACACACTCAGATAGTACTTAACTTATTGCATTTCGTTTCTAGTGTGTTTTTAAGTCTTATACTCATTATTTTGTCTTAATTAGGGCTTAAGAATGCCTAAGATGTAATGAGGATGCCAAAATGTGGGTCAAAACGCTTAGTCAAATTTGTTGAAAAACAGGGTCCTCGCTCGAGTAAAGAGTCAAAAATAAGGGTGGTCGTTCGAGTGCAACTTTCGTTGCTCAAGCGGTCTGTAAACTTTGCAAAAGTACTGGGTGCTTGATTTTTTGCACTCGACGCACGCTCAATGGTCGCTCGAGCGTGAGACTGAGATCTTCACTCAAGCGCAACTATTATCGTTCGAGCGGTCTACAAAAATTGTAAACTTCTGGGTGCATGTATTTTACACTCGAGCCAGTTTTCTCTCGTTCGAGCGGAAGTGCAAAACAAAGAGTGGTCGCTCGAGCGCAGAATCTGTTGCTCGAGTGGAGAAGCAGAATTCTGAAATTTCTAGATTTGCTTCCAAGCTTCAAAACTCGAATTCAAACCAACAAATCATGTTCTTTTGGGCCAAAACTCAAGGAAACATGTGTAAACTTGGAAAACATCATGAATTAAAGATCATTACACAAAATTAAGGCCCAAAAGCAAATGGATTCCTCAAAACAAACTTGGATTATATGAATACACATCATGCATGTGTTATCATGAACTCAAATCTTTCAAAATAGGTACAAATGAAGTGTTAAGGTGGAAAACCACAATGAGCTCCCATAATTGAACAAAAATAGGTCATTGCATGTAAAAATTTGTTGAAATCAAAACTCAAAATCCATGAATTATGCATGCATATATATAATCAGCTCATTTCTTCCATGATTGACTTAATTCTAACTTATTCTCTTCAATTTCATGTAAATATTCCTACATGACTCATGAATTCACTTCCTATGTACCTTATTTCCAAGAATTAAGGAAAATGTTCATATCTAAGGTGTGAATTCAAAGGCTTCAAGTTTGATTCTCCAAGAATTCTCTTAGTTGAGCTCAATATCTTCTTCCCTCCCTTTCTCTACGTTTTGTTGCCTTAAAGATGATAAAATGAAAGTGTAAGTCATGCTCTATAATTAACTTAAGCCTTATATAGACTTGCTTAGTGGTGTTTAATTAAACTTGGCTTAAACTAATTAAATTGGCATTAATTATTCTAATTTAATCGTTCTAAATCGAATTTTAATCAAACTTATCATAAATTTCTAAAATTTCCAAATAACACATAAACTAAGTCAATTTCGTGATCGGATGCTAATAAGGCCTTCAATTAAGAAACGAGAACAAAAAGCAGCATGAGATATTTCTACAACGTACATATACAAACACAAATAATGCAATACACATCTGATTAATTCAAAATTTCATTTTAATTACTCATTAAGCATTCTTAATCATGGTTTAGTGGCTAATCATAGTTCGGGGTTGTTACAGTAGATCTACATAAGATCTGATATTTGAATAGATCTACATGAGATCCAAGTAGATCTAAACAAAAAATAATTGTCGGAGTACAATATTCTCTATATATTTCTTTCTCTCTTTCAATCTCTCAATTTTTATATATTTTATACATTACACTTCTATTTTCCTGTTTTAATGAAAAAAAATTTCAAATTCTAAACAAATTGTTTTCGAGTTTTAGTTGCAGATGGTGAAAACTGTAAAATTTTATAGTTTCAAGTTTTTTGGTGCTGAAATAAATCATGCTTTAAAACTACAAAATTTTGTAATGTCATAACATTCTTTAGAATTGTAAAATTTTACAGTTTCATAACATGTTTTTCAATTTGATTAATAAAGATAAATACTTAATAGAATCATGCTTTGAAATTGTAACATTTTACAATTTCAAAGCTTGTTTCAGTTTGATCAATATTGAAAATTATTTGCTTAAATTTTACAAAAATTTTAAAAAATATATATATATTTTCCCATTGTTGTTGTTTGTTATTTTTTATTTATTTATTTTTTCAAGTTATCAATAGTTAGTACATTTTGTTATGTTTTTTCACTACAATTTTTTCATTTTTTTCCCCAACAATATTCTAGACATTACGGTGAATATCAGGCAATTTTCTTGACGATAGCGAACATTATGGACATTACGGCGATTTCGATGGCGTTCATAACAATTTGGCGATACTCCAACGAACTTCCCGTGATGTTGAACATTAAAGCGATGACCATCGGCGGAAGTTGATGATGGTGAGATGAGGCATTCTATTTGATCTAAAAAAATATCTTAGTACGCCTAATTTAAAATTTAAAATTTAAATTATTGTTATACTCTTTAATGTGAAATTACTAATAATGACAACACATGTTAAACCCTAAAAAAAAAAATCCTCATTATACACCTTAATCAATTATACGTGTTCTTCCTATTCAAATCTCTGCATATCCTTCCTCAAATCAAAGTTCTTTTATCTTCTTCTTCTTCTTTATCACTCCAAAATTCTAATTCACTCCACCAAAACTCACCATTATCATAAATATCATTGTTTTTTTTTTTTAATTATTTTTAGACCATAAACCCTAGAAAAAAGTTTGAACAAAATCAAATAATATATCAAATAAAGTTTGAACAACATCAAAATAGTTTTTTGAAATAACCCATCAAACATGAGATAAGTATTCATATAAAAATCAAAATACAATTATTGATTTCTATAATTTTTTTTACATGTCCCATTGGTCACGTTAGACTCTATTGTGAAAATCCTTCATAAAAGAAACACATGTATAACTGTAAAACATAGCAACATATGGCATTAAATCTGACTAATTACACTGTAGAGATGCACTGTTGAATTTGAATGACAGGTAATATAACTTAGAGACTAAGATAAACATGGAACTTTGAGTTCTGCTTAACTTTATGTTTTTTTCTGCCAAAATAAATAAATAAATAAATACATTATTCTTTCCATTATTTTCTTATTGCGAATTGCTCCATTATTTTATTTTGCGGCAAATTTTTCATTCACCAAAGAAAACAACCCTAGGTCCTTCATATATAAAAATAAAAAAGAAGATTTAAAATTAGCTTTTAATTCCTCTGCGCCTGTCACGTCCCAAACCCGCCCCTATAAGTTTAGCGTCGTAACCGGCCAGTAATCATCAGATTACCAAAGGCCTTTGACCTAATTATCATAAAATGAAAGGGGCTGCGGAAACAAATATGGAAAATATATATAGTCCACTGAGCTGTGTTGAAATCCATGAGACAGTAATTCAAAAAAAAAACTTTATATACATAGGCGTTCGCCAAACATGTAGTAGTCCATGCCACATTCATTACGGTATACACATAAACATAAAACTTGTTTAACTTCCAAAAAACAAAATCCCAAACAGTATGAACTACAAGGGAACCTTCTAAGGAGCTGTTGGCTAACATGGTGAGACTCGGTCCTCAACTCTAAGCTTGGTCATGCGCCTGGTAACCTACATACATATATAATACAGTGAATTGGAGCCTAGTGAATAATAACAGAGTAAAAGGATTTAATGAATGATGTACATCACAGATATGGCTTTCAAATCTCTTATTGAATAGAAGCATAAGCATATTTGTATCAGAAACAAAGTCATACACATATTCATATCATGAGTGGCGTGTCTGTTAGTATTAAACATATCTCTTTGGTCAAGCATATTAAGTTCCACATTAGAACCTCCGGTACCAAGTTACATATTTCATACATGGGTCACGGTATTGTTTCCCTCTAGCGAGGGCTTGGGCTACGGTATTGTTTTCCCTGGGCGAGGGCCTCATGACCATAAGCCACAGTATTATTTCCCCTGGGCGAAGGCCTCTACTATGGATACCACATAAACATTTCAAAGAAGGGGGTCATCATTAGAGTAATGTCATGACACATTCTTTTCTATCATTCAAAAATAGTTCATATCATATTATAATATTCAGAAAGTATTTCATATCGAACATATTTACTAAGTTATTACTCATAGATAACTTCACAGATAGCTTAATAGCAAACCAATGGACTAACAGCTCACGGCGCATAGCCTACACACAAACATATGAGATACATATCTTTGAAACCTGCGCTTGGATCGTACATAACTCATTTCTTGGTGTGTTTATAGCCTTTATCTTCATTATTATGTCTTAATCTTGGTCTAGGAATGCCTAGGATACAGTGAGGAAGCCAAAACATGCTATTCAATACTTAGTCAAATTACTGAAAACAAGGGCCTCGCTCAAACGTCCTTTGCTTGGCGGAGGCTCGGGAATGTGGTGGTCGCTTGGCGCAACCCGATTAAGCAGTGGTCTACAAACTTTGCAAAAATCTTGGTTGCTTTATTTTTTCACTCGGCCTTGCGCTCGGCGGTTGCTCGGCGTGAGGCTGAATCTTAAGCAAAGTGTAACTCTTGTCGCCCGAGTGGTTTGCAAAATATGTAAACTTCTAGGAGCTTACATTTCACATTTGAGCGAACTTCTAGTCTTTCGAGCAGAGGTACAAAAACAAAGGTGGTCGCTCGAGCGCAGGATCTGCCGCTCAAGCGGAGGGGTAGAATCTGGAATTTTCAAATTTGTCACGACCCAAACCCGCCCCTATGGGGTTAGCATGCTTAGGCGATGTCTGAGAGATTAGAAGGCACTGCTTAATAGTAAAACATAATATAGAGTCTGAGGGGCATGAAAGCCAATACAATAAATAAACAATGTCAATGAGTTGTGACAGTCTGTATGCAAAAAGATTCTTCATACATATATGCAGTCAGTGACAAAACAGTATGTACCATATTTACAAACATTCAGAACAGGGACTTAATCCCTATTAAGCGATCTGATCTGATCTATCGATCTATCTGATTATACAAAAGCGAACCACGAGACGAGCGGAAAATAAAAACACCACTAAGCCATAGCTTGGCGGGCTCGGAATCTCGCGGTGAGGCAGAGTTGGTTTGACAAAGCTGAGTCTACTAGCGTTCTAGCTCGATCCGTGCTGTACACCTACATATATATATGGCGATGAACTAAAGCCCGATGAATAACATAAAAGCGTAAAGGGTTTAGAATGAATGTCCTTACTGATAATAAGCAGTTCATTTCAATCGATATATCGGTGGTTCATTATAATGTGATCATATGTGGTACATCCATTTGCCTAACGATGGCAGAGGTCTTAAAAACCGAGCGATCAATGATGGCCATCAATCGATGTGATAGTGGTTCCAACAAGGCAACCGAGAGATCTCTATGCGATAACGATTAGTAATAATAGTTGCTAAAAGATGCCTGTCTGATTTAGAATATAGGACATACATTCATTCGATAAATAATAGCGATTCAAAACATGATGCAGTTCAATTGTTGAAGATAATCAACTTTGAACATATCTTTACCGATTGTTACTCACGAGTTACGAGCTCTGATGGCTATAAGCGCGTCCCCGATGCCAACCTTACAGTTAACGGTCGAACACACACTAAGCTACGGTAGAAAGATAATAACTAGTCCCTAATTGCCTCGGTGTTCTACATTTATGTCCTCATTAAGATGTCTTAAACTAGGCCTAGAATGCCTAGAATGAAATGAGGATGCAAAGATGCACTTTAAAAGCATTCTCGAAATTTTTGACGAAGATCATTTCGGCGGACATCACGGTCGAGTTGATTTCGGCGTCACTTCCACGCTAGGCGGACATACCAAAATCAAAATCTTGAATGCTCAAAAATCACGCTCGATTGGGCACTCGATAGCCGCTCGAGCATAAGGCATAAGGTCATTTCGGCGTCAATTACTCGCAGCGGACATCAAAACGATTGCAAAGTACTAGATGTCACGAATTCTCGCTCGGCCTTGATTTTCCCCATTCGAACACGATTTTCCGCTCGGCGGGAGTGCAAAATCTGGAAAATCCGGTCGCACCTCCAAGCTAAAAACCAAGTTTTGATACTCTAAATTCAATCCTCTTGGGCCTATTTTCTAGAAAACATTTGTAAACACATGGAACAACATGGTTCAAAGCTCAATTTGAAAAATCAAAGCCCAAGAGTGTTTAATTAAATACAATTTTGAACCAAATTTCAAGAACATGAAGAACATGCAAACATGCATGGATTTAACCAATTCAAAGCTTCAAACTCTTGCTCTAATGAGCTCATTCTTTCAAATTTAAGATGAAATCATGGTCTATAACAACAATATGAACATGCATGTAACTTTTTTCCACGAAAACAACTTAAAACTTAACTATCCAAACATGCATGCATGAATTAAGCTATAATTCAATACTATTGGACCAATTCATACCTTAGATCACTAAAGACTCATGGATCATGCAAGAGTCCACACAAAACATAAACAAGATGGCAAGAAATCTACCTTAAGTCTTGAATTAAAGGTGTGGAGGCTCAATTATGCACTTAAGCTTTCAATTTCTTCAAGATTCAAGCCAATTCTCTACGTTGAATTCACCACTCTCACTTTCTCTCTCTCTTGGTCGGTTGTGGTGTTCAAAATGAGCTGATGAAATGTTGAATCTAAGTCTCAAGTTGGTCTATGAAGTGGCCCACTCACAATGGCATTATAGTGATTAAGTCAAACAATGCAATTTATCAATATATAATCTAATTTAATCATACCAAATCAGTTTTTAATTAAGCATACCATAAAATCATATAAATTCCAATGATCTCAAAATATCAATCAATTTCTGGTTCGGCCGCCGATAAGGCCTTCAATTTGCAGTTTAAACATAAAATATGAACAGATAGTCAAACAATCAAGCAGATAGAAATGCATTTAAGCAGAATCTGATCAATCAATCGATTTTGATTTGATCGATTAGTTCGATGTTGATCGGTCCATTACTTATCATAATCGGTCTTAGTTTAGCGATGTCCAGGTAGTTAATCGATGCTTGATGTGAGGTTGTTACAAAATTGCACTCCCAAATTCAAACTTGAATGCAAAGCTGTAAGATGCACCCCTTGGGCCTCAAAACTTGAGAAAACATTTGTAAACTTGCAAATCATTGAGAATTAAAGATCATTTAATGAAATCAAGGCCCAAAAGCATGCCAAATGCTCAAAACTAAACTCAATTCTTTGAAAACATAACATGTATGTTTTATCTTGACTTCAAAGCTCCCAAAACATGATCAATTGGTATAAAATGATATAACACGATGAACTCTCAAAACAAAGGTAGACTTAGCATATGCATGTGAGAATTACTTGAAATTTAATTCAAAATGTAAGAAAATGTGCATACATGCATGATATGGCTCAAGTTCACCCATTTTAGCTCAATCCTTGCATTACTCAACTAGTTTTTCTTAAATTTGTGGTTTAGACATCATAAGTATACAATTCAATGGTGGAATTCCTACCTTAACTTCTCAATGAAGCTCTAGTTGGTGAATTCTCTAAGGTTCCAAGCCAATTTCCTTGAATTCTTTAGCAATTTCTTCCAAGCTCTAGTGTTGATCTCAACCCTTCTTGGTCTCTCTTTCACGTTTGTTTCTTGAAGGCTCAAAGATTATGAGAAAAAGGTGACTCAAGTGCTGTGTATAGGCCTTATATAGGCTTGCTTAGGACATTTAATTAATCTTGACTTAAGCTAAGCAATTTGACATTAATTATTCTAATTTAATGCGCTCCGAATTGAATTTTAATTAAACTTACCATAAGATTCTAAAAATTCTAACTAACATAGAAATCAAGTCAATTTTAAGTGATTGGATGCGATAAGGCCTTCAATTAGAGAATAAAACGAAATAAAGCAGATATTTCTACGATAGCTAGATAGGAACACAATCGATCACACATGTAATTAATTTAGGATTTCATCTTAATTACTTAGTAAGCATAATTTGTCATGGATTAATCGGTAATCATGGATCGGGGTTGTTACAGTGCCTATAGACTCAAGATTGATTGTTCAATCTAGTTTATCAACCTAGAGAGATTTTGTAATATTGTTCAGCCCAAATATCAACAGATTAATTTGGTGTCAGTCATGTTCCCTGTATCGAAAGATGTTTGAAATAATTTAGTTTTTTTAATTTCTTTATTATTTATTATTTGGGTGTACCTTAAAGGTAATTTGGGAAAAGTTATAGGGTATACTAAGGCCTCGTTTGGGAACAGGCTAATTTAGTAACTTTTTGACTATTTGGCTAAAATGTAATGTAAAAAAAACTAGTATGTTTGGGATGACTTTTTGGCTTTTTACGAAAAGATGTGCAAAAAGTAGAGAGAAAATAGAATCTTTGACTTTTTGATATGGGGTGTTGGCTTTTTGGCTTTTTTTTTAGTAACTTTTTTGGCTAAAATAGCCTCTTGCCAAACGAGGCCTAAGAACAACATAAAACCCTAAATAATTGAATAAAGTGTACTAAGAAATTATGAGCACTTAATGATTTTTTAGGTGTAAATAGAATCCTCTGGTGGGATGTAATAGTGTTTTTAAATTTATGTTTAAAAAAAAAAAATAATAATTAAAAATATATAAGACCAGTTGATGCAAGTGTTTTATTTTGAATTTTTTGCATATATAACTTACTGGTAACTGTCCCATTTTTCTTGTCTCCCCGTTAATTCAGCCCAGTCCAAAAAACTTAATATGTGAGGCCCCACAACAGTGGACCCCACAGCCCCTTATACAATTTTTGGGCCGGGCTGTTTACCAGAGGAGCCCAACTCAAATAATTGTAATATTTATTGTGGGCCAGGATTAGCAGTACGTTCACGATCTCGAAGGCGCGTGAGTATGGGATTGACTGCCTTTTCAGTGTAAAATGTAGTGTGGTTTAGATCAAAGAAGGTCGTTGGGCTTTCCTTGGCTTTAATAGTACTCTCTTCTTAAATACAGCCTATGGGTAGGTGAGATAATTTCTATGCCTCCGTTAAAAAAATAATAATAAGTGATAATTTTTATCTCGATGACTTTTGTGTAAGGTGATTGAGAAATATGAGATAATATAATAAATAATAATTGATTAATCAGTAAAGACATGTAATATTTTAAGATTATTTTATAACTTTTCACAATTAAGGCATGGTTTGAAAATTGACTATTTAAGATTATTTTTTAATATTTTATTAAAAAAATGTGTACAAAAATAAAAAAGTAATGTGATAATTTGTATTCCCTTTTGAGCTAAAATAGCATGTTCATAAACAAGGTTTAAAAAATTGATCCTCGTATGGGACCCTACAAAAATCATTTAATTTTTTTTTAATTTTATTTTTTATCAAATTATAAGTATTTTTTATAAAAATAAAAATTATAAATACACAAGTATATATCGTAGATCTCACATCTATGTATCTATTATATTTATCTATCTTCTATTTATATTATTATTAAAAGAAGGTTAGACTTCGTGCCCAAACTTTCACGTTATGGCAGACACTTTTATCTAGTCTAAACTAAAAAATTATTATTTATAAGCTTAAGTAAGATTTAAATCAAAAACTTTATTTAAATTTTATTAAGAACACTCTTATTATTTAAATAATATACATATTATAATATTAATTTTTTTATTTTTAAATTTTATTTATCTAAATTACACACGCATTGAGAGTTATTTTTACATCACCTCTTGATCCCATTTACATGGGAGTCACACAATTTTTTTTTGTTCCCCTGAGAGTTGAATGAGTTCTTTTAAAATATTAGTTTTATTTTTGGTCAATTATTACCTTTTTTTAGTCAAAAAAAAAAAAAACAAAGTAAGGTCAAAATTTTGACTTTAATTAGTTGAAATCTAAAAAGACATAAATCAAGCACAATCTTTATCGAATCCACCAAGTTCTAATTTGTAAAATTTTATTATTATGTCACATAAATTAGTAAATTTTTTTTTTTTACAAAATTTATCAATGTGTATAATATTTTTAGAATAATTACTTAGGCCTTGTTTGGAGAGTGACTATTTTAGTCAAAAAGTCAAAAAGTTACTAAAAGTTGTCACATCACCTCTCTATTTTTCTGCACATCTTTTCGTAAAAAGTTAAAAAATTACTAAAATAACCTGTTCCCAAACGAGGCCTTAGTTCGTTTACAACACTGGCATAGCTGTGTCACAAAAACTAATAAATCATTCATTTGGGTAATTTTGAGAAAAAATTACACAACAGGATAACTTTTTTAAAAAAAAATATCAAATTAATAGAAAATTTTATACATATTAATAATTAAATTTATAATATTTTTATAAATTTATATATTTTTTTCCTGACATTATTGGTATGTAATGTAATAACCCCTAGTTTGGATGCATTTGTGATAATATTGTGAATTACGTTGAACAGTTATTATTATTTTTTTTAACATTAAATATCATTGCAAGTGTTTGATAATGATTGGAGGATCATATGAGATCTTATGACAGACGAACTTAATAATTCCTAGCATGGTGGGCTGAAATTTTGAGTCCCCAAACAAAACCATTGTCCAGATGTCTCCAGCATTAATTAGCAATTAATACAACATAATTTTAAGTTAAAAAAATAAATCGATTTAATGATTATAATATATATTAGCCTTGATTCACAAATTTTTAACACAAAAGGTTTGTAATGTTTGATTAAAAAAAGTGGCACGAATAATTTCGTTAATGCGGACGTTCATCTAGGGTGTGACAATTGAATCTTGGTATAGATTACAAATCTTGGCCATGGTATATTCATCGGAAAAAAATCAGTAATGATAGAGACCCTCACAAAATGTAGTCTTACAATTCTGAAAATGATTTGAACCATTTATGTCACTGTCAGACACAATTCCTACAAAAAAATTCAAATACGTCAATGATCAATACATTAATGTGGGTCGTGGATAGGGGTGTGCACGATGCGGTTCGTGCGGTTGAAGAGTAAAATTACTAACCGAATGGCGGATTAGCAGATTGACAAATTGCGATTTGGGCAGTTTTTGACAGATTGAAGAACATTTTAACTAATTACCATACATTTGCATAATATATAACACTAATTTGTATAATATTTTTTAGATATATAACACAAAATAATTTTACATAATATGTTTCATATATATAACCACTAATTTGTAATAAATTTCATATCTTAAATCTCTCTCACACTTATTTTTACATTGATATTTCATTAGAAGTTAAAAAATATATATGTATTAACTATAGTGGAGCGGAGCGATTTAGTTGGCGAATTATAAATTTTAAAGTTTAAACCGCGGTTAGCAGTTAGAGAAGTGCGAATTGATGCGGATCTGTGCGATTTTAACAGATTGAATGGTATTTTGTATAGTCCTAGTTGTGGGAATCCTCTTTTGTGGGGTCCTAAACATATTTTAATATATATATATATATATGGTGAGTGCAGCGGAGGAGCAGAGGATAGAATCTCCAACATCATAGGCCAATGGTAGGTGTCCATATCCATTAACAATGAACAGAGTATGATATATATTACATAATCATAGATGCATGAAATTGATGGTATGTCCTCTTTCCATGAGACAATGAAACGAGGGATTGGGACCCACTTAGTTCAGGCATTAGTTCATGATTGGTCCCACTCCCAATCGTCACTCTGCTTTATGTAAGTTGGATTTTTAATTATTTTAATTTATCATTAAAAAATCTTATTTAAAATAATTTTTTTTGACTATTATAAGAGAAAAATAAAATAATTATGATTTAAATATGATATTTTATCTTATTTAATTAAAATAATTAATTTTACCTTATATGACTATTTTAACTAAAATAAATATGTCAAACATAGCCATCAGTGGCTAGTCAAGTTCCTCATGACCATATACTTTTCTTTTTACTCTTTTTGTACTTTAGAATTGGGTTGACAATTGCCTCTTGAGTAAATTTTTTTGATTTATTTTATTTAGTAATTTTTTTTAAAAAAAATTAATTTTAAATCCTTTTTTTTATATTTTTTTTAAAAATCCTAATAGATTAGAAGACACTAGTTTATTTTTTAATAGAAAAATCAATAAATACAATAAATATTTGCTTGGATTTTATTTAAAAAATATTTTTCAGACTATAAAGACTTGAAAAGTAAACCTTTTGACATCAATTTTTTTTTTATTATTTAAAAAAAACAATTAATTTGGATCAATTTTAGTAGTAGGTGAGATCACAACAATTAATTTGTATATTTTTGACAAACTTAAATTGTGTTTTGTATATGATCAATTTCAGTAGCGAGTATGATCACAAAAACTATTATCAATCAATAATAATTATTATTATTTTTAAAGTAAAATTTAAGGAAATTAATTTTTGGATATGATACTAAATTATCATTTTAATTTTGTGACATACAAAAATCCATAGCTTTCGAAGGTGGTTGGTCTCTATTCTAAATCATGTGGCAGGCAAAGACATTGTGGGGTCAATGTCATTTGATGAAGTTGCCTTTTAAGCAGCAAAAACTACAAAGGACCAAACCAAACCAACAAAGTATACGAACATGAGATGTATTGTTGTGGTTCCTTATCTTGTACCCGGATATATGTAGGTTCTTTTTTTTTTTTTTTTTTTGTTAAAATTTATAAAAATATAAAATAGGTTAAAATAGATAATAAGACAAAATGTTATATCAAATCTATAATTATTTCACTTTTTCTCTCACAAACATTACATCAAATTATAAAAAAAAATTCAACTATCTTCCTAAACATAAAAATTTTAACTTACTAAAATAACATACTAAAATAGTCAATTTCTCAAATAAAGCCGTATTTGACAATGAAAGAGGAACATCATAAGCTTGGACTACTCAAGAAGTTAATATGTGGTTCAAGATCAAGGTATGGTGGTACTCTAATCGCCATATAATTGATCAATGATATGATGAATTGATAGTAAAATTCTCTGACAATACCATCAGTAAAGATCTAACCAATAAAAATGGTGTAAGTGCATCACATAATATTACTCCTAAACCAAACAATAATTTTATGAACTACTCGCTTCAACTCATCAAGCACATAATCACATGCCCAACTATATACAAATTCATGCAGATTCTAATCCCTTTAGATAAAAAAAATTTGTAAACAAAGGCCAAACAAGTCAAATTTTACTTGATTTGGTTCAAGTCAAATTTAAACAAATAAAGAGGTGCTATTTTGCATGTAATGATGAATATATTGCATTATTTGATGCAATTTATGAGAACTACTTATAGTTTCTAGATTATTTTTTCCCTTATAATTTTAATTTATCAAATACTTTAAAGTTGTTCTTCAAGTTAATAAAATTATGGGGAAATTTCCCTTCAACATGTTTTCTTAAAAGTTATTACACATTAGTGAAAAAAATTTATAATTTTAATAATTAATATTTATAATATTTACCACTTTTTTGTAATTTTTTTCTTGACATCCACAGTGATATAATTTTTCCTAAAATTTTTTCAATGCAAAATTAATCTTAAATTCTGAATTTGTCTCCAATGCTAGATACCATTTTGCACAACAAATAGTGACTTATGACTCTTTCTAGGAGGGTTTTTTTTGTTTTGTTTTTGTTTTTGTTTTTTGGGGGTCTTGGAGAGAGAAGAGGAGAGGAGATGGAGATTCCCATTGATTGAACTCGGATACTGTGAGCGGGCTTGACCCGAAGGTCCAACACTTTTACCGGGTGCTCTATCTATCCACTTGCTTGGATGGTAAGGGCTTTATATCTGTGGGCTTAGAACTCACTAATGTTTCTTTTTCCTCATCGAAATTTATTTCATAATAATATTATAATAATCACATATAGTGGATCTAGATTTATTTATTATTTTATGTATCACTTTAATGAGTATCATCATTCATTCAGGTTTAACCTATCAATAACAAATAGGATAAATTACACTTATCTCTCGTGATATTTCTGATAAATATAAAGATTTTTTCTGTGATTTCAATAATTATAAAAATCTCCAATGCTTTTATTGACAATATCACGATTCTCCTAATCTGTTAATGTAGCATAAATGTTGTTACTTGGCTATCCAAAATGACCATATTACCCCTTTAAATTGAGAAGAGAATACGGAAATTACTATTTAAATCAACCAATAAACTATTTAAATGAAAATTTTTACTCGCCTCCCCTAATATATATTATAAAAAATTCATGTATATTTTAACTTAACACCCCTAATAGTTTAATATAAGACCCTAATAATTAATACAATACTTATAAGATTTGTTTCACACTATATAAATAACAAAAAAATTATCAATTTTAATTAATGCATTTATTATTTAAATTTATTTTTTCTTTTCTTTTCTTAAGTTGAAACAAATAGATTAATTTTTTTTCCAGCAATTTATCCTACTTATTTATTCATATGTAAGAAAATTATTAATCCCTAAATTGTTAAGACATTATTAACAAATTTTAATTTTTTTTTGAGTCATTAAATTTCTAGTCTATATATATTTAAAAAAACGTAAGTTAATATTTCTTACATGATTAAAAACATTTTAAAGTAAATATAGAAGCAAAAAAAAAATCTAATCGCCTTACAATAAATTAAAATTAGTTAATAGGGAATAAAAGATTAAGAAATCATTTGAGAATAATAAACAATTCAAACAAATTCTCATTTCTTACACCTAAAATTAAAATTAATCTTTACTTGAACGAATATATTATTTGAGAATACTAAAATGCTCAATTTATTTGTTGTATAAAACTTAAAAATATATTTCTCAATCTTTATTTTTCTCATTTAAACTATTTTTATTAAATTAAATCTAAAAATTAATTTCTCACCTTCATTAATGGTTAAATGTAGGGGTTTATTTTTTTAAGGTCCCTAACATTACAATTTTAGGAGATAAATGATATCTCAAACTTTCATACTATCTCAGGTTTCTCAAAAACATATGCCTCTTCTTTTCAAAATTATTGGACCAAAGTATTCTTACATTTCACATTCAAATGTCTTTCACTTTTTGAACATTTTCAAAACTTAAAAATTCAATAACTTTTGATTTAGATGTCCATTTTCAACAAAATATATATATATATATATATTTTGGAATGCCCTTGCCGAGATCTATCAAATAAGATCGATGATGAATATGAAATTCAGAAGAAAAAAATTGACAAAATTTCACTGAGTTAGAAATTAACATAAAAGTAATTTCTCTAAATACATTTACAAAGAAATTTCAGAGAAAATCAAATGTATTACAGAAAATCAACATGCAACTAAATTTGTCTGACTACATTTGTAGAGAAATTTCAGAGAAAGTTAAATGTATAGAGAAAATCAATATGCAAGTCAATTTCTCTTACTGCATTTGCAGAGAAATTTCAGGAAAAAATCAACATGCAAGTAAATTTCTTTGAAAACATTTGCAAAGAAAATTCAAAAAAGATCAATATGACATAGAAATTTCAGATATAGGTATAATGAAATTTCAGATTGTAAGTGTGTGATGATCAAAGAAGATAAATATGACAGATATTTCAGATATGAGTTCAAGTGAAATTTCTCTCCATTAATAAATTTCTTTGGTATAGGTCCAGAGAAAGTTTAGCAGGTCTTTCAAATTCTCTGGTATAGGTCCAGAGAAATTTCTGTTATAGGTCCAGTGAAATTTCTCTGGTATAGGTCCAGAGAAATTTTAGTAGGTCCTCTAAATTCTCTAGTATAGGTCCAGAGAAATTTCTTTGGTATAAGTCCAGTGAAATTTCCATGGTATAGATCTAGAGAAATTTCAATAGGTCCTCAAAGTTCTCTGATATAGGTTTAGAGAAATTTCAGCAGGTCCTCTAAATTCCTCAAGATCCATGAGTTTATTGTTATTCATGGTTACCCACTCTTTATTCTTCAACAAATAGATCAATGACCCATTCTTATGGCAGTGGACAAGGTCAACAAGGTAGACATGGCCGTGAAGGCGGCAGAGGGGGTTAGGAACTTGGTGTCAAAGACATGGACAAGGTTGGCGGTGATGAAACGGTCGTCAGAATAAAAGGAGGCGGAGGTAGAAGTGGCGGTGACGGTGGCAGATAATGAGAATATGGTACATTTTGGTTCTGGGGTTTGGGAAGAGAAAATTGTAAGGTGGTTGAGAGATCCAAATCTGTAGAGAGAAGATAAAATAAAATATTATCCCAGATAGGCAACCCAAGAGGGGGTGAATTGGGTTATTAAAAATTTCACAATATTAAAATTAACACAATATTCAGAATTTTAATAAATAAAAAAAAACAGAATAATAATTATCAATATAAAAGTAGGAGAGATAGGGAGAGAAAATCAAACACTGCGATTTATAATGGTTTGGCACGCCAGGCCTACGTCCACTGCCTAAGGAACCTCCTTGAGAATTTCTTTACTATCAATTGAATAAATACACCACCAAGCTTGTGAATTTGGCATAGGACTTACTTTTATCTATTGAGCCTCACTCAACAATAAATGCCTTACCCTTACAAAATCTCTCAAAAAAATAAGGAATAAGAATAAGTGGTACTTGAACCCACTTTTACAATAATTCTTTCACAAATAGTAGATATGAAAGTGTAAGAACAAAAGCTAGACTTAGATCTGAAAGTGAAAGAGCAGAATATAATGTACTCAGAATTTTAGAGCTTAAGAAAATTTTCTCTTTAAGTTCTTTATTTTTCTCCACACACAACACTTCTATTTATATACAAAAATATACTCGTTGAACGCTCCTTGCTGATGTCATGGCTTACATAAGCACACTCCTTGATTTTAAATAGTCAAGGCTTACATAAGCACGCTCTTGACGTCATGGCTTACATAAGCACGCTCTTGATGTCATGGCTTACATAAGCACACTCCTTGATTTTAAATAGTCAGCAAATGTTAATAATTAAAAAGATAAAAGTAAGACTAATTTTTTTTTTCTTTTCCTTTTGTTTATTTTTTCAAACATAGAGCCACCATTTTTGTAGATAAATTAATACAAAGTTACAACTTTTAAACAAACAAATGATTTGCTCCATCTATATATATACACACACACATATATATATATATATAACTCCATCTTTTTCTTCTTGTTTGATTATAATATGATATAATCAATTTAGTGTAGAAAGTTTAATAGCGTACGTGATGTATTCTATTTATATTATATGCATTATATATATAACGTTCTAATCAAATATTTGCAGACAGAAAAATCTCTTTAATAATATTTATGATGGATCTGAAAATATATGCCCTCTTTAAAATATTGTATATGTTATAGAGATTTTAAACTAAATATATCATACCACTACATTTGGATATATCTCTTTTGTCAAAAGAAGACAACTCATTAATATCACATTTGTCAAGATAATACAACCAATCAATCATTTTTGTCAAAATAATATAATTAATCAATTTTAATTTTGTCAAAGAGTGAATAGTGATCAGTCTAAATTTTCAAAAAGTGAATAGTAAAGTTTTCAAAAATATTTTTATTTAACTAATATTTAACAAATATATATATTTTAAAAAGATAATATTTTGTGTCAAATAAATATGTATATTAAAAAAAATCCAAATTGTTACAAATAATATTTTAGACATCATCAGAATTAAATAATATGATTAACATAAAAGATGATACCAGAGTGGTCGCCAGCGACGGTGATGAAGTGGTCATCAGAGCGAAAGGAGGCAGAGATGGCAGTGTGAGAGAGTGAGGAGATGGTGGATTTGGGTTTTAAGGTTTAGGAAGAGAGAGATTGAAGAGATGGATAAGAGAGATAAGAGAGGCCTAAATATGTAGAGAGAGAAGAGAGAAGAGTGAGGGTAAAGTTGGTATTTTTTTTTTGGAATAAAATAAAAGTAAAGGATGTAAGGGACCTTGTCTAACATAAGAAAAAATTGTGGACCTCTTCTACTACCCAAAATTAGAGGGATGTTAGACTAATTTTTCCTTAAATTTTTACTTTTTATTTATTTATTTATTTATTTTTTAAATTTCTCGCATTTATTTTGTTCTATTATTATTTACAGCGAAGTGTTATTATTTAAATTATCTAATTTTACTTCTTCCGTATATATAATACTCATATAATTTTATTGACATGATTAATAAATCATACTCTAATACTAATTTAAACACACAATGAAATAAAACACTTTCTAAAGAAAAAATATATAAATGTAATTTAATTTATCCTATTAAATATATATGAAATTATTATTTATTTTTCATATATTTTTTTTAAATTTAAATATACTTTCTTGACTCTATTTTTTTCCACAACAAGTTTTTGAACTTTTATAAACAAAAAATAAAATAAGAATTCAACCATTAATGAAGGTGAGAAAAAATAAAAATAGTTTAAATGAGATAAATAAAGATGGAGAAATAGATTTTAGGTATCACACACAACAAATTAATTGAGTATTTTATTAGTCTCAAATAATTTCTCTATTTAAGTAAAGATTAATTTTAATTTTAGGTATAAGAAATGACAAATTGTTTGAATTGTTTATTATTCTCAAATGATCTATTGATCTTTCATTCCCTATTAACTAATTTTAATTTATTGTGAGGCACTTTTTTTTTTTACTTTTATTTTTTTAAAATTTTTTTGATCATGCAAAAAATATTAACCTGCGTTTTTTTAAATATGTATCACCTAGAAATTTAATGACTTAAAAATAAAAAATAAAAAATTGAGAATAATATATGGTTGAGAAAAGATAAAATAATAAATTTTTTACATATAAATAAATAAGTAATGCAAATTGCAGAAAGAAATAAATCAATTTATTTTAACGTTTAAAAAAATCAAATAACAAATGCATTAATAATAAATTTTAGGTTATTTATGTAATGTGAAATAAGTTTTATATTAAATTATTAGGATGTCATCTAACATTAATTTTAGAGAGATTATTTATTTTTAAGTATTTTATCAATAATTAAGGTTTCTTTTTTTTTTGGCATTCGATGATTTAATAATGTCTTAAGAATTTAAAGACTTTATTTAATATTCCATGAAATTTAAGAATTTTATTAAATAATGGTGAAATATGTATGAATTTTTGATAATATATATGGAAAATTTCAGGGGAGGTGAGCGAAATTTCTCATTTAAATAGCTAAAGTAATTAATGGATAATTTGGTTGCTTTTGGTATGACAACAACATGACATTAGCAAATTCTGTTAATTAAACAACTTAACAGTGAAAGAATCTTGATAATAGTTTCAAAAGTAAGGGAGATTAGTGTAATTATTGCAACTATAGGAAATGTCTCTGTATAATTGTTAAAAATCTCAAGAGAAGTAAGTGTAATTTACCCAATAAAATAAGATAAAAGGTATGATCATCGCATTATTAATTGTTAATTCTAATTGAAATAATAAAACAAAAAGACAAAAAAATTTTAAAAAATGTACTTGATGCTTTTCCTTTTAATTTTAAAAGAAAGGTCAATTACAATGGTTGGTAAGAATCATCGAGTCAATCTCACTAGCATTTCCTATGATTAACCTCGGGAAAGTGAAGTATGAAATAGACCATAAAAAAAAAAAAAAAAAGACTCCTCTATATGTCAAAGCATTTGTAATATAGTGATTAAGATATCAACCCTTAGTCAAACGTACATGTTCGAAAGAGTGTGTTTTTAAATAATAAAACAAAAATAAAAATAAAAAATGAATGCTAGCAATCCTTAGTAAACAAACACAAATTTTATTTAAAAGCTTTTCTTGGTTTTATTTTTGTATTTTTAAAGATGACATCAACTATATATATATATATATATTTAAAATAGCTTTTAGTCTAAACACCCATGAAAAGTTTGTACATTTTTTTTTATTAATTAAACTAAATACAAATGCAAGGCTTTTTTAGGGGGCAAAAGGTAGGTATGTATAAGAATGCTAGTAAGCTTTTGCAATGCTTGTGCATGAAGAGAAGGAACATTAAAGGGCAGCAATCTGCATCTTCATTGAAAATCTTATTTTTTCTTGTAGATATTCTCTTTTAGATTAATTGAATTGATTGTATTTTTTGTAAAGGAAAAAAAGAATAGTATGATGAGTTTGTTTGTTTTGCTTATTTTTTATTAATAGATAGAGGTTTAGCATCATGGGATAGGTAAAATAAATAAAATGGTGGCATTTACATTATAACTGTGAATAAATATTATTTTGGATTTTTTAAGCAAATCGGGCGAGTTGTTCCTGTATGGCACAACAATATATGTGATTTTTCAAATATAATATATACTTTTTTTTATTTTTATTTTTTTCACTTGTACACAAATCAATCACAATTCTATTTGTGATAAGGTTTTGTGTTCTTAGACTTTTTCTATGATGTGTAATACTGGCAGTTACCTTGTTAATATTAATTGTCTTTCACCTTTTAACTTTGTTGGCCATTAATAATTAATATTATCATTTCATTTCTAAAATTATTATTGATGCTTTTATTTGTGTTTATGGATTCTTTTTTATATACTAATAAACAATGCGCTAAATCTAAAAACCACTCTGCAATGACCATTTTATAAGTTGTGGTTTGTGGCAACTAAAAAATCATGATGATTAAAAATTGATACCGAAATTTGAATTTCATTTTTATGTGTCATCAATGTATTAATATATAATCGGTCAAAATGGGTTCACTAAAATAATAAACTAAAAACCATTGATGGCGCATTATTTTATATTTAATTTTTTGAGCTGCCACACTTACTTCATAAGTAAAGTTCACTATGGTCATTTTGATTGACCATTTATGCATGGACAAATGTAATTTGAACAACACTTTTTACTTGATTGATCACATTATGTAATATTTAAAATTTGATGCTCCAATTTAAAGTCCTCTCTATTATTGATAATTATCATTTTTGTCAAGTTCATCTAATTATCACTCCCCATAAAAATTTTAAAAAAAATTATCACTGAATAAAAATATGGGAAACTTACGCGTAAATTCTAATAAGTGTACTTATTGTCTAATAGGTCCTATGATAATTAATGATATAACGATTCTGGTTTAGATCAAACCCATTTTGTATTTCGGTCTTGGGTTTCATGGTTTCGTATTGTTGTTCATGTCTTGTTTCCCTTGTACATCCTTAAATTTGGTTATTGGACTGTAGTAGTTGTGTTTGGAACAGGTTAGTTGCTTAGTTTTTAAACCTTTGTTGCTTAGAATTTTAGAATTTTATTCCTCTGCTTGAGCGGCATTTTTTGTGCTCGAGTGGGCTTTGTAAACTCTCAGTACTTTTGCAGGTCTGCAAAACTATTGGAAGAGTATATTCTACGCTCGAGTAGGCTCAGCTCGAACGGCCTTTCTTGAGCTCGAGCGTTGGTCTGTTGTCTGCAAAACTACTGGGAGTGTGCATTCTGCGCTTGAGCATCACTTCTTACGCTTGAGCGAAACAACTTATTGTATGTGACGCTCGAGCGTCACTTCTTGTGTTCGAGCGAATTATGCGTATATCAGTTCGTAGCAACACCTTTTTACATCATTTTTTCATATCTTTTTCTCTCAAAACCCTAGATCTAGAGCCTCTCTCTCTAAAATTTACCTTCTTTCTACATTTTCACCTAGATCTAGTGATTTCTCTACTCGTATACCTTTGTTAAAAAAGTAGAGCATCTCAAGGGTTACGTTTTGATCCGAATAGAGCTTGGTTTCGGCATCTTTAAAGTCTCTCCATCTTTTCCTTTGATTTCTAAACTTGAGATAGCGACTTTCTACACTATTTTATGAGTTTTTACTTAGTTATTTGTTGATGTGTAAGAAATATTGAAATTTGGGGTGATTTTGAACAAACCTAGGGTTTTACTTTAAAATCAAAAGAGGAGTTTTCCAATGTATGTATTAAAATTGGTTATGAGAGTAGATGTGAGGTTGTGTTGTGATAAACTCACTGATTTTGATAACCGGGGTGAATTTCGAAAAAAAAAAGAAGAGGGAATTTTGCCCCAATTGTCTCGAATAGTTATTTTGTGTAAAAATATGAAATTGGCATTGGGAATATGAAATTGAATGGACGTTTGTATAAATGATGGAGTTGGGTATGTATTATCTCTCATCTATGAAAATTTGATTAATTTATCTGTCTTGAAGATTATATATCTGTTTAGAAATATCTGTTTTGGGCTATCGGTGGAAGATAGTTATGATTATTGTAGAAATTGTATGAGGATTAAGTGAATTGAAACTAATCTCTTATTCTGTTGTCATTAATATGACTATGTTTTAATACATTGTAAATATATGATGTGTGAGAGGAGAAAGATGATGTACTCCATGTACGGAAGAAGAAAAGAGATGGACTCTATTGAACTAAGTTAGCCTCTGTGTCTATGGTGAAAGTTTTAAAAGCCATATGTATATATGGGTGCCGGTTCCTGCGGACGAAATATTCGTAAAATGACAAATGGAAGTATTTGTATAATGGTTATGTTGATTAGAAACCCATCGAGTTGTAACCTCAGTGTAGATGTCTGAATGAATTGGTGAATGACTTATGAAATGAGATAAAACAGTGAATGAATCATGAAACAAGATAAAATCAATTGAGATAACATGAATTGTGATATAAAGCTTGGCATGACATAATTTTGCAAAGAGTTATAAATGATTTTTATCGTGGGCATTGAATAGGCATCTCATATTTATATCTTTGTTAAAATTCATATATTGTGTTGATTGTTCCTACTGGGTTTTGGCTCACCCTATTGGGGAACACTATTTTCAAGTGTTGGAGATACGCCTCCATCAAGACAGTAGTTTGGGGAGATTTGGAGCAAGAGCTTATTTTTTATTGTATTTACTTTGTATAGCCAAGGGCTTAATTGTATTGAGCTAGACTCATTTTTATTGTAACCAAGTAGTGATTTGGAAAGATGTAAGTTTTTAGAGTACATGAATATTTGTTTAGCTTTTATTATTTTTTACTATTTGTAACGCATGCTGTAGATTTAGGATGAGCTATTTATAAATGTATATCGCATGTGTCACATTTTATATATTAACTCTTATGAATGAAAGTATTTTGTTTCAACTTGGTTTCTGCTTATGAGATGGGTTTATCATATTTATTTTGGGTCGTTACAAATGACATTTTTTTATCAAACACTATAAAAAAAATGCCACTAATTATTAATTTTCAGCGAAAGTTTGAAATTTTTGCCATAAAAAAAGTGAATAATTATAAGTTTTAATAATAGTTTAAAAAAATTGTCACAAAAAAAAAAAAATCACTAATTTTTAATTTTCAGCGATAGTTTGAAAAATTCATCATAGAAAAACGTCACTAATTATAACTTTTAGCGATAATTTATAAAAATCATGATAAAAAAGTCAATAGTTATCAATTTTTAGCAATATATGTAAAAAATCGTTACAAAAAATTATTTTTAGTGATGATTTTAGTAGTACTTACTTTTAATAGGATTTTATGGAAATTAAATTCAACTATTAGAACCTATTTACCCTAAAAAAATATTACATTTGGAGGGTTGGATTAAAAAGAAAATTATGATAAATTATTTAATAATGTTATACTGACTAAATTTTATAATCAAAATTTAAATATCATAATATGTATTATGACATATATTTCAATATACTTAAGTGGACGTGCACACATACATATGTGCTACCAAATCTACAAAGCAATTGAGGGATTTTTAAAATTTTTTTAAATATTAAATTATTTGTCAAATCTGCTCTTACTCATATAACATTTTCATTTAAGAAAAAAACATTAATTATCAATTAATTTTTTTTAGATGAGAGAATTACCAATTTAGTTATAAGTTTTACATAATAATATAAGATAATATAGATTAATTAATGGCCGAATTTCGTAACGGGAAATTTTACTATGCACACTCCTATACTGTGCATCTTTAAGTTATATTATTTTCTTCTTTAGTTATGAATTTATTTTAACGATAACTTATAAAATTTTTGATTATGTCTCATATATTATTTGGTTATAATTATTTTTTTAATTATGACTTAAAAAATATAAAATTATATTATTTTTTTATTTAATTATAATGTTCATACGGTACCGGCCTTTTAGTCTTTCCCTCTGTTAACCACTGAAAATTATTTCTTACTTTATTTTACTATTGTTTTTAGGGGCATGCACCAATAAATCCCAAAATTATATCTTGTAACTCATTTGGTCTTATGAATTTTCTTATGAACCGTTTGGTCATCTTTCAATGTTAATGACCATATTAATCGCGTTACATCGCGTGTGGGAAATTATAGTTAGGACAAATCTGGGATTTCACACTGTGTAATTTACGCTTGTACCCAAAGCTTGAAATGGAAAAACCAGGGATTACAGATCAACATCAGGCCATGATCAATATCATCAACATTATACATGTATTTCCATGATCAACATTGTACATGTATTTCCAAGATCAACATTGTACATGTATTTCCAAGATTACCATCATTAACATCAGGCCATGATGAACATCATCAACATTATTTTCATGATCAACATCAGCAACATTATTTCCATGATCAACATCACCGAATCAACGCCATGATCAACATTAGCGACATCAGACATCATCAACATCAGGGCCATTATCAACATCATCAACATTGGTTCCATCATCAACATTAGCGATATGAACGTTATGCTCAACATCGTCAACATCAACGCAGATCCACACCGATCCATCAACAACATCAGTGGTAGACATCATCAACATGACGGATGGGTGATCTCGATGGCGGATGAGTCTTCTCCGACGTCTTCATCAACATTATCAGTGGTAGACATCTTCATCAACATCAGTGGTAGACATCATCAACAATGGCGGATGTGTCTTCTCCGACGTCTTCTTCGGCGCCTCTGTTTATATTAGATCAGTGCCGCATCTATCTCAGATCTGTCGGATCTCCGATGATCTCAATCGGGTTTCGAAAACATGGTCAATCGTTGATGTCAAATCGACAAACTCTTTGAGTTTCATTTGGGATCGACTTTGAAAATGGAAACGCATGACGCATGAGAGAGAACATGAGGAGGAGGAGAGAACCTGAAGAAGGAGAAGACACAATGAAATAATGTTAATCAATAATAATAAAATAATGTTAACCAATGAAATAATGTTAAACAATCATGAAAAGGATATTGGTGTAAAAACAGATGTAATCAAATCACATCCAAAAAATCAAGTAATAAATTAGGATTAAATGGTGTACAAAAAAATTCAAAAGACTAAATGGTTTAACTTTTACAGTGATGCTAGGGAGCTCGAAAACGAGCTCCCCCTAATCCCCCGAATTTCAATTTTTTTTTTTTTCTTCAACAGGAAGAAGAAGACGGAGGGGCAGCAGGAAGGAGGGGGAGAGGGAAGGGAACTGGAGGGGGCCTAGAAAATGGGCTGGAGGCGGAGGGCTGGAGGTCGTCGGCGATGGAAGAGGCGACGAGGCATGGCCCGGCGACGGAAGGCAAGGCCGATTGGCGACGGAGGGCTGGACGATGGCGATCGGCGACGGATCTGCAACTATCGGCGGCTGGCGGGGCGACGATCGGCGGCTTTCTCTCCCTCTGCTTCTCTCTTCCCCTCTGCTTCTCCCTCCCTCTGCTTCTCTCGCCGAAAATGAAAGAAAAAAGAAAAAAAAAAAAAAAATCCCCAAAACGATGTCGTTTTGGGGATTAGGGGGAGCCAAATTCGAGCTCTCAATCATTATTCTAACTTTTATCAGAATAGGATTTATGGGTAATTTTTTCTTGTTTTTAATAAATAAAAAAAAGTGAGCGAATATAAAATTTCAAAAAATATATAGTTTGGATTAATTAATAAACAAAGTGACGCTATGTTTGGTAACTTAGGAGAGAAAAGAAAAGAAATGATTACTTAAGTAATAAGAGAAAAGAAAAGAAAAGAAATGATTGTAATTTCTCTCCTTTTTGTTTGGATAAGTAAGAAATAAAAGAAAAGAAATGATTGTGATTTCTCTCCTTCTTGTTTGGTTAGATTTCATTAAGAGAAAAGAAAAGAAATTATTTTATATTATATTACCAAAATAGCCTTTTTATATTTTCAATCATTTTATTTCTTTTATTTTTATAGGGGTAAAATTGGTATTATGAAAATATAAACATTTGTGGGTTTCTTTTCTCTCCTAATCTCTCCACTTTTGGAAAGATTGAAAATAAGGGTTATGAGAGAAATGAATTTCTCTCCATTTCTTTCTATTTTTCTCTATTTCTCTCCACTTAAGATAACCAAACCAAACAAAGAAGAGAAATACATTTCTCTCTATTTCTTTTCTTTTCTCTCCAAATCCCTCAATCCAAACACAGTGTGAATGTTGTGCACTAACAGTAACAGAGGTAACTGCAAAACGAACAATCTTCCAGATCGAAATGCAATCAGACAATCCTTGTTCTTCTGACGGAGACGAAGAAGAGCTTCAAGTCTCATCACAGAAACCCTAGATTTCAAACGATGAAACCCCTGATTCCAAATTTGGGTTTTGGGTATGTCGGGACATGTGTTAAAGGTAACCAAATCTCTGAGTCTCTAATGGGTATTAGATTGATTTTTACTCTGTTTTGAGGTTATGCTGATTGAGCATTGACGTGTGGATCGATATTTGAAGTTTTGGGTAGTTTTGGATTTGGACATCGATTTGGATTGTAATCCCTGTTAGGACTGGTGAGTTTTGTGATTTTTTGAGTTTTGATTTGATATCGAAAGAAGAAACCGAGGGAAAAACTTTAGATGAACTGAAACACGTAATTGATAATTTGTGGTTTTGTTTTGGAGTTGGGTTTTGTGTATAATGGGAAATCAGATTGAGTTTGTTTGTTGAGAATGGTCTTTGGTGATTGGTGGAACTGAATTGAATTTTGCTGCTCCTACTAGTACTACCAATAATTTGAGAATTTAAAAAGTGGGTCTATTTTTTTGAGAATCAATTTGAAGAAGCATTGGGTGGTTCTGATTTCTGTATACTTTGGGGAAATCTGAAAAGTGGGTTAAATATTGGAACTAATATTGGTGTTGAGTTTGTTTAATAGAATATTAATATGAGGCTGTTCGGCCTTTTCAATTTTGGGTCCAGAAAAGCCCTGAAGTTTTATTATGAATGAAGGGGAATTCTGAGGGATAAAGGAGATGAAGCTGAAAATTGTGGGTTTGGAGGTACAATGACTGGAGGGTCATTGGGTCTACGGACAGCAAGTTATGGATCAATGCAACAGCCCCAGAATGATGTGTTTCAGATACCGAATTCATTCAATGTGCGCAAGCCTTCGAAGATGCCCCTTTCTGGTTTGAGGGAGAAGGAAAGATTTCTCCCCTTTATTTGCAGATATTTAGGTCGAAGGAATGTCGGAATGCTGATTTTGGTTGCACTGGCTCTTTTGGCTTTTTTAATAGGGTTTATTACAGTGAATAAAGGTTTGTTTCTCTATCACCTTTTTCCCTACCCATTTTTTCCTTCATATTTTGAAGTTCCTTGTATTTGAAAGGCACTGCAAACATCAAATAGGGTTTGATGTGAATATTTACAATATTTTTTTTGTTGTTCTGATTGATTAACTTTGGTAGTGTACTGAGGAAAAGATGCATGTTTTAACCTTCAACTTTGATTTTTAATTTTTCTTAATGGTATTTTTAATTATGCTTTTAAGTAGTTACGTTGGCTTAGTTTGATGAATCGTAGACAGGAGAGTAGGGATGGAGCCAACAATGTTTCTACTTGATAGTGCTCTATGTGTTTACTACTGTTAGGACCCAAAAGATGGTGAACTATGATACTTAAAAAAAACGAAAAATTATGTAATAATATACTATGTTGAATGGTTAGGATTTATAGATTTCCTTGATTGTTAGATCTTGTATGAGCTATTTCATTAGATTATAATTTATATATTGTTGTTAGAAATTACTGCACCTATACAGTTCCTTGAGTCCACAAAGCTATGTCTTGTCATGGCTGACGTACGTTATGAGATGCTTCTTCATTTAGTCCACCGTGCTACTTTAAGTTCAATTTTCTGTCGTTATTTTTTGAGTGGCTAATAGTGGATTATTAACTTATGTACATGATGGCTTGTTTTCATTAGAGGATGCATCGGAAAGCGCTAGTTCTTACATTGCTCAGACAATTCAAAACATGAAATTGTCTATGGTAAATACTGTCACAGTATGTGGTGAAAACAACAGCCAGCATCCACCTACCTCCCATTCTTCTGTTTCTAGAGTTGTTGCAGACTCTGCTCCTCTTCTGGGAAATCCATGCAAACATTTTGCAATTCCCCCACCTCCTCCTGGTGAAAGAAAACGGATTGGACCACGCCGTAAGTTTGTGCCCTATTTTCTTTAACTAATTATTCCATGTTTGCACACAACACAGTTTATGCTTCCATGTACTGCAGTTAGGAAAAATTTAAAATAATAATATTTTGATTATATCACTACTCCTGGGGCCTTCTATTTGATATTGTTAATATAGACATCAAGAGGTACACCCTGTTGTTCTATGTACACTCGATAGTTGAAGATTTAAAGCAAAATTTATGTGCATGTAATATATGTAATGCTGAAGTTTTGTTAATTTTGTTCTTTGTCATTGTCCTCAGCATGTCCTGTATGTTACCTTCCTGTGGAGCAGGCTATAGCCAGAATGCCAAGATCCCCATCAGTATCAGCCGTGATTCATCATTTAAATTATTTCCGTGAGGAAAATCCAATAAAAACAGAACCACATGGAGGCTCTGAGTTTGGTGGGTTTCCTTCTTTAAAGCAGAGGAATGAATCATTCAATATAAAAGAGTCAATGACTGTGCACTGCGGGTAGGTTTCGTTATTATAAGCCAGTTTTTTTTCCAGAAAATCTTCTATGATGGCCTTGTGACGATATTTACTAATAAAAGGAATGATAGCATGCCACAGTACTTCGTCATATTTTAACATGTGTTGAATTTCTGTCATGAGTCACTGCTGGTGCATGTTCCTTTTCTATCAGATTTGTCAAAGGATGTAGACCTGGTTATCAGACTGCGTTTGATATTGATGAAGCTGACCTTAGAGAGTTAGAGCAGTTCCATGACGTCATTGTTGCATCAGCCATATTTGGTACAAGCATTAAACATCTTTTAAAATTCAGACTTTCTTCTTTTACTAGAGATGACAATAAATTGATCTTTATCCCATCTCTCCCCGTTCGATGCCATGCATGCATATTTACTTCTATGCTACAATGGCTTGTTGGAGCTTTTGTTTTTTATGAATATGCTTTCCTTTTTCTGATGATTTCAATGTTTCCAGGAAACTATGACATAATGCAACAGCCTACGAACATTAGTGAAATTGCAAGGGAGAATGTACCCTTCGTTATGTTTATTGATGAGGAGACAGAGAAGTATATGAAGAATTCTAGTGGCTTGGATAGCAGCAAGAGGGTTGGATTATGGAGAATTGTTGTTGTCTGTAACATACCTTACACTGACCCAAGACGCAATGGAAAGGTCAGTTAAGGTGACTCTCACTTGATAAAAACTTATGATCAGTTGTTTTTTATTCCTTTCATGGGGAGGATACTCCACTCAACTCAAAGGGTCTTGTCCTATCTCTTTCATGGAGAGGATATAATATCTAAACTGTCATGAAAAAGAGACGTAGATGACTTTCATAGTCCAACTAAATCAGCAAAGTAGAAGGCAAAATTAGCATGCACAAGATTAGGCATTAATGTTCATGACTCAGTGTATGAACAAAATGGCATCAAGAATGTTGGATTTTATATGATCCAGAATGTTTTCATTGCAGGTCCCAAAGCTTTTATTACATAGGCTCTTTCCCAATGTCCGGTACTCTATATGGATTGATGGAAAGCTTCAGCTTGTTGTGGATCCATATCAAATTCTGGAGAGGTAAATCCCATCCTATATCTATAGCAGCCTTTCATGGACTTGGTGTAGTAATTTTCGATTTCTTATGATGAAGGAGAGATCCTGTCATTTCTATGTTATGGCACCTTCAATTTGATTGATGGATTGGTTCAGTGAATTATCATAGTTCTTCTAATGGCTCTAGCATAGGTAACTTGTCTTGGGCCCAATGGAATAGCAAGAGCTAATGTAGTGAGAACATAAAATCTCATCAACTAATGTCTCTAGCATATTTAATTCAGCCTCTCATGTTTGCCTATAATCCATGGAGACTCTATTGCAACAATGAGAAATTGAAGTGTTTGTTCAGCAATGTCTTTATGCATGATGTGGTATTATTTAATTATTAACACACCATTTTGGTATTTAAATTCTGTATCTAAAGTACTAGGTATATCAAATCTATTACAACTTTGAGCTGTCGGATAATGAATTTCATGTTGAGTTAGTTACATACAGTTATGGGTTATTTGTCTTGGACAAATTGACATGTCTCCTATCCGTATCTGTCATTGCTTGGCATAATCAGTCTAATTAGAAAAAGAAACTTTGTTTTCTTGTAGAGAACCTAACTTTTAACGTTGATGTATTGAGAAGTTGTCATTATTCTTGTTTTTGCATTATGTTCATGAATTCAATCCTTGATGTTGGGTATGTCAGTTGTATATGGAGTAAAGTTATTCTTATTATAAATAGCAGTTGCAATATGTATATCAAACTTGTGTGATGCCTTAAATTTTCAATTATTCAGGTTCTTGTGGCGCCAAAATGCCACTTTTGCTATTTCAAGACACTACAGACGCTTTGATGTATTTGAAGAAGCTGAAGCTAATAAAGCTGCAGGGAAATACGACAATGCCTCTATTAATTACCAGATTGAGATCTATAAAAAGGAGGGTTTAACACCATATTCTGACGCTAAGCGTCCTATAACTAGTGGTAGGTGGATGATTTACGAGTCTCTGTTTTTTGCATATTTTTGTATCTCGAAAATTGAGTTCTCACTTCATGTCTGACTTTCTGCAGATGTTCCTGAAGGGTGTGTGATTATAAAGGAACACATTCCCATCACAAATTTGTTCACCTGTTTGTGGTTCAATGAAGTCGATCGTTTTACTTCCAGAGATCAGTTGAGCTTCTCCACTGTACGGGACAGAATAATGGCTGAAGTTAACTGGAGTGTTGATATGTTTATGGATTGTGAAAGGCGAAATTTCGTGATTCAGGTAGTAATTTACTTCGTACTGTATATGTGTATTTGTGAGATTGATAAATCAGTTCAATACTGTACCCTTGAATGATCTATTTTTGCTCAAAGAAAGTGGTTTTAGTCAATTTCTTTGTGTTCATATTTTAAATGACAACTTTGAAACATATTGGAAACATATAGTTCTCATTTCAAATAACCATGAAAAATGCAATGAATTGATAGAATTATCTTTGGATGTCTAATAAGTTCTGGTAAAGGATAAGCAATTTTTGTTTTCAACCTTTTTGTTATTAATAATAACCAACATTGATAATCTGAATTTGATGCAGGCATACCACAAAGATCTGTTGAGGCAAATGGCTCCTCTGGCTGGTGCCATGATTCAAGCTCCTCTGGCTGGTGCCGTTCGTCATCCTCCACCACCACCACCACCACCACCTTTGGTTAGAGATAACATGGCCAGAAGGACTACAATAAAGAAGAATCCCGTTCGACGTGGAAGAGATAGGAAATCTGGTTCAAGGCGTCACCGGAAAGTTGTCATTGGCGGTAAGGACAACATTTCAATTTGATTTTTTTTTTTTTTTCTCTTTCAAATTATTCATCATGAGGTAGGATGATTCCGGGAATATGTGTGATATGGTTAAAAGAGAAAAAAGGTTCCAATTTTTGTTTGGAAATTGTGAATACCCATCCATATTTGTTGTAAATACCACTAATTTTGAAATGAAAAATTCTTGATACCAGTTGGTTATCATGTTTCCTGTCATCAAAATTGAGTATCCCCAATAATTGTAGAGGAAAATTGTAGTTGGGTTGTCTTTTTTACTGGACTAGCTTCTGAAAATGTCAAGGATAGTCAAGAATTACATTTTGATTATGTCTTTTGTAATACAATGGACTGTTGAACCAATTATTGTCTTCTTTTTTTTTTTGCTCAATAAAGTAATACTAGGAGGAGAAGCAACCAGAGCATGATAACTCTTTCAATCTGTGACTCTTTTTAGTTGTGAAATAGACATGTTTGTCAAGATCCGGAGAAGTAGATATTATCTTTCAAAATAGACACAAGTTTCCATAACATGAAACACCGATGGTGCGTCGGCCACATAATAATATTCAATGTGAATGGTTGACTTGTAGTTGGGTTGGCGATTCAAAAAACACTGCGGCACAAGACTACAAAACAATTTGCTTGAATGCTTTCGCCATCATTATGTGAATTGATGAACCAACCAGTTTTAGGGCTTTTCTAAAGTTGTAATTAGTGAACAAAAACTAAAGCAAGTCCAAAAGCTACCTATTTTGGGAGACTATACGGAGTGCAGGTTTTCAAATCGCGAGTGTGAAAATAATTTTTAAAATACGAAATCAAATGTAACATTCAAATAAATAGGTGCAATTATAATTTAAGAGTCTCACTAGACAATCAAAATTTTTTTGATAGAAACCACAATGTCAAATCAAAAGACAACCAAGCGCACAGTAAAATTCTCTACACAAATGTTGTGTTTGGTTTGAGGATTTGAGGAAGAATTTGAAAAGAAAAATGAAAAAAGTTTGTGAAATGTGAATAAAATATACTTATATTTCACATAGTTTCGCACATATTTTCTCGTTACTTTTTCAAATTCCTTTCTAATTCTCCTAACTAAACACAACGGATGTATCTCGATTTCTCTGTTTGAAAGTGTTTTTTTTTTTTTTTACTACACGATAAGTCTCTTGACTTTTTGTGTCCCTAGAGGATAAGAAGAGGATATAGAAATTTTGAAAAAATAAAATAAAACAAAGAATCCATTTGAATCATATCGCTTTCAAGACATTATTTTCCTATTACATAATGAGTTATTTGACCTGAATGTAACTAATAAAAAATTAAAAAATATATATTAAAAAATAATAATAGAGAATTCCTCCTTTTTTATTATCGGCTAATAAAAAAACCAATGCATCTTTTTTCCACAAGTTATTTATTTATTATGAAACAACTGGTCCTACACAATACACAAAACAACCATATCCAAAATAATTATTATGTTTATCTTCCTATCCAAAATTTTAAAAATAAAAAATAAAAACCCGAGACCGACATGTCCAATAATAATACATATATATGATATGATATTAAATAATAGAATAAATTACATTTTACCTCCTTTATATTTAGTTATTTTTTCACTTTGATCATTTAAAATTATATTTTTTCACTTTAGTTTTTTTGTATTTCAAATTTTTTTCACTTTACTCCTAAAATTAATTTTTGTTAAAAATTAGACAAAAAATAATACATTGTCAATTACGTAACATAAAAATATTTTATTATATATGATCTACATCTCTAATATAAACTTAAACTCTAATATAATAATATATTGTGACATTTATTATGAAATTTTCTGTCTATTTTTTAACAAAAATTAGCTTTGAGAGTAAAACAAAAAAAACTTAAAACATAAAGGGTTTTTTTTTTAAGGTTCCTTGTATTAAGATTTTATAGCATAAAGAACATCTAATATTTTTATAATGTCTAAGGTCCCTCAAGTTGATCTAGAGAAAATTGGTTCAGAGAAAATTGGTCCAGAGAAAATTAGTCCAGAGAAATTTTGGTCCAGAGAAAATTAGTCCAGAGAAATTCTCTAAGTTGAAAATGTTGAGAATATATTGATGACAATTCTGGGAAGGAAATGATCATGAAGGGCAAAGCTTGTGATTCAACATCAGGGGGGTGGTTTGGAGATGCAACATGACATAGAGGTTGACGATGGAAAATTCTCAAAACCAGAGAAATTTCCCTTTACAATCCAGAGAAAATTGAGAAATAGATAATTCCTTTCATGATGATTTTAATACCTTTCAGAGAAAATTTCCCTTTAACATGATCATTTAAATATTATAGATGATTTTAATTGAGAAATAGATTGATTGACAGTTTCACATCACAATATGACAATTCCTTTCATTGGAGACAAAATTTGATAAACGGACAAAACAACCTTGGTCACCCATAACCAACATTCTCTGGACCCATCCAGAGAAAATTCAGTTTAAATCCGAAAATTTCTTTGGACCAATCCAGAGAAATTCGGTTCAAAACCAGAGACAGATCAGAGAAATTCTCTAGATTGAAACCAGAGAAATTCTCTCTATTTGCAACAGAGTTATATTTTTATGAACATACCTTAGTGATTATACATTGATCCACGAAATTTATCTGACTTCACAAATTTCTCTGATTTCGAATAAACCAGCTTCACTTTGACTCACCCAATACAGCAAGTGACTCACCAAATACTGCAACAGCCGTGCTTGTATGAAGTCTCCCATCAGGTTGATAGTTTGGCAAAGAGATCTCCCTAAACACCTCATTGCCCATATCAAATGCCACAATCAAGATCCTAAAACCATGCTCCTTTGCTGGATCAAATGCAACCCAATGAACAGCCCCATTCACAAACACAGATTAGGTATTTATAGAAAGTTCAAAGCCCATAGTAATTTCATATTCAAGTTTTTGCTGCACAAATCTTCTCCTCACACCCAAACCCTTCACTTCTCTATCATCTTCTCTAAACCCCTCTGACCCCGAACCCACTTCTCTCTCAGCTCGCAATCTTCTTTGATATTAGATGTCCAATTTCAAAACCCTTCCTCATCAGACGTCGACGCCGACGCCGACGTCGACGCCGACGCTGACGCAGGTGGAGTGTCCGCTCCTCTGAAGAAGAGCAGTTGGTCCATGCATATGTATATATTTTTCAAATCCGACACTGCAGAGAGAGAGAGAGTTGATCAGAAGCTTGCTGCCATGGTTGCGCGTGGTGTTAAGGTTGGTATTGGTCGATGCTTCACAGTGGTGCTGGCTTAGTGCAGAGGGAGAGACAGTTGTTTGTCCATAGCTTCCAATGGTAGCTCTTCGTTTAGATTGGGCACGGAATGAGAGACAAATAGGGGATATGTTTAGGGTAAACTACCAATAGGTCCTACTTTTGAGACTTATTACCCATTAAGTCCTATTGATAAATTTATTAAGTGATAAAGATAAATTTATCAGTCTTTTATTTTTATGAATAAATTTATAGTGATAAATTTATCAGTCTTTTTGTTTTTATGAATAATTTTATAGTGATAAATTTATCAATCTCTTATTTTTATAGTGTTAAATTTATTAGTTAGGACCTATAGATAAATAAGTCTAGTTAATAGGACTGATTGGTAAGTATCCCATATGTTTAGGACTTTAGACATCAAAAAATAATTTTGTGGATCTCTTTTATTACAAAAACTGGGAGAGGGAGCCTAGACTAATTTTTCCAAACATAAAATATCAAAATTAAGAAAAAAAATTTTAAAAGCTAAAGTAAAAAAATATTAAGGAGTGGTTTGGCATCTCTTAAATAATCTATCTTTTTATCTTTTTTTTCATCACATCACATCTTTAATTTTTTACACATCTTTTTATAAAAAAATAAAAAATATATTTATTTAGATCATTCTAAACAACCCCTAAATATAAAAAGGGCAAAAATATAATTAACCTAAGTGATATATACAATAATAGAATACTTCCAAAGTAGCTTCGTAAATAGTGTAACGTCATTTTCTGCATGGGTTGGGGGTGTGGAGGGGAAGCAATCTCAAAGCAATTAAAGCATATCACTAAACCATAATTGGGTATGGCATCATCATCTTCTTCAATCCCCATTCCTATTTTGTTCATTCCCATATGTATGTTTGGCTACCTATTTACAGACATATATTCCGCTCAAAAACCCTTTTGTGATTTTGTTTTTGATAAACTCTAAAGAAAACAGTCCCACCATCAGTGAAAAATCCCCCAAAGTACCACACTTTCCTTTCTTTCACCTCTCCAAACTCCCCTTTTTGTATAATAAACCCTTTACAGCTTTCATTCCCATTGGTTCATTCCTTCACAGGTCTTGGTTTCTCTCTCTCTCTCTCTCTCTCTCTCTCTCTCTCTCTCTCTCGTTCCTCTTTTTATTTGTGTTTAGGGTTTATCTGGGTATATTCAGCTATTTTTCTGTTTCAAATTAACGCTCTGGTGTGATGGGGGGAGGATTAGAATGTTTTGATTGATTGTTGATTTAGAAATTCTGATTTATGTTGTGAAATTTTATGGTTAGGGCTTTTATAATGGGTACTTTTGGTTTGTTTGAATCACGCAATGCAAGCCAAGTTTTGTTCTTGTTGATCATTTTGTTCATCTGGGTTCTTTGATTTGACATCATGAAATGGAAGTTTGAGTTAGGGTTTTAATGGGTTTTTGTTTTTCAGTCTTAAATCTTGGTTTGAATTGAAGCTTTGTTGAATTGGAAGGGCTTGATCAATCTAGGGTTTACCAATGGCATCATCTGGTTTCTTTCTTATCTGTATGCTTCATTCTCTGATTGCTCTGACTTGTGGAGCTATGATGATGTTTTATTCCAATGAGGTCTTTGTGTTTAGCCATGGCAGTGAAATTGCGTGTAAGCTTGTGTGATCAACACCTCATGATGTGCTCTGGATTCGTACTTCACATTCGTTTTCTGGGTTGCATTTGTTTGTCATTGGGTTTTTCTGTTCATGGTGGCATTTGTTAAGGACATAGAGTTTCAGATCTTCTTTGCTAAAGGGTGTGTGCTTCTTCATGTTGCCATGGCGATCTGGAGAGTTTACTTTGAGAGGAAGCTTGAAATTCTCGGCCACGATTGGCTGAGGCAGGTTGTTGGAGACATTGTATTGGCGCTTTCATGGGTATTCTTCCTTGTGTACTCTTGGAGGGAAAAGTATGATTAATTTCAGTAGAATTGAAATGTCTCTTTGATAGAAACAGAAACTTAATGTTTAGCTTTGTACTTTTGGAGGCAGTATCAATGGATCTGAGCAACAATGGTGTAGAATTCTGCCTTTCTGTCATGGGGTTGTTTTATTCCGTAGAATTTGTGTGGGTACTGAATTTTCTGAATTTAAAGAGAGGTAAAAAGATGGAGCATAAATTGAATCCCAGATTGGTAAGTTCACTTGAAAATTGTTTGAGATCTTGTATATGCTTGCATTGTGGAAAAGTCAATACTAGGTGGCCTGAATCTGGGGTTTTGCATTTTCGCAATTTGTTGATAGAGCATGTGAGATGAGCGTACTTTCTCTTCACATTTGTGGCTCTTTTTGCCTCCGTATAGTTGTCATTCTTGTAAATTTTTCTTCAAAGAATAATGAAAATATATGATTTCCAGCTGTTTGCTCATACCCTTGCTTTCTTGTCTCCTTGTTACTTACAGCTATACTGCTTACTTTACTGATCTTATATTGGAGGCGTAATGATTGCCTTGAAATGCTCTATCCTTAGCTGTATGAGGTTTAGAAAAGAAAAGGTTGAAATTACTCTATCTCTGAACGGTTTGTTCACATGCTTGATCTTGTGCTCATGGAGACATGTTCTACTATCAATACATGGATATCCATTTTGAATCTTTGATTGCCAATCTTGACAGTTCTACAGAAAAAATTTATCGAGTTTTTCATGATAATGAACTTTTTATTTTATTTATTTTATGGTATATGTCATGTTTTATGATATTCCACATATTACCTTTTGTGATGAAAGAATTCCCAAATTGCCTCATTTGCTTTCCCTTGTTCACATTTATATCCCCTGTAATTTTAGGGCACTGCTGGCAAGTTACAAATGCTGCAATTATTGTGCTAGTTTTATATTTCCTTCTTTATGGCTTATTAGTGAAATAATCTATAAATCCTCTAGATCATGTCAACGTGATTTCTGAAACGTCCTTGAGATGCGTAATGCAATTGTTACCGTCCACAGCTTGTGAATAAATTTTTAAATTTTAGCATTTCAGTAAAAAGCCATTGATTTAGTGAATAGTTTGATGATGTAGTATATAATTTGATATACGTGTACATTCAAGCAAAACCTAGCTCCATGAAAATCCAAAATCTAGATGGATGAACATGTGGTTGGTAAAACTGTAGAAGCCAGCGAAGAGAACTGCTTTCTCTGTGTGGGGTAAATCATCTACTAGTTTCATGAATTAGGGCTTATAGAAGGTTGTTGATCTTTTATTTGTCCATACCATCTGTAAAGTTTGGAAGACCATGACTGATTTTGAAGGGGAATGAATGGAAAAAATACCATGCTGTAGTAATGGAGAGTAACATTGTAAAGTATTAAATGCTTTCTTTGTTATAGAAAATTTATAATAAGAGGAGGAAATGGTGCAAGTTATCATATTTGTTTGCATTGTGTTCTGAAATTGCGAATTTTGAAAGCATTTCTAAACTTGTTTTGAAGCATGAATAGTGTATGTGGTTGGCTTTGTATAGTATCTTTGCTTTAGACTTTGGATCATAATAGAAATTGTGAAGTGTTCTTATTAGCTCTTTTTCTTTTTCTATTTTTCTCCCTCTCAATTAAACTTTGTTTCCTTTTGGGATGCATGTTGAGAAACACGGCCTTTATGGTGTTTATATTGCCAAATAATTGAATTACAGAGGGAAGATATGTTGAATATGCCTTTCCTACAGAATTCATTTCTTGCACTCTAATTTTCCAGTTTGGATATTCACTGATAGTGAGATTGTCACCAGATGGTATGCCTCTTCATTCTCTCTCATCTTTTTGCCTAGCCATTTTCGTGTGTCGTATCAATATCCCACCTTGTTTTTGGTTGATTTTATTCATAACAATTACTTTCTACATGCAGAAGCTTTAACATCAACGACTGACAAATTTTTATATTCAATGTGATGTGTTATATTTGTCTACCATTGCAAAAAAAAGAAGAAAAAAAAAGAGGTTATCATTTTGTATAAAACAACTTTGGGGCATTGTTGGATATGCTAGTCTTAGCTAGATGTTTAGTTGAACATATGAAAAAATTGTGTTTTCAGATTTCTAAAACATAAATAAAACAGTTTTAAGTACCTTTGTCATGTTATTATCACAATTGCTAGCTTCTCATGATCTACTAGAATTAGGCATGACAGAGTCCGAGGGAACTTCTTGCATCTGTGTTCTATTTTTATTTTTATTTAATACTTTCTTCCCATGTGACAGACAAAGCAAATTTACTCTACTCTATTCTCAAAGATCTGGAAAATTATTTAGTGCTGGATTATCATCATGGGGCCGATGTTGTCTATTATCTACCTGACCAAAGTGAGTCAGGTCGGCTCTTCGGCTTTCAGTCTTGTGAGTCCGTGACTACTGCACTTGCGGGTTATAGGAGGTGGTTGGACAGAAAACCATCTCGATGTTTTTGAATTCAAACCCTTCTATGCTCTTATCGTATGTGTACAAATAGATTCAGTTATATTTGTGTCTATGTATAGTTTCTCTTAATCCTTTGAGTAATGCCATACAAAAATCTCACATGCTGGTCCTATTCAGATGCATAGATATGACAGTTGAATTCATATGCTAAAATTTTATATTATTTGAATTGGTCTCCCGTCGAATATCAAAATTTCATTACTCAGAAGTCGAATTGATATCATCAGTAAGTTTACAAATTAATCAATTGTTTATCTACAAGTGATGAAGTACAGGATTTAAGAGTAAGTTGTTGGACCTAAAATATTAGTAGTTAAGTCCTTTGGGAAACTGGAAAGCCAGTTCAGATTCAGATGTATCTTTGAGTTGGTGGAGGCAAAAATAATATCAACCCACCTCTTTTTAGCACATAGGAATTGCTAATTGAAACATTGGGTGGTTGTCATATGCGATATGATACTATATATACTTTTTCGAACCTACACTTATTTTTTTTTTAAATAAAAAAATTATTTAGTGTATATAAATATTCTAAGATATTATATTTATCTCTCCTAAGATTTTTGAAAATTATAGAAATCTCCCTTGTACTCTTAATAATTACACTAATTTCTCTTACTTTTGAAACTATTATAAAGGTTCTTTCACTGTTATTCTTCAATAGATTATTTAATAGAATTTGTTGATATTGTGCTGATGCCATACCAATAATGACGAAATTACCTCATAGATGTTTTTAATTATAGCCGTGCTACAGACTCCCACTGGAGGTCGACCTCCAGTGAGGTGGCAGCTCACCATTCGCCGAAATCAAAAAAAAAAAAAAAAAAAAAACAATTTTTATTTTGGGCCAATCATCCCTCTCCATTCATGACCCCCAGTGACCCCCACTGGAGGTCTTAGCCATTTTTCTTTTAATTATTCAAATGAATAATTTCATTCACCTCCTTTGAGGTTTACATATATATTATCAAAAAGACTCATATATGTTTTAACATTATTTAATAAATTTTTTTAAAATTCATGCAATATTAAATAATATTCTTGAATTGTTAAAATATTATTAAATCATTTAATGAAAAAAAAAAAACTTAATTTTTATTGATAAAATATTTAAAAATAAATAATCTCTCTAAGATTAACGTTAGATAATATCCTAATAATTTAATGTAAGACTTATTCCATGCTACATAAACAAACGTAAAATATATCATTTTAAGTAATACATTTATTATTTGAATTTTTTTTAAAAGTTGAAATAAATGAATTTATTTTTTCGAACAATTTACATTACTTATTTATTTATATGTACAAACATTATTGTTTTATCTTTTCACAATCATGTATTATTCTCAAATTTAAGTTGTTATCTTTAAGTCATTAAATTTTTAATCGATGCATATTTAAAAAATACATAGGTTCATAATTTTACATGATTAAAAAAATTAAAAATAAATATGGAAGTAAAAAAAATATAATCATCTCACAGTAAATTAAAATTAGTTAATAGGTAATGAAGGATCATGAAATCTTAGAATTAAAATTTTTTTTTCTATAAAAGTTCAAAAACTTGTGGAAGAAAGGAGAGTCAAGAAATTACATTTATATTTTGAAAAATTATGAAAAATAAATAATAATTTCATATATATTTAATACGATAAATTAAATTTAATAGTGTTGATAACCTCAGAGGAGGTAAGATTTTATTTTATTTTTTTTACTTCTATATTTATTTTTTGTAATTTTTTTTAATCATGTAAGAAATATTAATTTAAGTTTTTTTTTAAATACACATCAACTAAAAGGTTAATGGTGCAAAGATAAAAATTAAAATTTGAGAATAATATTGAAAAAAGATAAAATAATAATTTTTTTACATATGAATAAATAAGTAATGTAAATTGTCGAGAAAAAAATAACTGCATTTATTTCAACTTTAAAAAAAATTAAATAATAAATACATTACTTAAAATGATAAATTTTACGTTATTTATGTAATATGAAATAAATCTTATATTAAATTATTAGAATTTTATCTAGCATTAATTTTAGAGAGGGAAAAAAAATGGAATGATCAGTTTTAAAGTTTCTCTCGTAGGAGCTTCTATTAATACACTGTCGTTTCGGTGTAAACAATAAATAAATGAGAAACTTATTTATAAGTTCTTTTTCAGATACTTGTGATAGGGTAAGTCTTGTATAATTTCTTATAGAGTCTCAAGTCTTATTTAGATAAGAATGTATTTCACAAGATCTTACATAAACGTAACGTGACGTGATACTTACATAAACGTAACATAACCTGACACCTACATAAACGTAACGTAATGTGTCACGTTACGTTTTGCAAACTTAATGAGTTTTTATTTTTTTAAATTGAATGTGAAAATGTTGCTGATTTATGTTGATGTTAGGTTACGTTTCATATAAATATGATCTATGGTAACATGCAATTTCTAATTGAATGTTGCTATAGATCATAGGTGTCATGTTACGTTTATGTAGGTGTTACGTTACATTATGTTTATGTAGATATGATCTATAGCAACATTCAATTTCCTATATTGCCATAGATCATAGTGTCATGTTGCGTTTATGTAGGTGTCACGTTACGTTACGTTTATGTAGATATGATCTATGGTAACATAGGAAATTGCATGTTGCCATAGATCATAGGTGTCACGTTACATTTATGTAGGTGTCACGTTACATTTATGTATGCGTCATGTTACGTTACGTTTATATAAATATGATTTATGATAACATTCAATTTCCTATATATGATTTTACTATTATTTATGATATTAACAACTAATATTGAGAGTAAATGTGTCAACAAACTTCCCACAAGACTTATGGGAACATAAGTTTTTTTAGTAAGATCATATGTAGTATAAGAATGAGGATCCTCTCCTTGCAGCTTTTGTACTCGTGCCCGTCCTTACAGGCCTTCGGGTCTACTTTTAGGCCAAGTTTTGATAATCCGAACTGTTCATATTTTATGATTTATTCAGTACATCATACCTGTATAAAATCAAGTTGATCGGATATCAGAAAGTATGTGTTCAAAAAATTGAACTAAAAATTATTTTTTAAATAATTTAATAAACAGTTTTCCGAACATATGCTTTCTGATGTCCGATCAACTTAATTTTTACGGTATGATATCTTGAATAAATCATAAAATATGAAACGTTCGATTATTAAAATTGACCTAAAAGTAGACTCAAGGCTGCAAGAAGAGAACCTTATCAAAACCTTAGTATAAGTCTCTCTAATAAGACTTATAAATAATTTTCCCTAAATAAATTAGCTTGCAAAAATATTAAAAATTTGGACAGAAATAACAATATGGTATTTAATGTAAAACGGCAACAATATATCCCATAAACAACTATTTAAGGAATTTAACAATTTAGTGTGAATTTAGAAGAAAACAAATTCAAAACAGTGATAAAATTTATTTTAAAGTACTTTATCAATGAAAATTATTTTTTTTATTAAATGTTTTAATAATGTCTTAACAATTTAGATAAAAATAATTTTTCTACATATAAATAAATAAGTAAGATAAATTGCTAGAATAAAAAATCCATTTGTTTCAACTTAAAAGAAGAAAAGAAAAAATAATTTTAAATAATAAATACATTAACTAAAATTAATAAATTTTTGTTGTTTATATAGTGTGAAATAAGTGTTATATGTATTATATTATTAGGGTCTTATATTAAATTATTAATGTATTATGTTAAAATATATATGGGTCTTGAATAATATATATGCAAAACCTTAAGAGAAGTGAATGAAAAATTTCATTTAAATAGTTTATTGGTTGATTTGATAGTCAATTAATGCCATTTGTGCTAAATTAATGAAGTGAGAGAATCTTGATATTATCAACAAAAATGGAGGAGATTTATGTAATTATTAAAAATACAAGAAAAGTTTTCATAATTATCAGAAATCTTAGGGGAAGTAGTGTAATTTACCCAATATTTTAAAAACAAAAATAAAAAACATGTTTGATCAATTGTTAAAAGTAGGAAATGGGGGATACTGCTCTGTCCCCAAGGCACAGCAGTTGCTGCTGTCCCTTTGTGGGAGATTATTTTGAATGTTTTTCAATCATCTGAACCGTTCATATTGTAAGGCTCGTCGAGTAGATCATCCATGCAAAAAATCAAATTGATTGGATACCTGTAGCCCTATAACAAAACACATTTGTTTTTATAAAAATTAACGGTTAACGTAACTTTCATAAATTTTTAAAAACAATTAGAATCTGATCATGAAGTTATGAATTTTCGATTAATTTAATTTTTTACATGAATAGTAACCTTGACGAACCCTGAAAAGGTGGATGGATGTAGCAACTATGTGAGAATAGTAATGCGAGTTGAGATTCCCTCCAGTTTTCCTCTCCAGTCTCTCTTCCGGGCAACGGCCTAGATTGACTCACATCATCCCACTCAAAATGTGCGGCTGAGATTAGCTAAAAAAAATAAAAAAAAGGAAATTAACTCACTGACACACGTCTCACCACTCAATCACACTCACACTCACACACTCTCTTTCTTTTTTTTCTTCTCTCTCTCTCTTATTTCTAATAAAAAATTTAAAAAATTATATTAATCTTTTTCATTTTATTTTCATAAAGATATATTTCTCTCATTCCAAAATTTGTCTCTTATTTTATTTTTTATTGTTCCAAAATATTAGTCACTTTTAAAAAATTAAGGACAAAAATAATATAAATTTCATATTTTACTCTTCTTTTAAATTTATTAAAAATATAGAAAGTACAATTGTGACAATTGATATTCTCTAAAAAAATGTACTATCAAAAGGTAATTTTAAAAAATTAATTTTTTTAAAATGCAATAATTGTACTACAAAAAAAGTTAAATTTTTCAAAATTGACTATTATTTTAGGACGGAGAGAGTATATATATATAATTTGTAATATATATTTATATTATTTTTGTCCTTAATTTTTAAAAATGTACTAATATTTTAAGATAATGAAAAATGAAATAAGGAACTAAATTTTGGGACAGAAGTTAGAAATCAAGTACGAAAATAAATATAAATTTCTTATTTTGTCATTCTTTTAAATTCATTAATAATATAAAAAATACAATTATGACATTGATATTCTTCAAAAAATGTATTATCAAAAGATAATTTTGAAAAATTAATTTTTTTAAATTGCAATAATTAGACTACCAAACAAAATTAAATATCTCAAAAGGAACTATTATTTTGAAACAGAAAGAGTATATCTTATGAAAATAAAATGAAAAAGATTAAAATAATTTTTTTAATTTTTTATTAAAAATGAGAGAGAGAGTGTGTGAATGAGTGGTGAGACTCGTGTCAGCGTTTTTTTTTTTTTAAGCTAATCTCAATCGCACATTTTGAATGGAATGACGTGAGTCAATTTGGACTGTTGCTTGGAAGGAAAGTTGGAGAGAATCTCAACTCTAATAATACTAGGAACATATAAACCAAACACAAAATAAAATACAATCCTTTCATAGATCTCACCTCACATAAAAAAATTTATTTCATTTTGTGTTTGACTCCCATCCACGTAAATTTGCTCAATGGTTGAAAGTGGTTGATGGAATTGATGGCCAAAGTGTCGTTGGAGGCCACAACACACACGATTGGTGATCATCCAATCACAGAGTCATCGGTGGCGACCGATGGCCACTGGCCAGTGGTAGCCGGAGGTGATGAGGGAGGAACATGGAAGTAAAATTTGTTTTGAAAATAACTGAAATTATTAATTTTTTTTTAAAAAAAATTGAAAATTAATTTTATATTTTAAAAACAAACAAATTATGATAGAGATTCACTAAACGATTAAATTTTTTTATCAAATTTCTTACATGGTGTGAAATTTACACACATGAATTTATGTGAATCTTATACTCATGTGAGAGATTTAATAAAAATTTTGATAAATTATTTGAGATCCTTAACATTTTTCAAAAAAAAATAATATTCCAAAAAAGTATGAAATTATAAAGAAAAAAAAATAAAAACCACAACGTTTACAAAAAGAGCAATGCTATATACCACTAATTTATCATCACTAACTTCACCACTAGTGAGGTGGCAATTGAAAAAAAACAAAAAAACACAAAAACCAAGACACAAAACACATGTGGCAGTGGATGGGACCCACTGCCACATCATTAGAGCCACCACTAATTAGTGGTTTAAAGCATTTTTGTTACAAAAATGAGTTGTCAATCCAAACAGAGTCTTAAAAATCAATCTGGGCCCACATGCCGACAGGGAGAGGGTCCAGCAACGAATTACGTGGCAATAGTTGCTTGCAAGACGACGATATTTACGCTACTCAGTTGTGTACCAGATTACACCCATCCCTCTATAGAGTTTGAGGTTTGCGGCGCCGAAACGCAAGACGTTTCCATCCAAATTCCATTCCAATAAACCCTTTCTTGATACCTTTCTTGCGAATACACTATCAAACCCTAAAAATCAAACTCAAAGAACAATAAAAAGGTAATTTTTATTTTATTTTATTTATAAACATATATGTATGTGTTTTTTTGTATCTTATATTTTTTTCAATCGAAAGTTCAAGGGCTAATTTCGTATTCTGATTGATTTCTCTTAAACCCTAGAAGTAAATTACTTTTCTTGCATTTGGACCCTTGTTAATGATGATTTATCGTTGTGGGTATCTTTGTGATCGCCCCGTTTGGTGTTTGTGGTATATGGGTTCCGAGTTATTTGTTGATTGGATCAAAGAAAAGTGATCTTGGACATGTCTTGGATTGTCAAATGTTTGAATTGATTGTTTCTCTTCAAGTTTTTGCCTTTTGAGTTGAGGAATTGATTCGTGTTTGCTTTCATCTGTAACTGAACTTGGCTTTAGATTGAATCTTCCATTGAGGTGCCCTGTAAAACAGCAGGAGAGATGTTGAGAGAGAGAGAGAGAGAGAGAGAGAGAGAGAGAGAGAGATTTGGAAATTTTTTCAATAAGTCGTACTATTCCCATGGAATTTTTATTGAGTTTTACGGACACGTGAATTGGCCCTCTCAACATATTTTTGAAATTTACGGCAACCCACAAATTGATTATGTGCTGGAAGAGTAATCTTTATGCACACATATAGTCCCACTTGAATGACAATGAAGTAACATATTCTAGGAGGGACATATACTTTGATAAAAGAGCATTGTGTATGATTTATATTCCCTGAATGATGGATGAAGGGTTAATTTTTTTAAGTTCTTGAAATGTAAAATCAATGACAATTAATAAAACATTGCATAATTCAAATGTCTTTAGCTGTTGGCATGGAGTGTATAGTCTATCTTTTCACTTTTGTTTTGCTTACTCAATACTAATATTTACGCTTTGATACCATGATTCTCTTGAACCAGTTTATACTAAAATGGGGTAAAGTATATATTTACAGATTAACTTCTGGGATGAATGAGTTCGTTATCTTTCTGTAATTCAAAAGAGGATTGACAATTTTGAGCTAAGTGAATGGGTAGGGTTTTGACGTTTTGTTGGTGTATCAGTTTTGCTGGTATCATATGAATTTTTATTTCCAATTTTTTGGAATGAATTGCATGATATTTGAACAATTGAATGAAAATTGTATGCCTATGGTCTTTCAATATCTCAGCCTTTTTTTTCTTTATTGTCTGTACTAGTATCTTGTTTTTCTATTTGATCTTTCTGAGTTACAATTATTTCTCGGGAATTTTTGGACTCCTTTTTATTATATGGTGGGAATTTAATGGAATTACAAATATGGTTTCAAGTTTTGTTTGCTTGCTTAACTTTATTAAAAAAAAAAAAAAAAATTCCTTCGGTATATATTTAGTAAAATTTCATACACAAGGCAGTTTCCAAAAGCTACATTGAAAGTTGATCTTCTCATTAGCTGCAATGATGGATTCCTTTTTGTCCTTGTGGTTGGATTGTAAGTGATGAGTGATCTAGAATTGGATGTGAATCAGATGAGAAGTCTTAATTAAAGATGAGGCTGAGTCAATTTTTCCCAATTTTTTTTCCAGGGATTGTGAAAATGAGTGAGCTGCCAATGCAGAACATTTCCTCGGCCTTGACTTTGTCACGGACACAGAAAACCCAAGGATCAGCCATTGCAGCATCTGGGCCAGATTCCAAGCCAAAGAAGAAAATCTGCTGTGCTTGCCCTGACACCAAGAAACTCAGAGACGAATGCATTGTGGAGCACGGTGAAGATGCTTGTTCAAAATGGATCGAGGCTCATCGTAAATGTCTTCGCGCTGAAGGTTTCAATGTTTGAAAGTGATGATCATTGAAAAATTGATGACATAGAACGTGATACAATTTTATAACACATCATTTTTCCTTTTCTTTTTTGAGGATTTCATGTACTTTTTTTTGGGTACATCGGAAATGATTGAGGATTCATATACAGTGGATGATATCTGTGTCATTGAAAATTAGGAATAAATCAAGAAAGGTAGCTTCTCTGAACTTTTAGATAAAAACTTTGTATTTGTTTACTTACTTAATTTTAAACGTTTTGGATTGGTTAATTCCTGCAATTTGAGCCATGGCATTTCATTGTTTGTTCTGAAACTAGTGGACCCTGGCACCTTTAAGGAGGGGGGCGTGGTTACAGATGATGGGAGACATGATGGCACTCTCCACACGCACCAAACATACCAAAATGCAGTTTACAAAACCACAACTCTAAAGGGTCAATCTGTCGACATGTATTGACCCAAACCAACCTGTGCAGTTTAAGATGTGCAAGTTGTACCGACCCTAACCAATTCATGCAGTTTAAAGTGAGCAAGTTGGGTTGGATGAGTTAATTGACAAAATTTGGTGGGTCAGCTGGCCATCCAGCTTATATGTATATGCAAAACTATCTCGCATTTACCCACATACAATATCTCCGACTTTAATAACATTAGTCAAATGACATTAACGCGCATTTTTTTTTCTTTTTTTTTTATTTGATTTTTTTTGTATTTTGATTTGTGATATATAATTTTGAATAATTTTATGTATTTGATTAGATTGTAGGTCTGTTGGGATTTGGAATATAATATTTTTAGTTAAAATTGTAAAAAAATATTCATTTATATGTGACCCATTTTACATTTATAATATGCTCAATCTAATTTTAAAGACGGAAGGATTGTAAGTTAAAATTTCTCAATTCGCCAATAATTGTTTGGTTGATGATTTTGCCCAAAACGGACCCAAACTAATCTGCGCACAACCCTAGTTATTCCATCAAAAAATTAATATAGAATTTTGTATGATGATATTGGTGCCATAATGTGCATCATGGTGATCTGTTCATCTGTTGCAGATCCAAATCTGTCAGTGTCAATCTATCAGGCTGTTATGTTCCTTTGAATACCAGTTCTATATGATGAAATGAATGATTGATAGAAGACGAGAGGCAGAGTATATACTAAGGCCTCATTTGGGAACAGGCTAATTTAGTAACTTTTTGATTATTTGGTTAAAAAGGTAGGTAAAAAAAACTTATATGTTTGGGATGACTTTTTGGCTAATTACGAAAAGATGTGTAAAAAGTAGAAATAAAAGAGAATCTTTGACTTTTTGGTATGAATTGTTAACTTTTTGACTAATTTAGTAATTTTTTGACTAATAGTATTTTCATTAAACAACACACAGAGTCACAGAGTGACCAGTACACAGTATAAGGAAACACAAACACAATTGACATTCTCACATATGACTCAACAATTTAGAAACACGACTTCTGGGGTACACAAATTATTGATCACAATCACATTATTATGAAAGACTTATCAAACTCAGTAAAACATCACGTTAGTATTATATCATTATGTGCTTTTTTAATGGCCGCATGTGCAGTTGACACAAGCGCAGTTGGAGCCACACTTGCACTTTCCATCATGCTCAGCTGCTGGGGCATCCATCACCTCGCTCACAATGTAGCTGCAAAAATAACACACCCATCATCAATTATACCGTCATCGTGTATTAACTATTAAGTCACTTGGCTTATGGCCTAGGGATCATAAAAAAAAGGTTTCAATTTTTACTTTTTGTCGAGGGCTCCAAATCTTCAAAAGCCGAATAACATATGGGGAGTGTTTGGAAACCCGAGTTTGAGGTTAAAATACCCTCAAACAATAAAAAAGTTTTTTAGTCTCAAATAGTACACCAACCCATTGATTTAATTTTTTTTAAAAAAAAGCAGTGGCTGTCATTGCACGGGCAACCTATGGCCAACACAGTGTTTGGCTGAGGCTATCACTACCATCCCCACAAGTAGTTAAATGACCATTTTGTCCTTGTAGATCAATTTTGAAAAAAAGTAATGTTAGAGGTAAATTTGTCATTTTAACCTCAAACATCATTTCAAATACATTTTTCAATATAACAACCAATCCAAAAATTTAACCCAATTTCTCAAACACAAAAATTAAAACAGCCTATTAAAATAATTAAAAAGTCAAAAAACTTAAAAAACAGTTACTTTTCAAACACCCACATAGTATAAATTTTATTTTAACCTAAGATTTTAAAAACTTTTGGACTGTTATTGGCCATCACCGTCTTTGTCATTATCATTTGTTAGTCTTTCCTTAGAGCATCTCCAACGCTTCACTTCTTTTTTCATTAAATTTGAGTCGAAAAACTGCCTTTTCACCAAATCTGATACTGAGCGCTCCAACCCTTGATTTTTCATCAAATTTTCATCCGGGACAACCGGGTGGTTGACCGGCCGGTCGACCGGTTAGGCCAATTTTTTTTTTTTTTTTTTGAATTTTCCGAACTTTTTTTTTAACTTTTTGAACTTTTTCCGGGTCGACTGGCCGGTCAACCGATTAGGCAAAATTTTTTATTATTATTTTTTTTTTACGGTTTGAACTGATTTTCCATGAACTCTTTGAACCTTTCACTGGTTGACCGGTTGGTCAACCGGCCGGGCAACCGGTTGGTCAACCGGCTCCTCTTTCCAACGGTCAGGAACAGTATTTTGGTGAAATCAGTATTCTGTCGTTGATTTGATGAAGCGTCTGATGAATTGTCAATTTGATATAAGTTTTGATGAACCGTTGGAGGAGTGAACAGTGCATTTTTCATCAAAATTTAAATTTGATATCAACTCTGATACACCGTTGGAGATGGTCTTACAAATGAGATTTCAAATGTTGCATATGCCTCCCATTTTTCTGGGTAACATGGGTAGTGTTAGATTTTGAATTTGTGGAGGGCTTTTTGGAGTTCTCTCCACAGATCCAAGATCACTTTTATTTTATTTTTTATTTTTTTTCACAAATTCAAAATCTAAATAAAAATGTTAGTTAATGGAATTTGTATGCCTTTTCACGAGATCAAATAGACTATGTTGGATCCATTGTTATTGGATTCAAATCCTTAGCAAGCACTAGGAAAAACATAATAACGTTTTCAGTTATGGTAAGGATTAGGTCTAGCACTTTATTTGGTTATTTATTTTGTCTTTTTTATTGTGACTTTAGCGTAATGGGTTCAAAATATAACGGCTTTATTTGGTTTGTTTTTCAAAATTTTTTTTAGGAAAAACTCTCTACAAATAAATTTTCAAGAGTAGTCAAACTAAACAAATTTTTTCAAAAAAAAACTCAAAATTTTGTTTGGTTACTGTGGGGATATATTTGCTGAGTACTAACACGTGGCAAGGTGACGCCGACGTGTCAGCCGAGGTGCCACGTGTCGTGGTAATTATGCCGAGGTGATCTCGGAGTTGCCGAGATTATCTCCGAAGATATCGGAATCCGAGATAAACGAATAAGGGACAAGAGTCCTAGAATGGGAGAAGACTTCAGTTTGGATTAAGATGAAACTCTTAGAGGGTTTATCCTAATCCCACAGGGAGTTCCAGATTAGCAGTAATCCTGAGTCCATTAGAGTTAGGCTTCTATTGGGACTAGGATTGTATTGGCTATAAAAGAGAGGCACCCCCATGGGTCTAAGGTACGTTTTTTAGTACTCAAGCTTGTGAGTTGAATACTTGATTATCTTTGAAAGATATACTGACTTGATTGTCGGAGTGCCCCCGGGTGGAAGAACCATCACGAGCCTTTTCTTTCTTGCGGAGACTGACAAGGTGCCATCTATTCTGCCTGTGTTCTACAGCTGAATTCCTAAAGAGAGCAGTGTGGTCAGAAAATCACCCACACAATTTGGCACCGTCTGTGGGAAAGAAAGACGAATAGATGGCCAGTAACGCACAAAACGAAAAGGTTGGGGACGACGCTCCCGCTGGGAATGGCAAGCCTATCGACCTTGACGTCGAAGGAGACAACCACAATGAAGAAGCCCGTGGCAGACGCGGGGAAAAACGTCGTCGAGGAGGCGACACTTCAAGAAAAACAGACTGGCGGATACTACAATGAAGACAACCTCCAGGTATGGAGGGATAGGTGCCTACGGAGGGATGAGGAAGTAAAAGAATTGGCAAACAAGTTGGCTGACCTGCAGTCAGTCGTCAACTTCATGATGCAAAACAATGTCATGCAGCCACCATACCCATTGCAGGACACGCCAATTCCAGCAGTTAATACTCAGAAGGGAGGAAGGAAAACAATTCCTGAAGCACCACAACACTCCAGGAGCAAAAGACACTCTCACCCGCCCTCCGGGGAGGTCAGGCGAGAGGAGCCAAGACAAGAGAAGTCCCAGAGAACATATCAAACAAAGGATTAGGAACGCAGAGAACATCGGCATGTTCAAGGGCAAGCGCTCTGCTTTGACACAACCCACGGAGAAAGATCAAAACGGGCCCATCACGAGGCCGAGAGTAGTGTGCCGAAGAGACTGAAGTCCAAGGACAGCTGAGCTCCGGAGAGGAGTAAAGAAGACTTGAGAAACTACCTCAAGAGGAAGGAACAGAACGCTGAAGCCGAGGTAACCTCACCCGTCAAGTCGAGGACACCGTTCTCGGTAGAACTGGACAAATTTGAAGCACCAAAAAGATTCAGCATGCCGAGATTTCAAATATACGATGGTAAGTCAGACCCTAACTTCCACGTTGGACTATTTTTGAACTCAATGGCGTTATATTGTGGAAACGAGCCACTACTCTGCAAAGTGTTCCCCTCGTTCTTTGGGGAGATTGCATCAGATTGGTTCCATAAACTACCAAAGGGAAGCGTGAAGACATGGGAAGGCCTGGCCGAGATGTTTGTGGCCAAGTTCGTAACAAACAAACTACAACCATTAAGGGTGGATGCGCTAATGGCTTTAAAAATCAGCAAGGATGAAGGCCTCAGGGCCTATGCAAAAAGGTACTACGAGGTGTTCAATTGAATACCTGAATGCAACCAGGAGGTAGCAGTCGTATCTTTCAAGAACGGCCTGAAAGATGACTGTTCACTACAGAAATCTTTGGCAAAGACATTGCCGAAAAGCATAGAGGAGCTCATGGCCAGAATTGAGAAGTACGCCCGAGCCGAGGAGGATACATCGGCCCACAAGGAAGTCAAACAGGAAAAAGGGAACGGCTCGCCAAAGCGAGGCCGAAGTAACAACGGATTCAGCAAAACAGAAATAGAGTTAAGGGCTAAACAGGCAGTGACGACCGTATTCCGAATTCCAATTCAAAAAGTCCTAGGAAAAATTCGGACCCAGCCCTATTTCAGAACACCAGCAAGGGAACCAGGAGAATTCATGGGAAGAAACATGGACAGACATTGTGCTTATCACAATGAAAACGGACATATAACACAGGGCTGCAGAGCCCTAAAAGCACACTTGGAAGATCTGGTGAGACAAGGCCACCTAAGAGACCTTGTCGACGAAACCAGAACAAGAGAAGAACAGGCAAGACTGCCTCAGGCTCCAGCAGCCCCACCACCTCTGCAACCTCGGGCAGAAGGATCTCGGATAGTCAATGTAATTCACTCAAGAGTAAACGAGGACGAAGTTAGAAGAGAGACCTAAAGGGTAAGGCATCTACAGCATGTCTACCAAGTCGGGGAAAAGAGACATCGGCCTGAAGAGAGCCAAGGACCGATAATAACCTTCACCGAAGCCGACCTAGAGATGGTCCAGCACCCGCATAATAATGCCTTGGTAGTATCCCTCCAGGTTGGGGAGTGCCAAGTGAAACGCATCCTAATAGATCAAGGCAGCTCTTGTGACATCATGTACGTTAGATGTTACAAGGAGCTAGGCTTTCACCCAGACGACATGGAGCAATCGAATGGCCCGATGGTCGGCTTCAATGGAACACCGACGTGGCCACTGGGCGCTACAAACTTGGAAGTTTAGGCCGGTACTAAGAAGATCAGGACAAAATTCATCGTAATTGATACGTCTTCTCCTTACAACATTATATTGGGAAGGCCATGGTTGCATGCAATGGGGGCAGTTCCTTCAACATTGCACCAACTACTGCGCTTCCCAACAGAACATGGGATTGAAGAAGTCAGAGGAGATCAACTGCAGGCAAAAAATTGCTCCATGGCAGCAATGAAGACTACCTGCAATGTTCGAGAACCAACAAAAGCGAGATTGAAGATGAGGACATGGAGGTCCTAGATGATGTCGACAGAGGCCGTAGAAAAGTGAGGAATCACTAAAGAAAATCCTCGTCCAGGAGGGCGACGAAGAGCGCTTCTTTCTTCTCGGCTCAAGCTTAGCCGAAGAAGAAGAGAGAGAACTGGAAGCTTTTTTAAGAGCGAACATAGAAGTGTTCGCTTGGACACCTTATGAAATGCCTGGCATTGACCCCAAGGTTACATGTCACAGACTGAACGTCGACAGGTCGGCTAAACCTGTAATATAGCGAGCTAGGAGACCGACGCTGATGCACATTGAAGCAGTGGAGGAAGAGGTAGACAGACTTCTGAAAGCCAAGGCCATCAGAGAAGTCAATTATCCAACATGGCTATCAAACACTGTGGTGGTAAAAAAGAAAAATGGTAAATGGAGGGTCTGCGTGGATTTCACAAGCCTGAATAAAGCCTGTCCCAAAGACAGCTTTCCACTGCCCAAAATCGATCAATTAGTAGATGCCACATCTGGACATGGAAGGATGAGCTTTCTGGACGCTTATAGGGGGTACCACCAGATAGCCATGTACCCCCCAGACGAGGAGAAGACAGCTTTCATCACCCCAAAAGGCCTGTACTGTTACAAGGTGATGCCTTTTGGGCTAAAGAACGCAGGAGCAACCTATCAAAGGCTGGTAACCAAAATGTTCAAGCACCTGATAGGCCAAATAGTTGAAGTCTACATCGATGACATAGTCATGAAGACCAAGGAGCCTAAGAGTCATCTTGCCGACCTGAAAAAGGTATTTGAAATACTCAAAACATATCGGCTCCGACTCAACGCATCTAAATGCGCGTTTGGACTTGGATCTGGTAAGTTCCTAGGTTACCTGGTAACAAGAAGGGGAATAGAAGCCAGCCTAGATCAGATCAAGGCCATCCTAGATCTACAGAGTCCAACATCGGCAAAACAGGTTCAAATGCTCCTTTGGAAGGGCATGACCCTAAACAGGTTCATAAGCCGGAGTTCAGACAAGTGTAAACCCTTCTTCAACCTGGTAAAAAAGACCGCAGACTTCCTATGGACTGAAGAATGTGAGGCCGCTTTGGCTGACCTAAAGAAGTATCTGACCACGGCCCCAGTTCTCCACACCAACACAGGAGGAGTTGTTTTTGTACTTAGCCGTGTCAGAGCACGCAGTAAGTGCAGTGCTAATCCGAGAAGAAAAGGGAGAACAGAAGGCTGTCTATTACGTAAGTAAAACCTTGGCAAACGCTGAAACAAGGTACTTACCACTGGAGAAGTTAATGCTGGCCTTGGTAATGGTCTCAAAGAAGTTGAACCACTACTTCCAGGCACATAAAATTGTAGTGCTAACAGAGCACCCATTGAAGTCTTTATTACAACAAGGAGACTTAACAGGAAGAATTGTAAGGTGGGCAGTGGCCTTGGGCCAATATGACCTGGAATTCAGGCCCAGAACAGCAATCAAGGGCCAAGTTTTGGCCGACTTCGTGGTAGAATTCGCGCCTGAATGCCTCGAACATCAAGCTCCGTTGAGCCAGGATGAACGAGGTCCTAGCAAGCAAGGAGAATCCCAGACAAAAGCAAATGAGCAAAGGAAGGAAAAGCTCAGACCTTGTGGCATCTACATCGGCGACTCATTCAGACTGTTTGTCGATGGAAGTTCAAACCGACAAAGAGCGGGGGCAGGAGTACTGCTGATATCCCCAGATGGAGAAATAATAGAACAGTCCATCCGTTTGGGATTCAAGGCCTCAAACAATGAGGCAGAATACGAGGCATTAATTGCAGGACTAAAAGCAATGGCTGGCGAGGCGCGAGGTAATAGTTTTTTGTGATTCACAGTTAATTGTTAACCAGTCAACAGGAGAATTTGCAGCCAGGGACGAGAGGATGTCGGCATAAGCAAAAGAGGTTATCAGATTGGCCGAGTTATTTCAGAACTGCCGACTTCTTCAAGTAAGCCGAGATGATAACAGCCACGCCGACGCGTTGGCTAACCTGGCAAGTTCAGTACAGACTGGAAAAACGAGAACAATCATGATTGACTATATGTCGGGCCCGAGCATAGAACCACAGAACGCAAAACAAGAAGCAATGTGTGTGGACATGGGGCCAAGCTGGATGGATGCAATTGTTGCATTCCTGAAAGAAGGAAAGCTGCCAGAAGTCCGTAAGAAGGCACACAAAGTCAGATTAAAGTCGGCAAGATTCAGCCTGACTGCGGACGGACATCTCTACAGAAGGTCCTTCACTGGACCCCTTTTAAGGTGCGTACACCCTTTACAAGTTGAAGATTTTTTATATGAAATTCATGAAGGGATTTGTGGAAGCCACATTGGGGGCAGATCATTAGCCCATAGGGCCATCATCCAGGGGTATTGGTGGCCCTATATGCAAAAAGATGCAGAAGTATACGTAAAGAAGTGCGAACAATGCCAAAAGTTTGCACCTTTGATTCATCAGCCAGCTGTTGACCTGAACCCAGTATCCAGCCCTTGGCCGTTTGCCCAATGGGGCATGGATCTGGTTGGATAACTTTCCCAAGCAACAAGGCAGAGAAAATACTTGCTGGTAGCAACAGATTACTTCACAAAGTGGATAGAGGCAGAACCTCTTGCCAAAATCCGAGATGTGGACGTCAAGAATTTCATATGGAAAAACATTATCACCAGATTTGGCATCCCTAGAGCCATCGTTGCCGACAACGGAACGCAGTTTGACAGCAAACTTATCAAGAACTTCTGTGCAAAATTCAAGATCAAGAATTACTTTTCAACACCAAGTTTCCCCCAAAGTAATGGGCAAGCAGAAGCATCCAACAAAGTAATTTTGGACGGAATAAAGAAGAGGCTGCAGGCAGCAAAAGGGAAGTGGGTAGACGAATTGCCCAACGTACTTTGGGCATATCGGACTACGCCGAGGAGATCAATAGGGGAATCCCCCTTTGCCATGGCCTATGGCACAGAAGTCGTAATTCCACTGGAAGTCGGTATCCCAGGGATCTGAACCCAGGGAGTTGAGAATGGGACTAATGACATACTCTTAGCCCGAGATCTGGATCTTTTAGAATAGCGAAGAGAGAAGGCTGCAATTCAGCTTGTAGTATACCAGCAACAGCTTGCCAGAGCTTACAACAAGAAGGTCAACCCAAGAGATTTTCAAGTCGGTGACCTAGTCCTGAGAAAAGTCGTCGGTAATAAGAAAGATCTCAGAGAGGGCAAGCTTGGCCCAAACTGGGAAGGACCTTACAGAATTACTTCGGTGTTAGGCAATGGAGCTTATCGGCTTGAAGACAATGAGGGCAAAGCATTACCAAGACCCTGGAACACTTGTAATTTGAAATTTTTCTATCATTGAGATGTTCATTATTTTTGACCGATGTCATCAATAAAATCTTTTCAGAATTCTTCAAGCACATATGATTGATTAAGATACTTAACATTGTTTCTGGAAGACATAAAAAATGAGAACCCAAGTGGAACTTAGGTTCACATTGGGGGTAGAGAGAAGACAAAGTCTACCACTTGTTGAAATTTGTAGCAATTTACAAGTTGGTCAGACCGATACAAAGTCTACCACTTATTAAAATTTGTAGCAATTTACAAGTTGGTCAGACTGATACAAAGTTTACCACTTGTTGAAATTTGTAGCAATTTGCAAGTTGGTCAAACCGATACAAAGCTTATCACTTATTGAAATTTGTAGCAATTTACAAGTTAAAGGTAAGCCGAGATGGTTCTTTAACTTCACTTGTTGAAATTTGTAGCAATTTACAAGTTGAAGTTAAGCCGAGATATCTGTTTCTCTTCGCTTGTTGAAATTTGTAGCAATTTACAAGTCGAAGTGAAACTGATGTTATTGCTTACAGACTTATAGCAACTATTGGTTGGATAAACCAAAGAAGATGTTTAACACTTGTTGGAATTTGTAGCAATTTACAAGTTAAAGTTAAGCCGACATATGATCATCTGTTGAAATTTGCAACAATTTACAAGTTGAGGTAAAAGATAAGTATATTGTTTAAACCCTTGTTGAAATTTGCAGCAATTTACAAGTAGATCATTGTTTAATACTTATTCTAACTTGAGAAAAGTTTACTGTATATGTTAGTCCTTATTGAAATTTGTAACAATTTACAAGTAGGTTAAAGTGAAATTACTGTTTACATATTTATTGCAACTTGAGAAAAGCTTGCAAAGTTTACATTGAAAAGTATATGTTTTATACTTGTTGAAATTTATGAAAAGATTGCAGGTCAGTATCTTGCCGAAGTAAAACTTGCAGTTATTATACCCGAGGTATGTAACCCTAAGAAGATTGTGCAAAGGAAGAATTATGCAAATCATGCAAAATATTCTAAGTATAGAACTATACAGAAGCAATAAAGAGAAATTAAAGATTAAAGCATTCAGAGAAAAACAGTTACAGTTGTATATAATGAAGGCACTATGGCCTAGCAGAAGTAAATTGTTCACAAGTAACAAAGAAAGGCACATCGGCCATAAGAAGAAGTTCACATTGTTCAAAAAACAGAAGAAAGTACAAAAAAGAAAAGAGTACAAAAGACATTCAGAATTCTTCAAACATCAGTAGATGGTTGGACTAGGACCTCGGAGGATTCTGGAAGAACCACCTCGGCATCTTTTTCTACTGTAATCTCGGTATCGATCTCTGCAAGTGTTTTATTAAGACTTCTTTTAACTAGAAGAAGGTCGGATGATAACTGCCCTGGATCAGCCTCCTTGGACACCTCCTCAGTCTCCTCATCTTGGGTTAAGTCCAGGACTTGATCACCCTGAGGAGGAGACTTTGTCTCATTAGTATCTTTGGGCCTCCTTACTAAAACTTCATCATCATTCTTGTCCTCATCTTCGGATTCGGACTCAGGCTCTTCTTCAGTTTGACTTGGAAGAGGAGGAGAAGGGAAAGACAGAGGAATAGCGTCAGCCTTGCGCAGGGGGGAGTCATCTGGGACATTAAGCTTTTTGGCAAGGGACATCCAACCAAGGGAGAAGCCCCTGTTGCATGCCTGCCTAACTTGAAGCTTGTAGTCCTCAGTGACGTCGGTCACACCCTAGGCATAAGATTTTTCATCAGTTTCTTTGATTTCAGCTTCTTTAGTTGCTAAGGCTTCTTTGTAGCTTCTTCTACCGGCTGGCGCTTTTTCTCGACCTCTTTCTTCGCCTCGAACATTTTTTATAACCAAGAAGATCGACTTTTTCTTCAGCCAAGGTTTGGGCTTTGGTAGCAGCCTCGGCTTGATCTTCCAACTTTTTCATTTTTGCTTGAAGGCCCTTATTGATCTTCTGGAGGGCAGAATACTCCTTCTTCAAGTCATCTAACTTCTCCCTGGTCTCAAAGGATTGCATGGAGAAGGAATGTGCATGCTGAATAGCCTGAAAGAACACAAAGCAAAAAGTTATTACAGAATTTTACAAGTATAAAAAAAAAAAAAAAACAAGTTACCAAGTGAAGACACTTACTTGAACACAGCGTTGGAGCATAAACGCGTAATTTTCATACTCACTAATTTCGGCGTTCTTTTCCAGATCGCCTGGGAGAAGAAGGGCTGTACTAAGCGCGACGCCAATGTTTATGTCATCAGCGCTGTCACTCGCCAAAACAGGCTTATTCTCCAAAGTAATCGATGGCGTCCAGGGGACATTTGGTACTTTGGATTTTGAGGTCGTTGCAGAGGAGGACCTCGGCTTCTTTGATTGAGTGGACTCTGGTAGCTGAGCCTCAGCAGACCTTTTTGCAGAAGTAGAGGAAGTCTTCTTACTCTCAGCCAACTGTGAGATAGGCAGGGCGTCCTCAGCCTCAACCTCAGTGGCTTTGGCCTTTGTCTGGGCCTTCTTGGTTTTCTTCGGCTTTGGTGGAGGAATCGTTTGGGTTGGAACAACGTCGACGTCGGTTGGGAGGTCGGCCAGAAGATCTTGCGCAACAGGCCTTGGGCGAACCATTTCGGCGGTTTTGACAAGTCTTCGCCGACGTTTTCTTTCTGGTATTGGGACTAAGTATGGGGCTGAGGTGCATGGTTGATCGGCTGGATCAGAAGTTGATCCTTGGTCAGCCCGAGATGTTGATACGGTTTGTATAGTGGTAGCAGAAGGAGGCGATAAACTCTTTTTCTTTCTTTTTGGAACGTCGAGCAAGGTAGATTTGTAGGTGGAGATGAAGTTCAACACCAGTGGAGCCTTGCGCTTCAGGATCGGAAGGTCCAGGAGCTTCTTTAGGTCTTTTCCTAGGTAATAGGACTGGCGAAAGTCCTTGGGTGGCTTGCGAACGTCTGCAAAAAAAAAAAGAGCACAACATCAGAAACAGATAAAATCTTTTGAAGACTTGAAAAAAAAAAAAAACAACAGCTAAGTAATTGGCATTGGGCTCTTACCCTTGCCCTCTTTAACTGTTCGGGGAAGAGGGTAGAGATGGACTTCTTCGTCTGGGCTAAATTCCCAATTTTCAGAAGCAATAAGATAATCGTCTCCAGCCCCTTTGTTGGAGTCTGGGAGGTCGGCTATGATTTTAAATTCAGTAGACCTTGGCTTGAGGTAATACACATAACCCTTTTCTTTCAAGTTAAGGGCGCACATAGTATAACAGTATTGGATATCGGCGAGAGTGATCCTAACATTCTTCTGCCGAGCTAAGGCTATGATACCATTAAGTATTCTATAGGAGTTGATGGTGAGTTGCATAGGGTTCAAGGTGTAGTAGTGAAGAATTTCACGAAAGAGGGGATTGAGTGGGAGCCGAAGTCCACATTCAACAAAAGCTACAACAGGGAAAGGCATTGTATTGTCTGTAGGTATGATGGAATCATCATCCCCAGCTAGCCTAAGGTGGACGTCATCAGGAATAGAGAACTCTTGCCTAAAAAATTCAAGTTTGGTTGGGGTGTTTACCCTATTTCTCCACATACCCATGATTTTGGTGTAAAGGTACTTGGCTACAGAAACAGGATGCTCTTAAAGGGTTTTTGGGACCTTGGCTTAAACTCAGGTATATATTGATAAAGCTTGTTTCAGTTTTTCCTAAGAACTGAAGGTTCTATAAACAAATCCCAAACCTAAAAACTATGAAGACGAAGATCAAAGGCACGGATCTGGAAAAGATACAAAAAAACAGAAAACAAAAACGAAGTTTCAGATTCAAGAACACAAAGGGTGGAAGACCAAGAACAGTGGTGAAACAGTGCAAGTGTTCATGACATGTGTAAAATCATGAAATAAGATGCATTCAGGTGAATGATTCACAAGAATAAATGCTTAAGTAAAGCAGTAAAATCAGGAAATTCTAGGGATAATTAGAAACTAGAGAAGAAAGGCCAGTTGCTTACCAGGAAAAGTGACGCCGGAATGAAATTCGCCGAGGACAGACGACAGTAGCGAAAGCTTCGCAGGAATGGCAGAAGGAAGACAGTTGTAGAGTTTGAAGCTTGGAGCAATAGCAAATTCGAAGAAGAAAGAGCTTTTAGAGAGAGAAAATGTCACGACCCAAACCCGCCCCGAGAAGGTTGGTATCGTAACCGGCCAGTAATCCTAGATTACCACAGGCCTTACTGTACAAAACATAATTAAACGGGGCTCGCAGAAGCAAAAACACAAAACTATAGTCCAAAGAGCTGTGCATAATGATGGACATACATTTACATGCCAATAATATGTTAATTTACCCACGACAGTACATAACAAGTATACAAAAATTTATATACAAAACATATAGGCGCATGCTACCAAAACAACAGAAACAAAACTCATACGGCCTTCCAGGCCTAGCCCCAACTCGGAGGCACTCAAAACATCGGGTTAAGCTTCAAAACGGCGGCTCGACTCGGACTCCGCCTAGACTTGGCTCCCAGAATGCTCACCTATAAATACATAAATACAAATAATGAGCTAAAGCTCAGCAAGTAACATTACGTAAAGGGGGTTAGTGAACGAATCCCAACATTTCATTTCATAAATCCACATCTATCAGTTATAATCGTAATCAGTCAACAGTCAATATGTAGAAACATATGTAATAGGATACGCCACAAAACCTTTTTCATAACCTTTACATAACCTTTTCATAACCTTTTCAGTCTACAGTCTAACGAGGTCTCGTAACTGGCTATGGGCCAACAGGTCATTTGTTTACTGAAAACATTTATCATTTCAAAAACATGTCATAACTTAACACTTTTAAACATAATTTCATAATAACATATCTTTAAAGAAATGTTACTCACAGTGGGTTTCCGAAGCCGATTGCACGGTCTTCGAATCTTGACCTGCAAATATCAACATAATAACACATTCCTCAACATACATTATTATCAATTACGTAATTCATGCCACTACATTCTTTCTTTCCTTCATTTCATGTTCATTTCATGCTCATAAGAGGCTAAATGATGCAATTAACATGTTAAAAACAAGTATGCAACTTCCCCAAAATTTTCCTGAAAAAGGCCTTCCCGCTCGAGCGCCCCTTTGTCCGCTCGAGCGGAATGTACACGTTTTAAAACTGCTGAGAGGCCGATTTTCCCGCTCGAGCGGGCATCTCTCCGCTCGAGCAGACCATGCAAAAATCCAAAAATCTGGAACTTCTTCCAACCTTCATTCTTTTCTTTGAAACATTAACTTCCAATCTTAGAAAATCAAGGCTCAAAACCATTGATCAACAACATGATTGAACCATCAAACCTCAACACAAAGCCCATATAGATCATAAATAAGATCAAACCCATGAACTAAGATGAAAAACCATGAACATATACATACAAGCTTCGTATCTCTATATCCATGGAGGTTCTACCTCAATGTGCCAAACAATCATGAGTTCATGTCATGCATGCACAAATTACACATAAATTCTCTTCTATTCCATTTACTTGCCATGAGATCATGAAGGATGCAACTTTATTTCAAGAATTTAGAAGAGATTCTTACCTTGATCACTTAGATGGAGGTGTTTACACTTGATTTCCCCTTTCTTTCTCTTCTTCTCTTGGTCTCTCTCTCTCTCTCTCTCTCTCTCTCTCTCTCTCTCTCCCACGAATTCTCTTCTCTCTCTCTCTCTCTTTCCTCAGATATTTCTTTTCTTTTGTGTTGAATCAATGAGTCAACAAAGCCACAATCTATATATCATATAATTAGATTTGTGCCATAACTTTAGCCAAACAAGGCCCTTGTCCCTATCTATATATCACATATAATCCACTTAAGTCAAAAACGTGAGCCAAACAAACCTTAGCGAATCAGACGAAATTTAGTCTCCAATTTATTTTCCCAAAATTCCTTTGGCTCAACAACTTCCGTGATTCTAGGTGTGGGGGACCAACTGAGGTGGCACCCTGCACATGCTTGTACTTACAGATCCCATGTTTCCTTGTGAGGTTTCTCCAGCTCGGTACTCATGTACTCCAGTTCGGTTCAGACGTTCCTCGGCTCGGCCTTGTCCAGGCTTGTTCATGGAGATGGGCTGAGCTATTATCTGTTCGGCCCACACATTCCGTTCCGAAGCTTGGCCCAGACCAGCGCTATGGCTGGGCTGGCCTTTCCGCTACGAATTGGGTCCAAGGTCTGGAGGACTTGGGCATGCTATTGATCCTGAAGTTGGCCTAAACTTATCTGCGCATATACTCATTTGACCCACTTGGGTTTGGGCTCTGTCAGATTGGGCCGGCCCAAGGCTTAGACTTGGCTCGTTTCGCATTTAGCCCCTTCAAAACCCAATTAATCCGACTAAATTTTTTATCTTGTGGATTTGCTCTATTTCTTGACTACATTCCTGCTCCGCCCTTGGATTGATGGAGGAAAGGAAACTGTAAAGCAATGGTGGAATGGGATACATACAATACAATGGTGTGAGTGTGGACCCAGCAAGGCATGAGAGAATCTTAATAATGGAGTCCTTGGCCTCCTCTCCTCCTCTCATGTCTTCTTCCAGGGATGGAACTAGGAAAAGACTATAGGGGGCCATGGCCCCCCTATTTCTGTGAATATTATTGTTTGTCATAGAATTTTAAATATATATGTATATAAATCGTTTTATATCTGAAATGACCCCCAATATAAAAAATATATATGTCTTCTGCTTTCATCTTGAATTTTCTTTCTATTCTATATATCAAAAAAAATTTATTCATCCTAGTAAAAATTACTTATACGGTATTTACAATATATATATATATATAATTTATATATCATATATACATACATGTGTATTCTGGTTATATGGTGAAAAAAAATTATTTTTCTTTTGGCCCCTCCGATAATAAAATCTTGGTTCCGTCCCTTCTTCATTTTTCTTTTTTTCAACAGACCATTTTCTTTTCACCACATACATATCTTCTCTAAATTTGTTAAGATTTTACTTTTTGAAAAAGATATAGAAAAAAATATATCTATCTATACTTCTATACTATGTATACTAGTACGGGTTAAAATAATATATTATTTATAAAAAGTACGATAATTATATTTTATTTTTTTATATTTTGTCTCTCGTAAATAATATTTTATATATAAGTTTAACAGTTTTGTTTGAAATGTCTCTTTACTAAAATTGTTGTCTTAACAATTAATAATTAAAATAGTGAGTACTTTATGTAAACCTAATAAATACAATCTTTTTTTTTTTTTTTTTTAAGAAAACACAGAGATTGTCATAATCCAATCAAAATTTTTTTTTCCTCATCATGTGATCGTAATAGAGTGTAGAAAAAACACAATCAGTTAAAAAATAAAATCACTTTGTGATCAAAATGTGTAAAAAAACACAATCACATTTTGGCTCATAATAAAAAGAAAAACAATGAAGTCAGTTGATAGTTAAAAAATACAATTACAAATACAGTAAATTAAAAATACAGTGAGTTAAAAACTACTTCGTTTATATTCCAATGAATTAAGAAGAAAAACAAATACAAAAGAATACGTATATATATACATAGAAGAGAGAGTAAAGGTATAAAATGATACTACTGTTTTAGTTACAAATTAGATCTTCTTAATGTTGTTGGTAATGAAATAGAATCAACAAAACCTATTGCAAATATGGCATTTTAAAAGTTAATCATCACATTGTACTCTTTTTCAAGCTAAAAATTCAATGCTAATGCATAGGATTATAATTTCCCTGAGAAATAACTTGGTTGATTTTAAAATATTTATAATATTAAAAATATCACTTAAAATACAAAAGGAAAAAAAAAAAAATCACACGCATATTCCTCTCTCACGTCATGTGACCATCCTGCCCCAAACCGGATCCTTGACCATCCCTACTTACATGTTTTACTTTGTCATTCATTTAAACATGATAGTTAGAAAACACAAACATTTATTTATTTATTTTTAACTTAAATGAGAACCACATATTTTTTTCTTCTCGCTATCTAATCCAAACAGCGTGTAAATCTTCATTTTTTTTTTTTTTTTTTATTGTTGAAAGTAGATGTTATTACTGTAGTAAAACATTCAACACCTACAATAAGAAATTGAAAATTATTTTTATATGAGTTTTTGTTTATATTTTAATCAATTCTTTATAGTTTTTAAATGCATGTAATCAATTTTGCATCTAAAAAATAAAATAAATTGACTCAAATATTAAGAAAAAATCATTAAAAATAGATGAAAAGAAAAACAATGAATATAGTCCATTCATTTCTAATTGTAATTGAAGAGTTACAAATTAAAGTTCGCTTACTGTTCGAAATATGAGGCAAAGTAGAGGGATCGTGGATGATAGTTGAGAAGAGACAGAAAAGGCATCATTGATGATAAGTGATAAAGAGAGGTGGTTGTGGTAAAGTCCAAAAAATAAGGATGTGTGGCTATGGTAGTTAGGTCCCGTTTATTTTCCGTTATTACAGTTCACTCCGGATTGTGATAGATAAACAGTAACGATGGCTCCCATTTGTTTTGATTTTGGAGCTCCAGATTCATTGTCTGAAGGGACTATGATAGCCCTTGGCGAGGGTATTAGCAATTCGGAGTGGGAGATGATATTAGCAAAGTAATCCGTTCGGGTTGAGTGTTACCGGACGTCCGCCCAAAAGTCTGGCCAGTCAACCAATCAACTGATTAATTTTTTTTTTTAAACATTAATGTTTAATGTTTTTGTATTTTTTATTAAGTAAAAATTATGATTTTATTTGTTTTATTATTTTATATAAAAATAATTTAACAATCCTCACACTAACAACTATCATCAAAACAAACACAATTTTACTAATTCCCTCATTATCAATCTCCTCCATTCTACCTCTGAAAACAAATGGGACATTAAGGTTTTTTTAAATTCAAAAAGTGCCAAAAATAAGGATGAGCACGAAACAAAAAAATTTGAAAATTTAGATTGTGAACTTGTACAGCTCTCATAGTTAGAAACACATTTCCTTTATATAATACTAGTAGTAACTCGTGCGATGCACGAAAAAAATAAAATGTATATATTTTGTGTAATAAATAAATTATTTTAATATTAAATTATGTCTATGCATACAAAATTATTAATTATAAAAAATGTTGAAAATAATAGTATCACAATCACTTAATAACATAAATAATTTGTATCAAACTAAACAAAACATTAAAAGAAAGAAATTCTATAAACTCAGAAAAATTATCATAAATTTACTTGGACTTTTAAATCAGTGGTGTAAATTATTATTGAGCGATCAAATTATGAATAAATATCAACTTTTAATTATACTTTATAAGTAGTTTTTAAAAAATTTTAATCTAAGTTTGTTAGTGCTCATAAAAAGAACTTCTTCAACAAATCATTAATTGATTATGTTAGCAACTCTCTATCTTTGATTTCCTCTATCAATGACACACGCATATCATATCAAAGTATAAATCCTTCTCCATAGTTTGAATAATACTTGCATAGTTTCTACATCATTTTTAAAAAATTAATCAAGATAAGAATTTCGTAAAATTATAAAACTTATATAAGAATATAGTTTTAATCCATTTTATTTATAAAAAAATAATGAAAAATTATTTGAATTTTACTTCAAGAAATATAAAAAATGATAGCTTTAATCATTATATACCAAAAAAAAATTATATAGGTTACTCAATGAAAAAATAATCGAATACAAATAAAGTAATGGACATTGAATTAAATCATATAGGCTCTAAATTGATAGTATAATCTAGCAAATTAACTAATAATAACATAGAGATATTAACAACTATGTAGTACTTCCCTATCATCTTTGTATTATATTACTTAATTTCATATATCATATAAAAGTTTTACTCGTTTCGATCCTTTAATAAAATAAGGACCAAGAAAACAAATTTGATAAGAAATTGATTTTAAACTTTATTATTGCAAAAAACAAAAATTCCAAAGAGAGAATTTAGAGATGAGATTGAAGAAGTACTATAATGAATTATAGCCTTATAAAAAATAACATAAAATAAAAAACATAATAATGATCTAATACAAACTATTTTTAATAACAAATAGAAAGAATATCAAATTATTACCTTGTATAAATATAGTGACAGAAATTAATTTTGTGGGATTTTTGTGCAGCCTTCTCCCATACAGCTTTCATTATTTCATTATTAATACTCTTCTCATTCAAAGCTAACCAATTTCATTATTAATACTTTTATCATTCATAGCCAATAATTTTTTTTTTAATCTTTATCAATTGGTAGATAATAACAAATAATAAAAATTATCAAGAGAAGGTTAAGAATTTAATAGGAGATAAGAAGTTATAGATAAAGGCATTTCATAAGATAAAAATTTAAAATAAAAAAAGATAATATGTGATAGAAGGAGGAAAAAAATATGAGTAAATCAAAATAAAGATTTAGATATATATGTTTTTGATAGATATATAGATTAACAAATCATATTTTTATCTAAATTTTATTATTTTAATTTTTGTAAATCAATTATTTAATCTTTATCTCTATCTGTAAGCCATGAAATTAATCTTTATAAATTATTTATTAATTTTTATATGTTTACTTATCTATAAGTCATAAAATTAATTTTTTTTAATATTTTTTTTAATTTTTATCTTTATCTATAGCTCATGAAATAAACTTTCATAAATTATTTATGAATTTTTAAATGTTTATCTATAATGAAATTAATTAAAGTACAAAACGAATGGAAAAAAAAAGGAGTAATTTCATTTTTTTTAAATCAATTATTTAATACTTATCTTTATTTGTAGGCCATTAAATTAATTTTTGTAAGTTATTTATCAACTTTTATATGTTTATTTATGGGAAATTTTTTTAAATTATCTATAAGTTATGAAATTAATTTTTTTAAATTATTTGTTTAATTTTTATCTTTATCTGTAGACTATAAAATTAATTTTCAATTTTTATATGTTTATCTATATGGAGGATTCTCATTCAAAGCCAACCAATTTTATTATTAATGCTCTTCTCATTTAGAGTCAATAATTTTTTTTAAAAAAATCTTTATCACTTGGTAGATAATAAAGAATAATAAAACTTATCAAGAAAATGTTAAGAATTTAATAAGAGATAAGAAGTTATAGATAAGGGCATTTCATAAGATAAAAAATTTAAAATAAAAAAAAATAATATGTGATAGAAGGAGAAAAAAAATACGAGTAAATCAAAATAAAGATTTAGATATATATATTTTTGATAGATATATAGATTAACAAATCATACTTTTATCTAAATTTTATTATTTTAATTTTTTTTAAATCAATTATTTAATCTTTATCTCTATCTGTAGGTCACGAAATTAATCTTTATAAATTATTTATCAATTTTTATATGTTTATTTATCTATAAGTCATGAAAATAATTTTTTAATTTTTATCTTTATCTATAGGTCATGAAATAAATTTTCATAAATTATTTATGAATTTTTATATGTTTATCTATAATGAAATTAATTAAAGTACAAATGAAGGGGGAAAAAGGGAATAATTTCAAAATCAATTATTTAATCTTTATATTTATTTGTAGGCCATGAAATTAATTTTTATAAGTTATTTATCAACTTTTATATGTTTATTTATGGGAATAAATTTTAAATTATCTATAAGTTATGAAATTAATTGTTTAATATTTAATCTTTATCTTTAGTTGTAGGCCATGCAATTAATTTTTATAAGTTATTTATTAACTTTTATATGTTTATTTATGGGAATAAATTTTAAACTATCTATAAGTTATAAAATTAATTGTTTAATTTTTATCTTTATCTGTAAACTATAAAATTAATTTTCAGTTTTTTTATGTTTATCTATATGGAGAAATTTTGAAATTCAAATCTTTATCCATAAGCAATGAAATTAATTTTAATTTTAATTAATCAAACAAATAGAAAATGAAGAAAAATAAAAAACATGAAAGTCAATCAAAGAAGATTGTCATGTAGGAAAGAGAGAGTTTTAAAATTATAAGAATTTAAGAATAAATATTTGGAGATTTTTGACAAAACAATTATATTTGATTATATATATAGTATATAGTATAGATAGATAGATATAATATAAATATAAATATAAATAGATAGATAAACAAATGTAGTGAGTTGTTAAAATTCTACAAAACTCCAATACTAATATCTCAGGTGTTCTCTCTCCTGCATGGTGCTTCTTGAAGTCTCTCTACCTTATTTCCTAATTTTCGACTTTTTAATATGGAAGCAGCTTGCCTCTAATTCGAGATTGGATTAGACAGTATTGTTTGGCCCATGGAGGCCTACCACGGGTCTCGTTTTGATAATCTGAACCGTTCAATGTGTAGAACTCGTCAAGTACTATATGCCTGTAAAAAACAATCTTGATCGGATATTAATAACTATCTCATTGGATCAGTTTTTTTGTCAATAATTAATTTGTTCACCGTCCATTTTTTTATATACAAAACTGATTTGATCAGATAGCTATCGATATCCAATCAATGTGATTTTTTGTAAGAAAATAGTACTCGATGAGTTCTACACATTGCACGGTTTAGATTATCAAAACGGGACTCGTGATGGGCCCCCACAAGCCGAATAGCATTGTCCAATCCGATCTCGGATAGGAGGCAAGCTACATCCTTTTAATATAATAAAAACAACTATTGAACCTTTTAAATAACAGAAAAAAATAAAACCAAGAGATAAAAAGAAAAAATGAAGAAGGATAAAATAAAAGGATAAAATCCCACAATGAAAGGATAAAATCCCACATAGTAAAACAAATTTAAATAATAATAATAATAATAATCAAGAGCTAAAAAAAAGGGAAAAGCAAAAAAAAAAGCAAAAAATAATCCTTATCTGTTTGTTAAAAAACTTTTTAAAAAATGATAATAATAACCAAGAGATAAAAAGAACAAAAAAAATAAAAGGATCAAAATCCCATATAGTTATTTTTATCTCTCTTTTTAAAATAAAATCTTCTCTCACGTTCTTCTTCTGTCTCCATAAATAGTTGTATTATTCTCACTAAAATGAAACTAAAAATGGTGGGAGAAGAAAACTCACAACCCTTGTGCATACTCATTGTTACAATAACATGATACTTCTCTATATTTTTATAAATAAACCCAAACTCAAAACATATTCATCTATAATCTACTTATAGAGACATAGTATGTTACTAAAATTCTAAAAGTTTTATTGTCTTTTATTTTTGTTTTCATTAATTAATCCATAGATAAGTTAGAAGTTGATTTTTTTTTTCTTCTCTGACATTTTTTGTCACTCTCCGTATTTTATTACTCGGATAACCTTACCAATATTCATTAATTAAGTCCATTTACAAATAACATTTCATCATTGGATGAAATGATGAATAATAAAATATACATATTCCCTCCCATTATACAACAATGACATTTACATACAAATAAAAGAAATGCCCCGAGGCTTACAATAAAAGAGAGGACACTACTCTTTACAAAAAGATAGCACTCAGCCAAACAACAAATGAAGTAGTACAATCCATTTCTACATTACACTTATGAAATGGTAAAACTCATTATTTGATCTTCAAATCCGAAAAGCATTCCCTGTATACATGTACAGGCAGGGAGTGAGCAAAACTCACAGAGCAATCTCATATTAAAGCATTAAGAGATATGTGAGTACAAAGATACTTATAAATTTTCGTGAAATTATATCATGTCAAAATCATAAGGTTTTATCACATAATCTCTTAAACCCATTTTATTTAATTAACCACAACCAGTTAACTTAAATAAATAAACATGCTTCAATAGTACCATGATATTCTTTTTAATCCATTCAATTATCTTATTATCAATTGAATCATTAAACAATTCATCAAATCCATTTTAATTACATGACAAATGTATCCATGTTTCATAACAATTTCTATTTCTTAATTCATAATCCTGGTTCAGAACCTGGCCATACCCTTTACATCTTTTCAAAAACATATTTCAGTTTCATGACATTAAAGTCCATGTTCCAGTTCATTTTCCATTTCCTTTCAACTTTGAGTTTGAAACAAGACTCAACACCTAGCCAAATAATTTAATAAGATTGTAACTCATCTTTTAAACACTTTCGTAATTCATAATGGATACACATTCTGATGCTATATCAAAAACACATAAACCACTTCCTTATTTTATCAAAGATACACATTCTGGTGCTGTATCAACATAACATAGAAACACTTCTATACTTCACAATTGATAACGATATACGTTTTAGTGCTATATCAAATCAATTTAAACACTTCCATAATCCACACTTGATACACATCTTAGTGCTGTATCAATGGAGTCCATCCCCTATATAGTCCCAAACAATATCCGGTTTAGAGGTACATCCCCTATCTTCTCCTAAACCGTGGAGTACATCCCCTATTTCATCCCACACAACACATGTATATAAATATAGATCATATACAATCAATCAATACATAAAGTTAATGTATTATTCCAACCGCTATATTCAATAGCATACTCAATTGATTAGTTTTAGTTTGCCTAATCGTCATGCATTGTCTACAATAATCAAGACTATCCTCCACCGATAGCCCAAAGCAGTTATTTCTAAACAGAAAATAAATGCACCAAATGGATATAAAATCAACATTTCAACTAGGTGAGCGATAACTTGTCCAACTACACCCTTTAGTCCTGTATATTCCCAATTTCAACATTTTCAATTTCATTTCTCATTTCTCAAATTAATTTCACAAATTAATTTATCAATGTAATTAAGGCATTATTCCCAAAAATTACATAACAACCCTAAGGTTCCATTTTCATCAATGTTTCAACATTAATCCCATTTCTCCATGCCAAACATGCATATAGGTTTTATATATTTAAAACCCCAACTTTTGTAAAATTACACAAAGGTTCAAACTTTCTCAAAATTACACAACAACTTCCAACATATCAAAATGCTAAAATTTAAAGACAAAACTCATAAAGAGGAGTAGGATATCCCTACTTATTAAATATTACCATTTTTATCAAAATCCTCATTTAACTGCAACATAGTAAATTTTCACCGATAGCCAAAATAGTTATCTCTAACATATTAATTAAAAGATAACAACATAGGCATATAATCCAACATATAACTATAACTTGGAATCTCCCATGATTCCCAACATTTAGAAACACTTTACACAATATTAATTTATTTTTCTCAAAAAAATAAATTCCAAAACTCAAGGATGAAATAAATATTTCAACCTTAATTTCTCAAAATAAATTATCTAACCATAATATGATGTGAATATAATCTATACAACTATTAAATTCTATTTTCGGATTTCTTTTACAAAATTAACAACACAAAATGATATTTTTAAAATCAATCTCAAAATACCAACATTCTCAACATTTCAACATAATTTTTCTTCCAAAAATTATCAAACAAAAATATGAAAATATATCTATATGCAATACCTCTTATAATGATATATTTTCTCAAAATAATCCTATCATAACTTTAATGTAAAAATATGAAGAAAGTCCCTACCTCAAATATGCAGAAAAATAAATCTGAAAATGCAAACGTCGCCCGATCATGAATCCGTGAACATCATTGCGAAGATTACGACGATTTCTCCAACTTTTATTTACAACACTTTTGCAAAATTTCACTCTAAATACTCCCATTTCAAGCTTGAAGCTTGAGCAAAAATGGTGAACATAGAAAGAGAGAGACACACACACACTCTGAGTGAGAGAGATAGAGAGACAGACAGACAGACAGACGTTGAAAGGGAGAGGAAATTCAACCAAAATGGAAAGAAAAAAAGGAGGGGAAAGGCAAAAGCATGGGGGGAGACAACCCCATGTGGGTTTGTTTTTTTTTTTTAATGATGGTTTTTTTTTTCAAAAAAAAATATAATTTAATTTTTGTAATAATAACTCAGAATTTTATAATATAAATTATAAAATGATATAATATTTCTCACCACAAAAATATAACATTTTTGTACATCACAAAATATAATATTTTGCTCATTTCACAATACATACATGTTTCATTCTTTATAAAATATATAATTTTTCACCGTATGGTACACATCATAAATTTAACTTTTAAATATTTATTATAACCCTATATAATAAATAATAGCAACTCCCAAGGTGGTTACTACCAATCATATAATTAAAAAAAGACCAAACACCCAAAACTCACTTTCAAATTCTGCTATACACTAGATCGAACACCGATCAATCCGCAAATTTTCATAAAATAAATACTCATCAATAAATTCTGAAATTTTTACCCGACGTGCTAGACTCGTATGTGAATAACATACAAAAATTTCATAATTTTCTGAGATCGGTAACTATTTTTAAAAAATAGAAAACCGAACTGTTTTTGCACAGAATTTACACAATATTTAAATTCAAAAATTTGCTCAATTAAATTATGCACTGGCTATTTTTTTTAAAAAAAATTCTGGGTTATTACATTTTTCAATTGTGTATTTTATATTTTTATTTTGTGTTAATATTGAAACACTTTTTTAAGATCATTTAATCATTTCTTCATTTTCATAGTGTTTCCTTTTTCAAAGATAGCGGACAAAAAGAAGAGTAATGGCAGTGTTGTAGTTATCATCACAAGAAGTTGAAGTTGAGGGTTATATAGAAAATAAGAAAAGGGAAGAAGAAGAAAAAGAAGATGAAGAACTAGATAGAAAAAGTAGAGAAAACTGTGAGAATTCGTATTAGGACTTTTCTTAAGTGTGCAACCCACTTACGGTTGCACATCATATGCAACCTCACAAAAGGTGTAAGTGTAAGTATAAGGTGTAAGTGTAAAGTGCAAGATGTAAGTGGGTTGTACACCATATGCAACCTCAAAAAAGGTGTAAGTATAAGGTGTACTTTTAAGTATAAAGTGTAAGTGTAAGGTGTAAGGTGTAAGGTGTAAGTTGCACACCATAACAAGACCCTTCGTATTAATGTTCAAAATTGATTCTTTATGTGTACGAACTTGATATTTTTTTAATATTTTATTTGTATTTATCTTTAAATTTAAACATTTATTTGGTTATTGTTAAATTTTTTTTAAGTTTTGTTCAATTATGATTGTATTTGTACATTCTTTAATTAAATAAAAACCAAAATTATAAGGTATGCACAGGAATCTCTTAGAAGAAGAATTTTACGAGCTCCAAATTTCAAACAAAATTTGTTGATTTTTTAAAAAGTTTTAATCAATGAGTTTTGAAAGCATCAAAATTTCAAATTAAAATTTTCAATTTTTAATTACTTAAAAAATCTATTATTTAGTTCCTTTGCTCCTTTATCAATATGCCACAAATAATTAAATGGATAAATTACAAACACACCCCAGAGGTTTCCTTAAAATACAGATTGCTCTTATGATTTAAAAAATTATGAATATCCCCTGTCATAATTTTTTACTTAACAAAATTAACTGAAAAATTGAAATTCATAATTGCTCTCTTATACACTAATAAAAATTACTTAAATTATTAATTGAAACATATTTCTAACATCATTAAAAATTGTTAATTGACTTGATAATTTTTTAATAAAAGGGGCGATTTGTCATGAAATTAGAAACCTCGGGGGGTGGAATGTAATTTCTAGAACCACAGGGGCGATTCGTATTTTAATCAAATGTCAGAGGATGTATTTATAATTTATTCTAATTAAATATATATATATATATATATCACTACAAAAAATTAAGGTTTTAAAGACTAAAATTTAAGGACAAAATTATTTTTTAGAGACCAAATATTTTTGTTGCGAAAAATGTCGTCATTATATTTTTAGAAACGAAAATTAGACATTAGTAATGAATTATTATCCTTTTGGGACCAAATTTTTTGTCTCAAAAAATAAAACATTTTGAAACGAAATTATTTTGTCCCTAAAAGTCTATTTATTAGTAACACTTTTAAAATTTTGTTGCTAAAAACTTTATTTTGACTTTTCGATATAACCTTTTAGCGACTGTCTCATGAAGATAGAAATTGGTCCCTGAATGTCTTTTATAACAAAATTTTCACTTTTAAAGACTCAAAAATTTAGTTTCTAAAACTCTTATATGTTATGTTATGTATATATATTGGTTTGATGTCACATAACACGCTAAAAATTGATATGATACCATGATTTATACTATTATTAGAAATAAGCTCTTCTAAGCAATGAAACCATCTAATTGAATTATTTGTTACAATTTAATCATAACTTTTGCCAAAATTTAAAATAATTTTAAAACTATTGGCTTAAAAACTCCTATTATTATAAATAGGTTTCATTTGTTTAGAAAGAAATGAATGATAGAAAGTGAAGTGAAAGAAAGGAAAAAGAAATGAAAATTCTTACATACATTTAAATAGATGATAAATTTTGTAAAAAACGTATGGGAAAAAAATATAATCAATAGAGGGAGTTGTGAAAAAAAAAAAAAATCTCTGTATATTTTGCAATAAATTATTAACCTAACTAACAAGCTAATTTGAGTTGTATAGGAACCTCTAATTTCCATTACTTTCGAAGACTCTTTATCTAAAAAAGAACACATAAAAAATTATTATTATTATTTTTTCACTTTTTTGTATCTATCTATCTATCTATACTTACTTACTTACTATATATAACTGTAATAACCCTCACCACTGATTACTGGTTAACCACTGATTACTGCTAAATTGAGACTGATTATGATAAGTAATTGAATCGACTGAAATACTGAACTGACTGATTGAATGTACTAGTTTAAATGCATGTCTATCTGTTTGACTGTTTAATTATATGTTCATGTTTTATGTTTAAACTGCAAATTGAAGGCCTTATCGACAGCTGAATCTGAAATTGATTAGTGATATGTGTTAATCATAATTTATGTGATTTTATGGCATATTTATCTGAAATGTGATATGGTATGATTAGATTAGATTAATTGGTGATAAATTGCAATGGTTGCCTTAATTACCATATTGCTATGTTAGTGGGCCATTTAGGCAATACATGTTGAAGTCTTAATACATTGTTAGCAACATTTCATCAGCCATTTCTTGCACTTAGCCGACTGGAGAGAGAGAGAGAATAGGGAGATAGCTTGATTTCTTCTTGTTTTGCTTGGAGGCTTAGAGATTTTGGAAGATAATTGGTTAATTGAGCTTCTAGACCTTTAATTCAAGATTTAAGGTAGAGTTTATACCTTCTTGTTCATGAATTTAAGTCATTTTGTTGCATGGTACATGGAAGTCTAGAGATTAAAGGCATGAAATGGCTTCATATGTTGAATTGAGTTAGAATTCATGCATGCATGTGTTCATCCTTGCATTGTGAGGTGGATTTCATAGAAATCTTGCATGCATGCTCATATTTATGTTTAAGTTCATGAATTCACCATGATTTTAGAAGAATTGGCTCATTAGAGCAAGTATTGGAAGCTTTGAATTGGTTTAAACTCATGCATGTCATGTTTGAGTTATATTCATGAAAATGTTGTTTGAAATTGGATTTAATTGAACTACCCTTGGGCTTAGATTTCTTAAATTGATCTTTGAAACATGTACTATTATGGGTTTTGAAGTGTTTTCCAAAAAATTAGCCCAAGAGGATCGAATTTGATACATTTGAAGTTGATTTTGAGCTTGAGGTTCAAATCTGGGAATTCTAGAATTTGGACTCACGCTCGAGCGAGGAAAGTGGCGCTCGAGTGTGAAATTCGTGCTCACAGCACTTTGCATTGTTTTGTAGTCCGCTCAAGCAGAAGAATGGACGCTCGAGCGGGGTCTTATGTCACACGCTCGAGCGGGGTCTTGTCTCACACGCTCGAGCGGGGTCTTGTGTCATACGCTCGAGCGGGTGTCGAGCGCCCATCGAGCGTGATTTTCACACATCCAGTACTTTTGCCATGTTTTGCAGTCTGCTCGAGCGTGGGAAGTGACGCTCGAGCGGGGAACCTTTGTCTGCATGTCCGCTCGAGCGGAGAAACCTACACTCGAGCGGGACTACGCTCGAGCGGGACCTCTGTTTTCTGAAAATTTTGACAAGTGTTTTACAACACATATTTGCATCCTCATTCCATCCTAGGCATTCTTAGGCCTAGTTTAAAGCATCTTAATGAGGATATTGATATAGAACCGCACCGAGGCAAATTAGGGATTAAGTTATTATTTCCTAACTGTGTAGGGTTGGTATCTGAGAACGCGCTCTAGCTTAACTGTAGCCCTGAACTCTATGAGTAACAACTGTGTAAAGATATGTTCAAATATGAATATCTTCTGAATGGTTAAACTGTACTATTTCTGAATTGATACTGTTAACTGAATGAATGTATGTCCTCTATTCTGAATTGTATTGTGGCATCCATAGCAACTACTGTTACTGTTACAGAGATCTCTGTCAGTTCCTATCTTGGAACTTCTGTTTACTGTTATGATGGCCATCATTGACTATTCAGTCCTTCAAGACCTCTTGTTTCATCTTTCGTTACGCTGCTCGGATGTACCACATATGGTATTATGGTGAATAGTGACGACATCTTGAATCAATCATCGTTTTCATGACTGAAAGGACATTCATTCTTAACATCTTTACGCATTATGTTATTCATATGTAGGTGTACAAGCACCGGACCGTTGCTAAAAGCGTCGGGGTAAACTCCAGTTTTGTCAAGCCAACCTATGTGCCTCACTGCGACGTTTCGAGTTCGTTCAAGCTATGGCCTTGGGGTGTTTTAATTTCCCCCATCTATCTCTGTATCTGTTTTGTAATACCGTACAAACTGTAGCACTGTGCTGTACCGTTATAATAGGGATTAGGTCCCTGTTCTGAATGATTGTACATATGTATAGACTGTTTCGTTATGAATGTGCATATGAATGAAAAGTCTTTTTGCATACAGACTGTCACAGCTCATTGGACATTGTTTATTTACTGATTTGGCTTCCGCCATGCCCCTGTACTCTGTATTACTGTTTTACTGTTAAGCAGGCCTTCGGTAATCTCGGATTACTGGCTAGTTACGGTGCTAAACCCATAGGGGCGGGTTTGGGTCGCGATAATAACCAAATGTAGTTGTTAGGTCAAAAGACTCCAAAACTTGAATCCTAAATTCTCATAATTTTGGAAAAATAAAATAAATACGTGGCGCCCTCTCCCAATTGTTATCTAAAAAATATTTTAAAAAATGAAATAATATCTTTCATGAGAGTTGTGGATATAGATATATATATAGAATCGCACATGTTTATCATTGTATCACATAAATTTAAATAATAATAATTTTAAAAAAAAAACTCACAACTCTCACAACTCTTATTCCCACTTATTATATATATATATAATAAAAAAATGTTAGCATTTATCTGATTCACGTTTGCTTTTAAAAAATCAAATAATTTGATTTGTATTTAACAAAATGTGATGTCAAATATCTTTAGCTCCTTGTCTCTATCCCAAAGTTAAATTTGAATTTAAATATTAAACTTCAAAAATATATTATCCTTAAATTAAAGTTGAACATCCACCTACAAAACCAAACATTGGAAACAAACCCCAACAACATCTTCTTCTTTTTTTCCCCCTTAATGCAGTCGTGATCATAAAAATTTCTTTAAGGTATTAGTATTTTATATCTTCTAACTCTAACTGTTTATTTGTTTTTCCTCTCTAGGGAAGATTGTAATATACATAGAACTCTACAAGTAATCCCTCAAGGTCCATCATTTTTTTTACTTGAAATCTATTTGGAGCCATAAAACTTCCATGCAATTTTTTTTTCATCTTTATTCTATTATATATTTAATGATAGATCTTTTTAAGCAATCTGTTCAAATTCGTATAATTTTGTATAATGTCTATATAGTTTTACACAAAATCTACATAGGTCTATAAATTTTTTCTTGCAATTGCTCTAGATTTATAGGTCTTTGCATGTAATTTATGACAATACTTGAAATTTTATTAAATAATTCATGCATATTACAATTATTAACCACTTCATCTTAACTCACTATAATAAATATATATAATGCATGTATCTCAAATCTATCATTTGTCCTATAATATTTGGTATAGCTTACTACTTTATATTTTTAATCTCTATTGGTCTAATTATTAGTTCTATATGATATTTTAAAATTTTATTTTAATGATTGATAGCAATTATTTAATTGATATATGATTTTTTTTCTATTCTTTTATTTTTTTTCATTGTATTATTTTTATTCTAACTTTTGTCTATTATATTGTTTACGTGAGAACTTCATTAAAAAATTGTATGGTAGAAAAATTGTCAATATTTAGTTTGAATAATTATTCATATTATTTAGCTTAAGTATGAGATATTATGACCTTTTTTTTTCTTTTTCTTTTTTTTAAATGATTGGTTTTATATTAAGATATTTTTATTCTTAATCTTTCTTCTTTTTAATTTTTTTAAAAAACTTGAGACTCCTTATAGGAAAAAATTGATCAACTATTAGTATTAATTTGGTTCCTATTGAATCATCATTTAATCATGTTTAGTAAATTTAAAATTTTAAAAATTAAAAATAAAGATTTATTGCATGGGGAAAAATCCAATTGAGTTAAATATTATGACGGTAACTTCATCATAACTATTTATTAAATTAAAAAAAAAATACTGAACATTAAAAATGCTTATCTTATTCTATTACAAAAAAATAAAAACATCTAACCTTTTTTTTTAGATGGTGAAAACACACCTAATTGAATATTAGCTAAATTAATTAGTATATGTGGTCATGATCAAATAGGTCGGATATTTGATTATATCTCAATCATAACTATTTGATTATAAAAAATAATAATAAATACAAAAAATTTAAAATTTTCATAACCATTAGGGTATTTATCCGTCGCCTAAAAAAATGTAATGTGTTCTAAAAAAATTTAAAATAATTATTCTTAAATTTTTATAATTTTAATATTTCTCTCTTCTACTTAACAATCCTCTTTTATTGCCTTTCATGTTTTCTTTTTTTTTTTTTTGGTTTCATTTTTTAATTGTTAAATTAATTTTTCAATGGAAATTAATTTTATAGCTTATAGGTAAGATCAAAATTTCAAAGTTGAAATTTTATTTAATTTATTCTATTTTCTCATGTTTATCTTATTTTATCTTTAAATTTGAACTTAAATTTTTATTTTCTTCAGAACACCATATCTCTTGGAGTTTATCTTCTATTTGAACTTGATTGTTGTAGATTCTCATATATTATTTCAACTTAATCTTTTCAAAATTTATCTTCAAGTTGAACTTTATTTATCTTTAAAAATCATCAATTAATTATCCATATAAATTTTAAATATGATATAATTCCAAGTATATCTTTTGTCTAAGCTTAATCTTTTCAATATAAAAACAAGTGCTTGAAAAAGGAACCATGAGCATGAGATTGAAAATAAAAGAAAAAAAAAATCACAATTAATATTGAGTCCTTTTCGACTCTCCTTCACGGTGCCTAAAAATTTTGCATTAAATTTCAAGTCACGACTGATTTTTTTTTTTTCAATTGTATCAACCTTACATTTGAAATGTTACTTATATGAGTTTTTGCCTTTGTGGGAGAGGGAGTTTATGTAAATGAATATTATTATTTTATTTCTGTAAATTATATTTAATTTTTTGTTTCTTTTTCTTTTTTCTACAATTGTATTTTTTTTATTTCTTTCTTTTTTGGCTAATAACGTGTCATTTAATTGAGATTTCATTCAATTTTTGAAGTGCTACTATTATTAATTTGTGACTCTTTCACTTATTGACTATTTGTATTTAATTTTTTTGGGTGTAGATGTTATATTGGAAGCAAAGAGATCATCAAAATTTATTTGGATATGGATTGACGTGACTGGCTTCTCACGCTCCGGTAAGATATTGTCCGCTCTGGCGAGGTGGCGAAACGACTCCCGTCAGCCTTACGGCTTTAAAAGGCCTCTTACAAGATGGAGGGGGCCAGTACGCTTATAAGTTAGTTTCAAGTGTCCCTCTCAAGCGATGTGAGATTGCCCTAACGTAACCCCTCAGCGGACTGGACCGCGAACAGCAGGAGAGTTTGCCGAACGACCTGCATGGGCCACCAAACTGACGTGACTGGCTTCTCGCGCCCCGGTAAGATATTGTCTGCTCTGGCGAGGTAGCGAAACGACGCCTGTCGGCCTCACGGCTTTAAAAGGCCTTTTACAAGGTAGAGGGGGCCAATACGTTTATAAGTTGGTTGCAAGTATTCCTTCCAAGCGATGTGGGATTGCCCCAACATGGATTTACATTTTAAATTTAATCATCAATTATATTTGGTTGTTAATTGTCATGTTGAAATAACTTATGATTAAATTAATTTTCAGGAACTCATTTCTTTTGAGACTTAAACCACAAATTTCTTCTTTTTTTAATTAGCTTTTTATGCACATTCAAAGTTTGAGCAAATGCAAGCGATCTCATATTTAAAATGTTAGGGTTTTTTTGAATAATTTAAATATTTCTATTCTTTATGTTTGTCGGTTCAATTTTAATGCATTTTCAAACCTATTTATGTTTAGTGAATCGATATAAAATTAAAGGAAAAAAACAAAAAACAAAAAACAAATAGCATGTAAAAAAAATTTTAACCACTAACTGAATATAATAGAAATTAAAATTAAAATTTATTTTATTTTATTTTAATTCATTATACTGTGTGGGATAATTAATATAATATCTCTTATTGATTGAGAAAAAATGAAAAAAAAAAAAAAAGCATTCTTTTATTGAATGTTAGTCATTTTGATTAATTATTAGTATGCTTTTGTTACTCCACTTTTGGTTGTCTTAACTAACTCTTGTTATCTATTTGTTATGTGATGATTTACATAATTTATGATAGTTTTCTAAAATTTTCCATGCTAGTCATTTTAATTAATTATAATTTTAGTATGCTTTTGTTACTTCACTTTTGGTTGTCTTAGCTAACTCTTATTATCTATTTGTTATGTGATGATTTATATAGCGGTCCCGGGTTTACCCCTTGTTGTATAGTGGTCCGGACATGTGTCCGTGGATGTTGGTAATTGAGTATTGTCTTATTTACGTCCTTTCTTGCTTTGTTTTTGAGTTCTGAGATGTGTTAGGCGAGGCTTGTCACGAGTTGGTTAAGCTTAAGAACCAAGTCTAGTTGCCCAGTTTTGGTCCGCTCGGCCGACATGTTTACGCTTCAGCGGATGGGTTGTTGTTGCTTATGTACGCCGGCGGAGTTTTTGGCGCCGGCGGAGAATGCACCCTTTCAAGATTTCGTGCACCGCAAAACTTTTGCAAGTGTGGTTTATCTTTCAGCGGGTTTTTGTCGCCGGCGCAATATGTTTTTGGTGAGAGTTACGGGAGGAGACTGCTTCGGCGAAATTTGGATCTACGCCGAGCGGACGAACTTTGTGTCGTGTCTTGGAGCTCGGCGGACAATGTTGCGCTTCAGCGGAACTCATTTTATGTGTCTTTACGCCGAGCGGAGAGTCTTACGCTCAGCGGACTGTCTCTTGAGTGGGGTGGGCATTTTAAATCACTTTTGACTTATCTTCTTTCTCCTACTTTACCAAAACGCCATTTTGAGCTTCTCACTCAAAAACCATAACTTCTCTCTAAGTATTGATCTAGCTAGAGTGTGTTGTTCACCTTTGTCTTCACAAAAAGGGTGTTGATCGTCGAGGGCGTCATTTTGATCCGAATAGTTTGGTGTTTGGAGCATTTTGGTTTTGGGTCCTTCTCCTTTGGAGCTCATCTTTTGAGGTAGGGATATCCTACTCCTCTTTATGAGTCTTGTCTTTAAATTTTAGCATTTTGATATGTTGGTAGTTGTTGTGTAATTTTGGGAAACTTTGGGCCATTGTGTAATTTTATAAAAGTTTGGGGTTTTGTCTATAATAAACCTAGAAGCATGTTTGGTATAGAAACATGGAATTAATGTTGAAACATTAGTGAAATTGGAACCTAAGGGTTGTTATGTTATGAATTATAACGATGGATAGAATACATTGATTTTATGTATTGTTATGTGATGTGTATAATTGTTGTTTATATACATTGTGTTGTGTTGGAGGAGATAGGGGATGTACTCCGGTTTAGGGAAGATAGGGATGGACCTCTAAACCGGATGTTATTGGGAGGAGATAGGGGATGAACTCCGTAGATAGAGCATGTATGCTTATCTAGAAATGTATTGACAGGCGTATATGCTTGTCTTTGGAAGTATGAATATATTGTTATGTTTATATTTGTTGAAGTGAAATGTGTTGGCATGAGTGCTTGTCTCATGTGAGATGTTTGAGCCAAGGTTATGATATGGCAAGTGAAAAGGAAATATAGACTTAAACGTCTTGGAATTGTATTATGTTATGAAAGAACATAAAAGTGTTGACCATCTATCAACTGTTAATCTTTTAGTCATTGTTCATAATTGGTTTAGTATATTTCTACTGGGCTGTGGCTCACCCTATATGGGAATATCATTTTCAGGTACAGGTAGTATGCCACCTCCAAGGACTTAGCTTGGAAGGCTAATGGCGGACGGACTTTTTGGTTGTCTTTCCTTTTGTAACATTACATGTAAATTCAAGCCAAGGGCTTAATGTGTAAATGAGTTAGCACTCTACTTTCTTGTAACCAAGTGTTAACTTGGAAAGCTGTAAGCCCTTAGGGCATTTGCTTTTGTTGTTAACATGTAATACTATTTGTAATAGAACTATGTTGAATGGGAAGACGTGGATCTTTTATATATCTTGGCATGTCAATATTGTTGGGTTCAATGTCATTTTTTTTGAGGGCGTTTCAATTTACATAATTTATGATAGTTTTCTAAAAATTTTAATGTTGTGAAGTATTAAAATTTTTGAATGATGTATTGTAAGGTTTATATATACAAATTAAATAAAAATATTTGATTCATATTAGAAAATACGACTAAATAGCTTAATTGTTTTTATTTTATTATGTTCACTTTGTAAAATCATGTGCATTGCACGGGTGACTACTAGTATTATATAAGGAAAATGAAATTTCTAACCCATAAGTCTTGTGGGAGCTCCAAGTTTCTAATCTAAATTTCATAAGTTTTTGATTTTTAAAAATTAAAAAAAATCTTCTACTGGCTAACTCTTTTTCAAGAATAAATAAATAAATAAATAAAACTTAATATCCCCTTATTTATGATTTTCAAATGGAAAGTACATCAAATCTAAAAAGAATGAAAAATATACTAATATATTTCAAAATTCGAATTTGAGGGTCACTAAATATGAAAAGTAATTTATTAATTTAAATTTACAATTAGCACAATATAAATTTAAAATTATAATAATCAATCCCATGATTTATAAGTTTTAAATACAAATTTAAAATTATCATAATTAGCTCATAATTTTATTTATATATTTTACAAAAGAACGCTTTTAAGAAGAGATATTATGAGAGTTTCAAAACCTTATACAAAATCTATATACTATTATAATTGAAAAACATTGTCATCCTATTAAAGTTTATAGTTGCAATTCTTTTTTCTTTTTCTTTTTTTAAATTTTTTGTTAATATGTGTCACAATATGACCGATTTATTAATTAATTAATTTTATATTTTAAAAATAAAATTTTAAATTTAGATTCTTCCTTAAATTATGTTACCAGAATAAGATCAATATTCATTCCTTAATTTATGCATCTTTTATTAAATTATAAAATAAAATTTTAAATTTAAATTCTTTTTTAAATTATATTACTATAATTAGAATGAGATTAATATTGACATGTGTCATAATGATGTGTCAAAATATTATTGGTCTAAACATAATATGTTGTTAAATACATGTATTCAAATTATTAATCACTATTAAAAGTTTATGTTTTTATTTTTGTCATTTTTGGTTTTAAATTTTATAAAAAAAAATTTATGTCCTTCTAAACTATGAGGACTTAAAGAATAAATTTTTTTAACAAAATAAAAAAATATTAAGAAAATGAATGACTTTTTTAATAATTGCCAAATATAATGGATTCTATTTTTTTTTTTTAATCTCAATTGTCAATTAAACAAATTAAAATAAAAAGTAATTTTTTTTGGCTTGAATAGTTAAGAAGTGATTTTTGCTAAAATCAAATATAAATAAAAAAAAAATTCTATTAAAAATGATATTTGGTGAAACCTATTTTTTTTTATATAATAAAAAAAGAAAATGAGAGTTACATGTGATATTTTATTGTTCCAACAATGCTACAGACCCACACACGCACAATGATATGACAAGGGAGTTGGGTCTCATGTCATTGAGTGTATAGCAAATCAAGAGTTGACACATATGATACTACATCATTATGGATACAATTGTGGGTGTTTTTTTGTGGGTCTTAAACATTTTTCTTATTGTTTATTTAGATTTTTTTAGCACTTGCGAAATATGATGGATTCTATTAATTTTTTTTTTAATCTCAATTGTCAATTAAACAAACTAAAATTAAAAAAATGAAAATTTTTTGGCTCAAATTGCTAAGAAATGAGTTTTGCTAAAACAAATAGAAATAAATGTTATTTTTCTAATAAAAGTGATGGTTTGTGAAATATCTTTTTTTATTTTAAAAAAATGAGAGTTATAAGTGATAATTTATTGGTCAACTATAATTATTTTCAGATCAAATGATAATACCATTCTAAATTTCTTCTTACCCTTTTTTTTATACAGATATTTTTATTTTTTAGAAATTTAATTTTATTATATTTAAATATTTTATTGTAATTTTTAAATTAAAAATAATTTTTGAAAATTCATATTTATATTATTTCCATTATAAAATATAGGAAAAATTATTTATAAGTCCTATTAGGGAAACTTATGCTACATATAGTCCTACTAAAAAACTTATGTTCCCATAAGTCCTGTGGGAAGTTTGTTGACACATATACCCTCAATATTAGTTGTTAATATCATAAATAATAGTAAAACCATATATAGGAAATTGTTTCAAACGTAACGTAACGTGACACCTACATAAGCCCTGTTTGGTAGAGCTGTGGAAAAGTGCTTATAGCTTATGCCTAAACAGTTTATAACTTATAACTTTCAGCTTAAGCTGATTTCCAGCTTATTCTTAAAGCATCTCCTGCCCCACTCAAAGAATAAGCTGATTTCTGACTTCCAAAAAGCTATAAACTATAAGCTAAACCAAACACATCAAAATAGCTTAAATTAAGCTGAAAGCTGAAATAAGCTGATTATAATTTCTGCCAAACAGGCACATAAACGTAACGTGACATCTACATAAACGTAACGTGACATATCCACATAAACGTAACGTAACGTGACACTTACATAAACGTAACGTGACACCTATATAAACGTAACGTAACGTGACATCTACATAAGAGCCCATAGAATGGAACCACAATGTTACTAAATCCTAAATTAACATGCATTCTGATCAGAAAATTCCATCATTGTTCTGATGAGAAAGAACCTTACATAAGTTATACATAAAGGCAATTTCAAAAAATCTTATTTTAGATGAGGTGAGCCAAGGTTCCATTAATAGGCTTCACCCTGTCCACAGGACTCTTAATTATGAAACATAGTAGCAGCAAATTGATTACACAATGAAGGAATTGTTTTCTATTCTCCAAATGGACCATCTCAGAATAATTGACAAACAAGTAGATAAAAACCCAAATTACAGGCAAGAAAAACACCCAAAATGAATCTTACCTTCGCCAAATCACACCCTAGTTTCTTCGTTGTCATGGCCAATGAATCTCTCTCCTTAGAAATGACACTTAGAGTAGTCATTTCTATTTATTTTATTATAATGAAAAAGAGTTTAAGCGGTCACGGTGGTGGTGAGGAGCCGAGCCCTAGCGTAGTGTGCCCTTCCATTAATTAATTTAAAATTATAATTTTTATTAATTAATTTAGATTTCACATATATTATTGATAATTTTTTAAATTTTACAATTAATAATACAAAATAAAAATATATTAAGATTATATATCTATTTCAAAACAAACGGATTAAAAAAATAAAAACTTATTAAGTTTGCGAAATGTAACGTGACACGTTACGTTACGTTTATGTAAGTGTCGCATTATGTTTATATAGGTGTCACGTTACGTTTATGTAAGTGTCACGTTACGTTTATATTGGTGTCACGTTACGTTACGTATATATAGGTGTCACATTACGTTACGTTTATGTAAGTGTCACGTCACGTTACGTTTATGTAGGATCTTGTGGAATACATTCTTATGAAAATAGGACTTGAGACTCTATAAGAAATTACATAGGACTTAGCTTAGCATAAGTGTCTGAAAAAGGACTTATAAATAAGTCTCCCTAAAATATAATTTTTTTAATATCAACTTATTTGATGATCCCTTTCTAAAAAGTGTATTTGCTTTTGTTCATTAATATTAAATTTTAAATTAATCTTATTTATTATTAAAAAATAAATTAGCAAATAATTTTATATATATTTATATATATAATTTTGTTTCAATTGCTCAGGTTATTTGGTGTCTCTGTTCGAGTCCATTCAAATTTATTCGAATTTTTGAATTTTACATAAGTTCTCACCAAATTAAAAATTATGTTGCACAATTTTTAAAAATTTACAAGCTTGACTCGAGTTACTTGGGTTCAACTTGCCCAAATTTACAATTTTAGCAAGGGGTTGAAAGTTATATTATTGAAGTTATGACAAATTAAAAATTGATACATAAATTGTGATAAAATTATAAAACTTAAATTGTTAGTTTCAATTTTTTTTTTTTTTTTTTCATAATTTACATACAAAAATCTGACGATTTATATTATTTCATATAAACATATTTGGGTAAATTACACTGACACTCTCTGAGATTTGGATTTAATACATATCACCCCCTGATGTTTGGGAAATTATATTCCCACCCCTGTAGTTAATAGTCTCATTTCACAAATTCTCTACTTATATAAAATGCAACAACTTTTGGTAGAAAAATATAAGAAATTACATTAAAAAAAAAAATAAAGCAAAAGAAAAAAAAAGAAGAAGAAGATAAAGAAGTAAAGCAAAGTAAAAAAAAAGAGAGTGTAAATTCAATTTCTTTTTTGTACCAACGTTAATTTCGTCTAAATAATTACAATGACAAGGAAGTCAGTGTAATTTTTCAAATGTCAAAGAGTGATATGTATTAAATCCAAATCTCAAGAGTGTAAATGTAATTTACCCAGCATATTTTATTAATTTTTTTGCATCTCATATATAGCACGAGTTTTCACTAATTATCTCTATAACCAAAAGCATTTAAAATTGAAACATTCCATTAAAAGTTAAAACTAGTGCACAACTCCAATATCTCCATCAAAATATCCAATTCTTTAGAATCTATAGTGCACTCATTGATGTGGATTGTGTAGAAAAATTAGTTTGACCTTTGAATTTGTTCAAAAGCAATTATCATAAAATTTTGAATTTGTATAAAAGATAATTTAACTAGATTTGTGCATGAAATAAAAGTTCATTTTGTTCGCTTTTTCAAATTTTTTTCTCTACAAATTCTAGATGCGAACACAACAGACTTTTTTTAAGTGATTGTGTAGAAAAAATCATTGTTAGTCGATAATAAGTTTTTTTTTTTTTTTTTTTCCCTCTCTCTCTCGATAAGTTTTATAAAATCAATAAGCATATTGTGTATTAAATTGTTTGTACATTATAAGCACTAAATTATTTTATCTCGTGCATAACACAGGTCAACTAGTACACATAGGTAGGATTGTAACCCAATGTTTCCCAATTTGTACAGCAAAGTCTACGTACACATAGATCTCTCTTCAGAGACAATTTTGGAAAAAAAAATTTTAAAATTTGTTTGGTTGAAAATTTTTGAAAAAAAAAAATCAAAATCTATTTAAATCAGTTAATCACTTTTTTCCTCTCCTCTCTCCTTTCACATCCTACATATTAATCAATTATTTTTTCTCTTACACCTATCTATTTAACTACAAAAACAAAAACAAAAACAAAACAAAACAAAGAAGATTAAATCATCTCAAATTTCAAAACTCCAAAATTACTTTTAAAACATACAACCAAACAATTTTTGTAAACTTTTTTTAGAAAATTATTTTTCAAAATTATTTCACAAATACAAATCACACATGGCAATAAACTTTTTTTTCTAGAAAAATAGATGGGAGTGGCATCTCTCCCGTCTAGGCAGAAGACTAAACAATGTTGTTTGAGATTGTAAGACTTATCACAAGTTTCATTCATTTTTTAATTTTTTATGTATAAATCATTCATAATTGTGATTTCATTGTCCTTATTAACCGCAGATAAATTTATCGAATTTATCTTCTTTCTCTTTTTTTTTTTTCTTTTCTTTTTTTTTTTTTAAATGAATTATCTACACAAAAATTAAAAAGAGAACAGAACAAATCACCTAAAAGTGGGATAAGCAGTGGGGTCCATAGCCCAAGCAGACAAGAATTTAGTGTCAACAATAATATATTCATTCTAATAGAGTGTGAGTTCATCAAGGATGACTATAATGTTGCCATGCAAGCTCACTACACTTCGTAAAAAATGATGTATTTATAACATTTTTGCAGTATGTATGGACATGGTTACACAACACTCACCTTTTTTCTGTCTTTCTTTTTTTATAATCAATCCAAAATTTAAACATAACATTGTAATGTTTTGAGGAACCAAATTTAAAAATCAAGAATTTATAAACCTTACGAAGTGAAAAAAATTTGGATGGGATAATAAAAGTTGAAAAGGATAAGAACCACATAGGAACGCTTGCTTGAACTAAATATTGGTTCAACCAAAGAAAATTGCTTCAGATTTTTATACGTCTTTTTTTTTTTCTTTTGGCTTTTCCTTTCAGTGATTAAGACATCTTAAACTAACACACACACACACATTACATATTTGCGACAATTTTTAAACAAAATGTCCAGAAATGAACGTCTATCAGAAGATCAGCAAGACAATATCTTCATCGTGAATATGATCCAATTTGACCCAAAAAAACAAACAAAACAAACGGTTTGGATTTGCCTAGTGAAGTAGAAGAAATTCCAGAGTAGTCTGTCTAGTAAATGGAAGGCCCGAAACCCCACCCCATGAAACCCCATTCAATAAGTTGAACACATTAGTTGCCTGCTCTCACATCGGGCAAAATAAGGGTTGGAGAAAGATAATCAATCACACTCTTCTTAAAACTAGCATTCTTTAAGGCCAAAGAATCAGGCAAGAAAGAAAGGAAAGCTCTCCATTCTTGATCCTCCTACGGGTGAATCTTCTGAAAGCCATAAGAATCCATAGTGTGATTCCAACTCAGCATCTCTTAAGTGAGAATTTGAGAAGAGTATCTCTTTGGAGAGTATCATTCTAGGTGTGGTCCTTATCTCATTTTAATTCTAGGTGTAGTCTCATCACCTATAAATTATAGGAGTGATTTTTCTGTACGCGTAGCATTATTATTGTAACCTTAAAAGTAAAAGCGAATGTTAGGGACCCACACCCAAAGTGCATATATGATATACATAATACAAAATTTTAGTCACAATGATTCATAACTTCCACCAATTTAGGTCATAATCAAAACCAAATTTGTTCATAGCAAAAACTACACAAAAGTCTCATAATAACCAAGACCATTTGGATTCATAACAAAACACCATAAAGCTTCATAACTAAAACCATTTCGGTTCATAAACAAACACCACAAATCTTCATAACCAAAACCAATTTAAGTCCTACAAAATCAAACTAAGATCACAAATCTCTATGATACACTCCTTTTAAAAGGGTGTGTGTGTAGCATACATTTTCCTTTATATGATATGATTTTTCTCCCATTAGGGATTTGAGCAAGACCAAACAGAAGCTCCTTTGTTGCCTAGTGAAGCCATTGGTTCTCCATACAGCCAACCTTTTAAATGGTTGTTATCAAACAAAGCATGACATTACATTCCTACTTCCATTTTTTTATCTACAAGAGAGAAACTAAATCATGGTTGTCATCTTCACTCCCCCTCTCCACTCTCTCTCTCCCCATACAAGTCATGATCAAAGCCTTGTTTGATTGCACAAAATCTGAATTATAACCAATCAAGTGGTAAACGGAAGGGCCAACCTAGAGAAATCCAGACCCAACATGTTGACCTTATGAAACTGACACTACACACATACAAACATCTTCCAGGAAAGACCCTGCAATTTAGCTATTTCAATGCTATCCTTATTTATTTATTTTTTCGATCAACAACAAAATTTTATTGATTAATCAAAAAGAAGAAATGAGGATAAGGCAACCTCTACATAAGAGAAGCAAGAAAATACATAACCCAAACAAAGACTACATCAACAAAACCCACAAATAACACACCGACAACCAATCTCTAGCTAACAAAAACAATGGAATTCCCCTAAAAAGAGGATTCACCGAAGCCCAAAAAGAAGTTAAGTGACAAATTTTATCCCACATCCACATCCCGAGATTTTTCTTCGAAAATCCATGCATTTCTTTCCAACCATAAAAACCTAAAAAGTGGCAAAGATGGCGCAAAACCAAAGTACTTTGGCCTTCTTTGATCCTCCCAAAATGCGAAAATCAATTAGAAGCATATGCGCACTACCTTTTGGGGCCACCCACATAACATTCCTCAAAACGATCTATGCCACAAACCCAAAGCAACTAGATGGTGCAAAAATAAATGATCCAAGGATTCACTATCTTTACAACACATAATGCACCATTGAGGGTTTAGAGAATGATTAGGTCTTCGTTTTTGCAAAGTATTGTTTGTCAAAATGCCTCCTTGAACCAAAGACCATATAAACACCTTTATCCTAAGAGGGACACGAGCCTTCCAAATTCTTTTACAAAAAGAAAACTGAGGAACTTAAGGATTATCAATGAGTTTGTCAAAAAAGGACTTGCAAGAAAAGTAACCCGATGAATAAGGAGCCCAAATCCTCTTATCCTCCAAAAGAGGAACTAAAGAGAAATGATCAAGTCTTAACAACAAAGATGTCAACTTTACAGTCTCCCTATCATTGAGATTCCTAGAGAAATTGGATAGCTATTTCAATTCTATCCAAAACTCTAAACATGAAAGAAAGATTTCTACATCTATAGTTTTATGACGACATCTATAGTAATAGTTATTTCCTTAATTACTGCTATCCTTCATTCAAATCTGGTGGTCAAGATGAAGAGACTATCTTCTAATACCTGTATGATTCAATTGGGTCTTAAATGTTAATAATTTTCTTTTTCAAGCCAAATATGACCACGTGTTCGGCACTAATTGGCTGCTGAATGGGGACCACTGTGCAGCATCCATCCAGAACACATGGACACATTCAGACTGGAAAGACACCGTGAATAGCACTCCTATATGATATATGACATACAATAATTTTCAAAACCATAGACACGTACCTCAAATATGGACTATCCCACGTATTTTGACTGGGAGAGAAGAATCGATAACTGCAAGTAAGCCACCTCGGACGGTAGAATATTATCTCTAAAGACGATAAAAGAAACAATTTATCAAGGTGAACATAAATATCTGGAATGACTCATCTGTTAAGCACAGAAAAATTGGTAGAGGCCAGTAATGGAGCCGAACAGTCTAGAAGTGCTATCTAGTTTAGCTAACCACTAGTGCCAACAACAATAAGACTGATCATTAAAAGAGCTCCAAATATATTTCCACAAGAAACAAAACAATACAATTTATATATATAAAAAAATTGTTACAGATTGAAGTGAGAGAGTTGTATATACTCCAGTTAAATCAGGTACATGGGTAACTCCAAAGTCGTGTGTATGCTCAGTAGTGTAGATGAAGCGTCAAAGAAAAAGAGAGAATAAATACCAATCAAGCAAAGATACAAAACCTTGGTTCATATAAACCTTGAGAAGCCGTGAAGAGAAGCAAACTAGCCTGCTAATATCGAACTATGTCCTGAAGGCAATCGTAGAAATGAGAAATGTTAATCCTCGCTTTGCCCTCGTAAATGGCTTCTGCTCCTCCACCATGTTCTCCTTGGGCAGCCATTTCAACGACCATGAAGAGCTTCTTTATTGGCATCTATAACACCACATCAATCAAACAAATCAAAAGTAAGAAATCAAATTATGTCATCCCCTGTTTTCCAAACCTAGGATAATTCCAGTGCACAAGATTCCCACAACTGCAGGATCTAGGGAGGATCAGATTTTAACGTTAACCCCGTGTGTGTGGAGAAATTGTTTCCCTCACCTTTGGCATTATGAATGAACATATACAATTTGGATAAGAAAAAGACTGTAAACTTCAAATTTGTTATTATTTGGAATAACATTATCCTGGCTTTGGCATTATCATTAAAATAAATCGATAATATTTAAATTAAAAATATAAAAAGATTGTATATAAGAGTATGCACACAGACGTGCAGGTGGAGTTGAGAGAATAGAGATAAAACTTAATAAGCTTACATCATTCAAGGCCTCAGCAGCATCAACATCATCTTTGGAGAAAACATTAAGCTGTTGTAGTACCTATTGGGAAAGAAGACAAATATCATGATTTTAAATAAAATGCAAGTAGAGGAATACAAGATATATTACAAGATTGCATCCAGAGACATCAAGTTAATAACTCCAACAAGAAAACGACAACTGAGAAAAAGGTAAGCAAATTTTAATGAATTTAATGATTAGTACAGGAATCAATATCATGTGTTCCAAAGGTGCCCCAAAATTGAAGAGTGACCCCATCTGGAAAAAAGTTATAAACTAAACAATACCAGAATATCAAACAAACCCCTTCAAGTAGCATGCATACACACAAAAGACATTTAAGAAACCATTTTTTTTTTAAAGTCATAATGCACAGGAGGGAATAATTAGGAGAATCCAAATAATATAAAGAAACTTTATACTTATATGATCATAAGAAGTGATAAATTCACGGCTTCAGATCCTCAGAAAATAATTGTGCCAGGCAAATTGAGGAGAAGATCATCATGGTATGAAGAGGGCAGTTCAACCAGCCATTATAATGTCATCCTTCAAAATTTTATATGCTTGTTTGTTTTTTCGTTAACAACAATGCAGAATAGAATGGAAAGTCAAAACAGATTCATGCAAGAAAACATGCCAATGCGGTCATAATCTTGGCATTGAAAATGATGATTTACCTTTCTAGCATCTTCTGTCTTTAGTTTTGGAAGGTGATATGTAATAGAAAAGGAATCACAAATGCCAACTGAATCCAAGAAACCCACCTCGCTCGTTGTACCAATCACAAGAACATTTTTCCCCTGAAAATTTTTAGTGATAATATAAGAGAAATAAATTATGATAACTTCGCCAAAAGAATTGAACGATGAACACACAAAATACAGATGATGCTTCAATGACCTGAAGCCATGAAATCCATGGCACAAATTACTGATTAGGGCATACTAAGCCAATATAATAGAACAGTACAGCACATAAAAGTGAGATATCAACCAATAATACAAATAAATAAAAAATAATGAAGGTCCCATTTGGTAGAACTTACATTAGCTTCAAAAAAGCATCCCAAACCCAGCTTAAAAAAAGTCAACTTTTGGGCTTATTTTGAACTGAGAAGGCAAATAAGTTGAAACCTGAAAAGTTTTACCAAACACTCTTGCCAAAGTAAAGTTGGAAATAAGTTTTACCAAACAGGGCTGAAGCAAAAAGGATTATTAGTTATAGTAGATTAACAGAAGCTAAAAGTAATATTTTTACATGGATAGATATGAGTGGCATATGATTTCAGTGGATGCATGGAAGGGCTGTTACTGTTAGTTGCCTTTTGCAAGCTGCAACTAAGGGAATTAATGTATCTCTATCCCATATTTTCAAAGAATGAAGGATTTCCTCTTGTTTTAATATTTTCTTTGGTTTTAGCACTTCGTTACCTTTAATTATTGTTTTTAATTACTTCGACTCTTTCTTCCTTGATTAAATTATCCTTGGTAATGAGAAGGATGAACCAATAAAATGTCTTAGGTTGGGTGTAAATTTCTCTAAAACTGTCCAATATGTCAAGACCATTTGCATTTCTCTTCATCTGGATGATAACAATTTAAATATGTTTCAGACTCTTCTGAACATTTTGATGCTGGAACTCATTTAGCTTCAGATATAAGACAAGCAAAACGATCATTCCAGTTCAATAAGCGATAGAACTTCTAATAAAATGCCTTATGCAGAGGTAAATTTCTCTAAAAAGAGCCAATACAGATGAAAGAAGTTTCAAGCAATGCACGAAATCTACCACATTGCCATCATGGTAGGGTATCAAGCAACCAAACATATATTCACAAGAAAATGGCAACTTAACTATATCAATACAGAAATGGTATCAAGGAGAAACCTTGGGGGGAAGCCTTTTGAGAAGGACCAACAATGTCTGAGAAATTATATTAGAAAACCGAGGTCCAATTGCAACATACTCCAGTAGCCTGCACTAACGAATGCCAGATGGACTAATTACCGATAGAATGTAAGGAAAAACATATTAAGAACGCTTACACTTGGAATAAGCTAGATTACCTCTCAATGTCATCAAGGATGATAATGCTTAATGGTGACTTATAAGCATCCTCAAATACCTTGACAATCTGAGCACATTTACTGCTTTCACTAAGCCCAATCATTGATTCAGCTGAGATCTGCCATGGGCAAGAAGTAGAATTTAGAATCATATGACAGGGGGGGAGGGGGGGGAGGACTTGAATGACTTGTGGCAGATTATGAGGATTACTTACTATCTTCACATAGGGAAAATCGCTGTCAATACCAACAGTAGCTGCCATTGCAGTCTTACCACTGTCAAAAACAAATAAGATTCAGAAAATGTCCATTAGCTATTGGATACAAGAAACCAAGGCACATACCTGCCACTAGGACCTTCCAGAAGACATGTAACAAGTGGGCTTCCTTTGCTCACTCTTACTTGCTCAGCCAGTAGCATAGTTCTCTTATATATGTGGTCATGTCGTGCACCACAATCCATCATGCCATTGAGTCTGGTGGGAGGTGAATGAAGTTGTTAGAATAAGAAAGTTGAGTAGCTTCTGAAATGAAAATTTGTTTAAACTATAATATCGTACAAGCACAGTTTCACATTGGCGTGCCCACATCATTGGTTAGACCTAGAATGATTTGAGAAATATTCCTCAAAAGAAAAGCATGCCACCTTGCATATAACTGTTTATTTAATTGAAAAAAATTTTGGTCTTTAACAACAACGCACTGATGCCCTGGTTTGCACTGTGAGATCCAGTCAGTATCATGAAGGCAAGCGAATAAACTGTATCTAGCAAAGTGGAACCATTTTAATTGATGCTTACTGTAAGAAAACACCTATCATCACATTGTTTTTGAAGCTCAGCCATGTTAACATTATATCTACTGCATAGATGTGCCAAAGCACCCTATCGTGCACCTATTTGATGCTAGTTTGAGAATATAAATAATTTAACAGTGCATTGCACGATGCCCTTGTTATTGGATGTGTGTAACATGATGTAGCTAATGGGCAAATAGATGAAGGAAAATGCAGTTATCCACTTCAGTGAAACCAATAACTTGGCTATCATCTTATAAGTTACAAAATAAGAGTAGATTAATAAGAAGGATCAGAGTTTAGTTTCCTGTAGGGCAGTATTACAATAGAGGCGGAAAATGGTTATACACCTCATTTCTCTGGGCACATATGTCCAAAAACCTAAATTAAATTCAGAATGCAAGAATTAGAACAGCTACAAGCTATACATTTTAAAGCCCTTCTATACACAAACACAAAAATTGCAAATCCATGTTAATCTTAGAACTGTCATCCATGTTAGATGGGTCAAAGCTATCTAACAAATCAAGAATGAAACTAATGAAAAAGAAGATAAAGCACAAAAAACTAGTCCTACCTGCAGCGGTCAAGGTCAGTGGTGGAAGCTCCAAATGCTGGTCTAACTTCACTGACGGCATTTAAAAAGTCCTCCATTGTGACTTTGATGCTCTCCTCATCCACTGGCTTAGTTAGGTCATCCATGTTTAATTGCCGGTTTAAAGCATATGATACTGCACTCTTTACAACACCTTCAAGCTCTGCCCCACTATAATTCTTTGTCCGAGCAGCTGCATTTCCAAAAAAAATATTAAATTTTATTAACGAATTTAGTCAAGTGAAACCACCTCTTCACATACATGTTCTTTTAACATAGATCTCCCCCCAATTTGGAGAAAAAGTATGCCACATGCATATCCTAAACTCCATCTCCATATTGAGGAACTTAACCATTGCACCAAAACATGAAGAACTACATTTAAATAAATGCGGTGCAATAATTTTAGTATACTGAAAAAAAGTTTCAAGTTGAATTTCAAGATGTTAATATCAATGCAAATCTGAAATCCCATTTAAACCGGAGATCCCAAGAGAACAGGAAACAAGATCAATATGTTTAAAATCTTTACTTTCACATGTAAAACTTAATATGGTTATCACCATCAGTACAACTCAGTATCAACAAGAAGTTAGATATGAGCAAAAAGGAAAAAAGAAAACAGGAAAAAAGCATCCGAACTTTCAAAGCGAGGAAGACGGGGAATGAGAAAAGGGAAAAAAATACATATCAAACATCTTATTGCAATTCATGCGCCATTGAAATTCACTATAGGTAACTTCACTTTCTTTTATTAAAATCACTTACTGCAGTTTCTTTTTTCTTATTTCTTATTCATTTATTTATTTTTGGCAATTACAAGCAGCAGTTTGATGACCACTCCTGTTCTACAACACTAACAGAAATGCAAAAATGCCCAAACTTCATGAATGAATTTGGCAACAAGTGACAAATGACATATCAAAGAAGCAACCTTCCATGATGAACCAATTATCAGTCTTTCTAAAGTCGTTCGTTATAAGGAACATTATTAAATGCAGAACAATCATTAGTAAATCTGTCATTACTAACATAAAGCTAATGTAACAGTCTTTCATTTGTATGCAACATCTATCCAAATTATGTGGCTAAACCAATATCAAAGCCCACTGTGTATAGAAAGTATTCTTTTTACCAATTTTCTCATTAATTGTTTGCAAAAGGCACTTGAATCATTAGATTGGATATAAAAATATTCCTACTTATTAATGTCTGTCAGTGCCATTTCATTCAAGATATTAGAACACATGCGAAAAATAATAACAAAAATAAAGTTCAATCACAAAAGGAAATATGTAAAAATGTATGTTGAGACACCTATAAATGGTTTATCAAAGAAAGAATACTTGATATCTCATGAAGCACATGGCCTCAGAAACACCATTAAGAATTTAATACTTGTATTTGTATATAAGATTAAATATAATATCACACGCTTGTGTACATTCAAAAAATTAATATAATATAACAAGGCTTAAAATGAGTTAATATTGGGTTCTGAATATTTTTCCCTTAATTTTCCATTACTCTGCTTCTCCAATAAATAATTGTATTCACTATACACTTCCAACCAAAAAAAACTCTCAGAACAAATGCTCAGAAAATCTTAACTAACAATACTTGGATATATATCATTCCAGTTTGAGAAAAGACAATTAAAGTGGAAAAGGATAACAATCGTTGAATGATCTATCATGGCAACAACAATAACTAACAAAATGCAAAACCAATCATAGGATGATCTGTCATGGCAATAACAATAAACTAACAAAATGTAGAGCTCACATACCAAGCTCCTGCAAGTTCACATCCGGAGCAAGAAAAGAATTTTCTTTCATCTTATTTGTATGAATCTGAAGAATTTGTAACCGACCATGCTCATCAGGAAGGCTTATCTCCACTTGGACTTCCAAACGTCCCGGCCCGAAAAGAAAAAAGGTAAAATCTTATTTAGTAAGAGAAAGAGAGAGAAGAATTAAAATCTAATTTAGTAAGAAATCTTTATTTAGGAACTTGTCCATATAAAATAAGTTCTACTGAAATGTCAAACAATCAGCAATTTTATACCAGCTAACCATAATGAAATAATTTTATTTAGCACAACAGAGAAGAGGTATGCACTATAGAAGTCACCTCAAAAGTGCATCATCAAGCAAATCCTTCCTGTTGGTCATCCCAATCAGCAAAACATTGTTCAGTGACTCAACACCATCTATCTAAACAGCAAGTAATTTTCAATCAGTTCCTGAAATTTGTTAGCGTGGTGTAGCTTTACCACAGTGACATTTTTCTACTAATATTACAGAGAAGTTGAAATACAGTTAAACCAACCTTTGTTAGGACCTGGTTGACAATGCTATCATGAACTCCAGTACCATCTCTAGTTGAACCTCTTGACTGCAAGAGCAAGCCAAAGAATAAATTGCATAACCAAATAATCAAACTGTTATAGCAATAACAAATTATCTTAATTTATTGGATAACATAACACCAAAAGAGATTGCAGAATGGCTAACAATTACATGGCTCATTAGAACACTGAAAACATAAATAAATCCAATAGTAAAAGACAGTTATCAAAAATACTAATCAATTATTAGCTACAAAGTACAAGTATCTTAACAAACTTGACTCAAAATCAAAAGGCCTTTTTGGACAATTCATAAACTTTACCTATCATGAAAAATATTTACTAACATCAACTAATAAAAATAGACATTGGGACCCAATTTGCAGATTGAGCAATGAAATTAAAAACTACTTGTTGGCAAATGCAAGTCCTTAGAAGTGTGAATGTTAATAAGACTTGTCAGATAAGCTCTCGAAAGTTTGAAGTTCTCCGGTCTACATTGATATAATATAAAAACATATATTTGAGGATTCGGATTGTTTGCTCAATCTGAAACTCAAACACTCAAATCATTACTCAACAGTTCTTTCATGATGAAGCAACAGTTGAATGTGCACTTCAACAAAACTCTTTTTCTTCAAAGGAAAAGCAAAAAGGAAGAGAACCCAAAAAAATTCCATTCATCATATAACCACCAAAACTTATACTTAGCGACCCCATGGCAAATAATAGCAGCTAATTGTTCTGCCAACCCACAATTTCAAGAAGCAATGAGAAACATTCAACTAAAATTTTGAGAGCTCCTACCTTACAAATTGCATCAATTTCATCAAATATGATAACATGCAAGTCACTTTGATCCCCTGAAAAGAAGAAATGAAAGCATTAGACATAGAAGGGAACGACCATAAGTAACTTTAGCTAGTGTAGCCCTCTTACCTAGAGTTCTCTGGTCCTGTTCAGCATCAGCAAATAAATCTCTCACATTCTTCTCAGTTTCACCAACAAATTTGCTTAACACTTCAGGCCCATTGACGATCTAGAGTTCAAAGAATCATTAATTGTACTATAGAAGACATTAGTGATCTAGTATTTAATTAGACAGGAAAGCTTAGTATGAACAATATAGCTCCAAACATAATTCAAGGACGTTTAATCAGCTTTGAAACCGACAGAACTATATAACCAGCATCAGCAAGCAGTATCCGAATGCATCTGCATTGTGGCATGCATAAAAAGGCATTCTCCCACATGCAGGATGCAGGTTAACAGTAACTGAGCATAAGAATAGGGTAGTGAACTTTCACAACCACGTGTACAAAGATCTGAAGAAGGCCATCCTCATTAAGGAAAAGATGAACAGAAAAAGAAAAATATACAGTGGAAACAAAAAGAAAATAACATCCAGCAAGAAATTTGATAAGTGTAACCATTATTCATGTAGTATCAGATTACACCAAGAAATTAATCAAATTTGACTATCTTAGCTGGATCTCAGAATTACCCTCGAAAGGCCATTTCTATTACATGTTGATTTACAATATGTAATTGTTTATTCATATCTTCTGGTGTTCAAATTTTAACCAACTGATTTGCTTCAACCGTCTTATTTTACGGGGGTTTCGATAGTATTTATTTCTGCCAATGTTTGGAGTGTACTGGAGGGACACTAGGTTCAATAACTGAGGTGTTGGACAGACTATGAGGGGCTTTCGGAGCAGAAACAATTAATACAAACATATTGTAAATCAACATTTATAAAGAGTAGAACAATTAATACAAACAAACCAATCATTCGTACACTTGCCCTAAAAAGTAATAAAGATGAACGCGCACAATTCACAATGATAGGATAAAACGGTTCCAATACAAAAAGAGATATCCAATTCCAACATCCAGTTAGGTTTTAGTTGATTTCAACAAATGATGAGTAGGTTTGCATAAATGTGTAAATCAAAAAACAAAATGTTAAATTGCATTTCAGTGGGAATAACTCAAAATAATTGCACTTCCATGGAGATGCGTGTGGATGCAGGTGAGCGATATGTCCCATGCCCAAAATTTTCCGTTGCACCAGACACAAACCCACTTGTACCTCCATGAAAGTTGCAATTATTTTGAGTTGTTCCCACTAAAACACAATTTCCCCAAAAAATAATAACCTGCCAGGCTGCCATTCAAATTAACAAGTAATAATTTCACAACAGGAATACAAAAATCTAATGAGTGCTTCACTTGCGTACCTTTGGCTCCTTCCCATTTAACATTTTTCCAATCTGGCGAGCCATTAGAGTCTTCCCAGTACCGGGGGGTCCATAAAGAAGCATCCCCTTCACATGCTTGATGCCCAACCTGAAACATAAATTTTTCCCACAGCAAAGATATGTCTATAAATTTTTTTATCCATAAAATTGTAAAACCAGATTGGAAAATGAAAATATGAATGAAGAAAACATTACTTGCTGGTCACATGTGGAGGAAAAACTCTGGAGGCAAAAGCTCTTCGAAATATATCTGCAAACTCTGCACTTAAACCACCTATACCTAGTGATTCAAGATTAAACTCTTTATGCTTAAAGATGTTGCTGCTAGTAGCTTCGCACTGATTGACAATCTGTATAAAATTAGGCTGAATGTGATGAACCAGTACATTGCTTTATCTAAGATAATTTAAAGCAATCATTGTGAACAATATAATCATATAAATTAAAACAGAAAGGAGAAAGGCAAGCATACAAGTTTTGGCACGTCCATAATTCCAACTAAAGAAAAGCTATCATTTGAAAACTAAACTCCACTAGTAAATGGGAAGGCAAGTAAGCATACTGCAAGAATGATAAATTACCTTTATTCCACTGGAGTTCGATGCTTGAAAGACAATATATGTGTCAGGTGAAATCATCCCTCTTTCCATGCTGTTTGATTTTACTTGCCCCTCCACACCAGCCTGATTAACAGTGAAAATATAACCATTGCCATGATACTCAATTGTTACCCTCTGTCCTGTTGTCATAACCTGCATGACATGAGGCCTGAAAGTCAATTTCCAAAAAATATAAACCGGAGTAACAAAAAAGGGACTAACTATTGCATATTGATCAATCACAATAGTCAACTTAAAAAATAAATGGACATTTTCAGCCAAATCACTTTCAACTTCAAGTTCCAACACAAAAGTGACAGATCCTCTGTTTCTGTTCCCAACACTGACCTTATATTAGCCAAAACTTCTTCAATTGCAAGTCAATATTTCAATACATGAATTTGTTCAACTTCAAGAAAAACAAACTTTTCCTTTTTTTCTGTTTTCTTTTCTTTCTCAAAGGAGATAATGCTAACTTGAGAATATTGTACGGACAACAAGGATGAATTTGATGAGAAGAACAAAAACTAGAACTTTTGTTTGCAAAGTTACTGACTGTGAGGTCCAAACATTTTTTGGTCAAGCATTACCCATATTAGCTTCTTAGAAAAATTGCATACAAATATTCCATTTAGTTTTCACAAATACAAATACTGAAAGAGTAAGCATCCATGAATTAGATGACATCATATTAGATCAACCAGGAAACTAAGCACAGCATGCAAGACAAATAAATATACTGTATAATGGTTGTATTAACTTCCCATGAAAGCAATAAAAATGATTTAGAATCAATAATTTTGATGATCCTCTGTCCCAAGAGAAGTCAGGACAACTACATTTAGAAAACACATGAAAAGGAAGTGGTCGGATTACCTTTAGCATATGCACCCCTCACAATAACAGTGCCTCTACTTATATATGAGAGAAAATAAGTAAGGAAAACCACATGCATCTCTTCTTACCTGGTTGATAAATCTCTTCCGAATCTGCTGAGCCAACAGAACAGCATCAACCTGCCAAACAAACATATTCAGTTACTTCCCTATGGCAATAGCACGAGAATCGTGACAAAAGCCCATTGTCCATCCCTAATCCTAACCAAGAAACCAATGAGGCAAACTGTTTTCAACTATTTGAGCAACATAAAATGAAAATGGTGCTATGCTAACATAGAATACCAAGTGATGCAGTAAAAACATCCAAAAATTGAGAACACTTCGTACCTGCTCATCCTTCGTCCCTTTCTTTATGAACTCCAGTTCAAGAGTAAGCAATGCCAGGTTGAAGTCATCAGGTGGAATAAACCTAGATAGATTATCACCATAAAACATTAAAAAAAATTTGGTGAAAACACAACAACAACAATCAACAAATCCTAAGAATTTATAATCATCAACCTGCTCACGGATACTGTGTCCCCAGTAGAAACTTTTGCGTGGCGACGTTGGATTGCGTTGAGGGCAATGTGCCCATTAGGTATGCTTTCATGTGCAGTAAGTTTTAGTTAAGGTAACAAGGAACTACGACCTATTCAAGGAAAATTCTAGCAAGAAGTTATCAAGTAATAATTTTTCAAACACATTCCAAATGTGCATGGAATGGCTTCTCTCTTCATCATCTGTCTTCGTGGACCAATTACCAATGCATAAATTGCAACTACAAACATATGAAAAACGAAAAATATATATTTTACGCATTTTAACAATTTGAGTTGCACAATGATATGAAACATAGGCATAATGTCAAATACCAACACTAATTGTACCAGGAGCAACACATGTAGAACACATGTCCAAACATATCCTATTAGCACACTTTGTATGCACATGGGACATGTGTGTCTATCACATGGAAATATGTGAGACATATCTAGAGTCTTTGCATAAGTTTGAATAAAATCGAATGGAAACTAAAAGTTAAAATTAAAAACAAGTATGGATTATTATAAATATAAACCAGTATGGATTGATTATTCTAAATATAAATCCCACCTTTGGACCTTTCAACTTTCTAAAATCTAAACTTTTAGAACTTCCAATTTGTTTTAAATACTTGAGGCTTCTAAAATTAGGGCCTTCCATATCAACTTCTTGTACAAATCTACAAAATTAATTATTTGTTATTTTTACATGTAATAAAAAGAAATTTATGTGTTTTTTAAATGTGTGTGTGTGTGTGTGTGTGTGTGTGTGTGTGTGGAGAGAGAGAGAGACAAAGAGAGTACCAATTGAAGATGAGTTGAGAGAGAATAAGCTAAGATAGTTTGATCATGTACGATGAAAATCTATAGATGCAAAGGTAAGAAAGAGTAATATGATCACCATAAATAAAATGTTAGGGGAAGGGGACATAAACATTGGATGTGATAGTTAAAAAAATTATATGAATTTATTTAATTTAACTCACAATATAGCCCTTGATAGAGCGAATGACAAAAAATAATTCATGCGACCCACTTGATTAGTACACAAGGTTTGGTTTGGTTTTTAACTTCATATGTACATATGTATTTATGTATATCCACATCACTATCCTAATTTTTTTTAGAATTCTCGGGTCAGCATGACCATATCATGTTTTGTTTGTGTCTCATGTCCATATTCATGATTCTTTGGCACAATGAAACTTAGTGCTTCAGTTCACACTTTGGGGGTGTTTGGGAAGAAAAAAAGTAGCCTAGTTTAGGCTAAAATTCACAAAAAGACAAAATAGGCTAAAATAGCTAATAAGACAAAATATCACATCAAACCCATAATCATTTCACTTTTTCTCTCACAAACATCACATCCAACCATAAAAAAATCCAATCATCTTCCCAAACACAAAAATTTTAGCCTACTAAAATAGCCAAAAACTAAAATAGCCTACTAAAATAGCAACTTCCCAAACGAAGCCTTTGTAAAACTACTAGTGCCAACATACATGCACCAATGAGGATAATAATATTACTATACACTGAAAATCTATACCTCAAAAAACTCCAAAGGAAAATCTATACCTCAAGAAACTACTTTGATCCCTTTTGCCATTAAACTTATTTTGTGAACACTTGGTTTCTGCACTAACTATTGTGCCCGTCACGTCTCTTTCTAAGTACATTCCTTATGCAGTAAGCCTGGTCTGGAAACAAATCAAGTCTCAAATTTCTTGCAAATTTGCAGCCAAAGCTAACCTTGATAAACTGTCACCAACCGAAAAACCATGAAATTAAAAAGAATGCAAAAAATATCCAAGTGTGACTTTAGCTTTCTGTGCAAAACATCACAAAGATCAAATAGATCAATTGAGCACCAATGCAACTTCAAATAATTTCAGAAATACACTACAGAATAAGATTGTTTCATTAGCACTGATGAAGTAAATACAGTGGAATCCTTAAACCAATTGCAATGATTTCGCTGTATTACAGTTGAATATAATTTATACAAAAAGAAAATAACAAACCCCATCCGTCATATTTTACTGAATTAGGTGTATAAACTCGAAACTACTCTTCTTTTTTTCCCTCTATTTTCCAAGCAACCAAAGACGAAGTAATTTTCAACTAATTGGCCGAAACAATGCATCACCAAACAACTAAAAACAGAACAAAATCAAAAAATAAATAAATAAAATAATCACAGCGATCAGAGACCACAATACAGCAATTCAAAGATGAGTGAGTAAATTAGTAAGGAAAAAAAAAGGATATGAGACAGATAGGACAAACGAATCGCCGACAAGAGCAAAGGCGAGCTTGGATCCGGAGACGGAGAAGCTCCGGAGATCTGAGGGAGAGCAATAGGCGAAGTTGGTGTAAGCAAGGTCTTTGGCGGGAGTGTTGGTGACGATCATCGTCGCCGTCGAGCCAAACCCTGATCTCCCCGCCATTGATGTAACGGAGAGCTCGAAGAAGTGTTGCTTTTGTTTGCTTTGGTCCTACGGAATGAGAAAAGGCGGTGAAACAGTGGTCAAGACGGTCGGGGCCTCGGTCGACGGTTCACGGGCATAATATACGGCTGAACCAAGGGTCCGATCTTGCTAGGTTGAACCCGGTCCAGGTTTGGCTCGTAAAATAAGTTAGTCCGGATTTGGTAGTGCGTGTTTGGAAAGTGGGTTTTGAAGTTTTTTTTAACAATTTTCGATTCGTAGCTCGAAAGTCTGTGGCTTGACACCAACGACGCAGCGTCGTTTGGTGTCTTTTTCTTTCTAAAGCGAAGAACTGAAGAAGAGAGCTGAAGAACTGCACATGTTATAAAGAACTAAAGAAGAAGGCTAAAGAAAAAGAAGAAGAAAAGCGATGAAATGATCAAAGAACTGAAACATTTTTGATGTACAACAAATCAGTATTTTGATGTTCATTGTTAATCAGTATTTTGATGTACAAGAAATCAGTATGTTCTACAACAAATTAGTTTCATCAACATTTCATTGATAATTTTTTTTGATGAAAACTGATTTTTCTGATCAAAGATGTTCTGATCAAACTGATTTTGATGTACAACATTTTTTATGATCACCCTCGTTTCTGATCAACATGAAAACTGATGAAACTGATCAAAGAAACCGATGAAACAACGAAGATCAGTTTCTTTCTCTTACTTTGGTTTTTTTTTCCTGATCCTAATCTACTTAGGGAGGGAAAAAAAAAGGAAAAAGAAGAAGAGAAAACAGAGTTTCAGAGCATCTTCATCTTCATCAACATCAACAATTTTTTTTTTTTTTTTTTGTCATTCAAATCTAGATCTACTTAAAAAAAAAAAAAAAAAAAAAAAAGAGAGAGAAAATAGAGAGATCAAAACAGAGTTTCAAAGCATCTTCATCAACATCAACAACATCTTCATCAACATCAACAAATTTTATTTTATTTTATTCATTCAGATCCAGATCTACTTAGAAGAAGAAGAAAAAAAAAAAAACTAGAAAACAGAGAGATCGGTGGGTTTGTATCAACAACTTCATCAACATCTTATCAACAACTTTATCAACATCTTATCAACAACAACTCATTCGATTGGGCTTAGCAGAAGGAAGAACGACTACCCCCTCTCGATCCAGAGTAGGCAAGGGAGCAAATAAAACCAGTCCTACATTTAAGTCGCCACCGGCATCACCGCCATCGCCTCTTCTCTCTTCCTCTTCTCTTCTCTTTCTTTCTCTCATCTTCTCTTCTCTTCTCTTCCCTTCCTTCTGCATTCGAAAGAAAAGCAAAAAAAAAAGAAAAAAAAAAGAATACCCAAAACGACGTCGTTTTGGGTATTCGAGCCACTATTCAAGCCACTTATTTCGAGCTACGAAGTATCTTCTTTTTTTTATAACTAAAATAGCCACACAAAAATAAAATAGACTTTTTAGTCTAATAAGATAAAATATCACATTCAAATCATAATCATTACATTCTTTCTCTCATAAAAAATCTAAAAAAACTAAAAAAGACAAAAACCCTTTCCAAATCAAGCTTTTTAGCCGCAGGTTAAAATAACTAAAAAATTCAAAAAGTCAACCCACTTTCCAAACTAAGCCTAAATTAGATCTTAACTAGATCTTAACCTCACGATAAAGTTGATCAATTATTAGACTAACCTGTTCATTTTGATGATTATATATCCGGATTAACTTACGTGTATTTTGATTAATCCAAAGACTCAAATAAAGTGTCCCGTTCAGGTAGATCGGATAACTTTTAGGCATATAACATATTACTCCTAATGAAAGGTGAACTTGAAACTTAAAGGGAGTACACACCTAACTTCCAAATTGCACACACTAGGTCAACTTATCGAGATTTAACTAAACCCATTCACCTTATATATAAAATTATTCATATACAAAAAATAAAATTAATCCAATATCGATTATCGTATTATTATATTATTTTTATCTACAACGTCTACATTTTTATCTATAACGTCTATACCATGTATCTGTTATACTATATGAGTGATTTAATTATGTCATTATTTATGTCTAATTAATCTATTTTTTTATATAACTATTATTTTCAATTTGTTATATGGGATGAACGGTCCAAATAATTAATATAATTATAGATTAATCTCATAACACACTGAGTTTACGTGTGAAAGTGTGATATTCAAAGCTAGTAAATCCAAACTCGAAATAAAGAGCATGGAATAGGATTTTTTTTATTTATTATTTGTAATAATATATTGCAGTATCTAGTAATAATTAAGAAAAGATTATTGCACTGATGATTGCAATTTTTTTATTTTATTTTTTAGTTAGATCATTATCAAATGTAACAATAATAATGATTTATCCACACAAAATTTTTCCTCTTAATCATTTCAAACGAGACTTTTCTTGCTAATAAATTAGACTTTTACTGGTGAGAATTTCATTTGGAAGGGTTCAAAAGAGAAAAATTATATGAACGAATCATTCATCTTGCAACATATTATAACAAAATTAAGTAAATCATGTGTGTGTATAATTTTTGTGTACCGACATGTATAATATTATGTAAAATATTAATTATATTCATTGTTTGTGATAAAGTGAATTAATATTAATAATTTAATAGCAATTCTATGTATTAAAAATTTTACTTGAAGCATATGTGTTCAAATATCCTTGGATGTCAAAATATTATATATATATATATAGATTACAATTAATTGAATTTAGATTGCATTTTTTTTTTTTTTCTTTGTAGGACTTTTAGTAAGAATGTTATATCTATAAAATTATTTATAATTTAAAGAGATAATTATTTAAATTGACAATTTATTCTTAAGTTAACAATTTGGAGGGCAACAAAATTATTATTTGTTCCTACATGTTTCACGCATCAAAGATAAAATAACAAGTTGATGTGTATAAAAATTATTTACAAAATATGACACAAACCTCTCACAAATGATAGGTTTCACATTTTGTGAATGATTTTCTAAGTATTATTGAAGATAAAATAAACGAATCTCCATGTGAACAACGTAGAGAGAGTGTGGGGGTCCTATGCATATGCGTACGAGTTTCGCATATTATGTGTTTGAATGTATAAATAGATGTAAATATACTTTTCTCTTTATCATTTAATTATTATTATTTATTTAATAAATGTTAGAGACCCACAAATCGTATCATATTATTTAAGTGGCACATTCTAAAAATTTATATTTTTCTAAAAAATTCACAACGGCATGCCTTTCCATTTATATATAAAGTTTTACACACTCAATTTCAATTAGGGTAGATTACACTTTTACCTTCTAAACTATATGCGCTTTTTTTATTTGGTCCCTTAACTATTGCTTGTGTTTCTTTAGTCCCTAAACTTTAATAATTTGTGGATGTCAAGTCCAATTTGTGTCTGTTGTCCAAATCATTAAATCATTAACAAAATTGCGTTGCACGTGCATTTCACATGATACGAAAGGCTGATACGAAGGTCAAAATGGACATTTCGTCCTCAACCGTATGAGCAATACACGTGGAACGAATTGAGGTAACCAAAATGGGAGGTTTGTGGTTTTCAGATGATCGATTCAATTTTCATAACTTCGATTGAGTCTTCAGAACGTCAATTGAGGCTAGGGTTTGTGGTTTTCTTGAAGAATCGAAAGGTTTTGCAACATTATTAGTGTTGGTTGAGGTCAGATGGGCATGGCGAAGTATATGTCTGACGTCAAGATAGTTATATACCAAAATGCAAGTATAATTTTTATAGTTTTTTGTTAAGATTTTTGTATGGTTATGATTTTTTGAGCATTTTCGATCAATTTTATATATTTTTGATTAATTTTTTATTTGTTGAATCTTTCTTGTTTACTATATTGTTTTGAAGAAGTGAATTTTGAAATGTATGTCCTGTTCCAAAAAGTGAAGTCTTGTTGTACGTGTTTGTCTGATTATCTCCTATCTTTTAGTGTGTGTGTGTTTTTTTTAGTGTTCCTCAATTTTGCGTCTATTTGTCTGATTGTCCCCTGTATTTTTTGTCTGATTGTTCTTATAACAATCTGAAAATTTAAGTTGTCCCTTAAATTTTATACTAGTATTATGGTTGTATGTAATAATATATTATTAAATAAATAATAATAAATACATAATCTAATTTGGCATTGGATTATCAAATATGAGATTAATTAAAGATTATTATTTGGGGCCAAATTAATAGAAATATAGAAATATAACACTAGTTGGGCCAAATTAAAGTTAAAGATAATAAATAAATAAATATAAAAGTAAGAATAAATAAATAATAATATTGATAGTAATAATAATAATAATAATAATTGGTGTGGTAGTAAAATAAATAATTAATTTTCTGTTAGTATATAATAGAGTATAATTTAATTAAGAATTAATTTATTTATATAGTTATATTAGAAAATTGGGTCAAAGTGTAATTATCTTAAATATTTATTAATGATAAGTATAAATCTATATAATTAATGAATCAAATCTGTTGGAGGATTCACTGACCACGCGTTGGTCTTTGATAGTGGAAAGAAAGCGTGAGATATTAAAGTTAAGATGAGTTATATTATACCTTGAGTCACTATAATATATTTTACATATATTTTAACTTACCATATTTATTTTATACAAGTTATGTTTTATAAGTTATATTAATATTTCAGTTACGTGGATTATTTCTTGAACTCTATTTGCTTCAAATGAAACCTATGGATATGTTTGTTTAAATTTTAAAGAATATTTGACTATAACCTTATTTGTAAGTACCACCATAGGAGTCTCACGCCTTGGGGGACTTAAATAACCATCGGTCTCTGTTTGACCACTTTGTGGCCCTCTATTGTCATGGATCTATTAACCTCTATTTTGTGTGGAGCAAAGTACTGTGCGGAGATAAGTGCTACACTATTATGGGAGCCACCTCTATAATCCGTGCGAGCCACTTCTTGAATCTATACCTCTATATTGTTGTGAATCCATTGACCTCGATTTCTAGTGTGGAGCAAAGTGTTGTATGAGCTAAGTGCTATCTTTGTTGTAGAGCCCCCTCTAGAGTTCATACAAGTCACCTCTTGAATCCGTACCTCTGTTCTGACTATCACTCTCGTGATCTCTGTTTTGTTATGTTCGGTACCGTGGTTATAGTTATTTATTTACATAATCTTAGTTTTGCTACTTAAAAGATTATTTATTCAGACTAAGCTATCTTAAACATTTCAGTTACATAACTATCCATGGTTATTTCGTGTCCCTTATACTCTTGGTATAATATGTCTCACTCTGCCATATGCTTATAGCTGTTTACCAATTTTCAGGAAACAATGCAATTCAGAAATAGCATTTGAAAAGTCTTAGACGCGAGACTGCAGAATAGATACACACAGTACTTTTATAATATTTTTACATATAAATATCGGCATTTTGGGTCAATAAATGTTGTAATAAAAATAGAAGCTCCAATGATTATTTTGGTACCCTCACTTGAATATTATTTCCGCTCGCATTTATTAATTTGTTCAAGAATTGGCCAGAGGTAACTTCAGTTACTGGCCATTACGATGCTTAACCCTTAAGTACGGGGAGCGGGTCGTGATTTGCATATGTTTCTCAATATTTTGTTTTTTAATGTTTTACTAGTCCAATGCCTATGCAGACATCAATGTTGATCACTTTACCATTAAAGTCAATCATGGTGGCTAATTTAGGACAGAAAATGGAAAGAGGTCTTATGTTGGGGGCCAAGTAGATTGCATTGACTGCAATGATAGGAAGAGGATGCCATTGCTAGCATTGGTTGAATGTGCCCAAATGGTAGGATATAGTGATTTTGTTGGATTTCATTACAGAGTCAGTGTCAGTGAGAATCAGAGCATGGATGGAGGATTTAGATTTATTAATTCTGATGAGGATGTGTATGAAATGATGAAATCTATAGTGGGGGGTGTATTAGAACTTTATATTGAGGAACCTGTCCCTGTTCCACTAAGTTTTGATGAATATTTCCAGGATGTCAATGTAGAGGAATGAGACTGGGAATGCAACACAACAGAAATGAGTATTTATGAACCCAATGTTGATGGAGATGGACATAGTTCAAATTCTGCTTCAGAGGTTGAATATGAAGTATTTGTTGACAATGATTACAGCTTGAATAAAGAGCCAGTGGCAGAAGTGGACCAACATGCAAGTAAGCCACCAAAAAATAATCATGTTCAAGATTTTTCTGAACTAGAAAGTAAGGAATGTGATTCCTCAAATGGGTTTACTAGCCTTGAATAATCAAAAAATGGGGATAATGGGTTGCCAAGGACCAAGTACAAAGAGTTTAAATCTATTTCTGGAAAAGAGAACCCTATTTTTGAGTTAGGAATGATTTTTAAAAGCAGGGCTCAGTTTGCTGGAGCTGTCAGGCATCATGCTATCCTCAATGGTAAAGACATTAGGTTTAAAAAGAATGAAGGGAATAGAGTTAGAGCAAATTGTAGAAAAGGATGTACTTGGACTATTTTTACATCTCTGAGAAGTGGACACAAGAAAACAATTAAAGTAAAGACATACAACCCTAAACACACTTGTGGTAGGGTTTAGCAAATAGGCTAGTCAATTCTAGTTGGTTGGCAATGGTGTATTTGGATGAATTTAGAATAAATTCAACATGCTCTGTTTCTGAACTCATGAAAAAGGTAAGAAAAGATTTTAACATTAAGGTTTCCCCTAGTCAGCTTTATCGAGCAAGGAGGAAGGCTCTAACAAAGCTAAGAGGAAGTGTTCTTGAACAATTTGCAAACGTGTGGGACTATTGCAAAGAGATTGATAGAACCAACCCAGGAAATAGTGTGTACTTGCACTTTAAACCGGATGAGGATGGAAACCCAACTAATGTATTTCAAAGGTTCTATGTTTGTTGGTATGCACTGAAAAAGTGGTTTATTGAGGGCTGCAGGCCTATAATTTTGTTGATGGTTGTTATTTAAAAGGTGCTATTGGTGGTCAGTTGCTCACTACAGTTGGACTAGATGAAAATAACCAAACATATCCTATGGCTCATGCAATGGTGGAGATTGAAAACACCAGCAGCTAGACTTGGTTTGTACAATATTTGATGGCTGATCTTGGAATATCTAATGATCCAAAATGGACCGTAATCTCTGATAAGCAAAATGTAAGCAAAATGGACCATAATCTCTAATTTGTTTGTGGCTTATGTTGCTTTTGTTTGTTTGACATGTGTATTTGGATGATTGGAGGGTTTAAAGAGAGCAATTGCTGATTTGCTTCCAGTAGTTGAACATAGGCATTGTACAAGACATTTATACAACAATTTCAAAAAAAAAAGGGTTTGGAGGTCAAAACTTAAAGGATATGTTATGGAATTTAGCTAGAGCAATTTATGTGGGCAGGTTCAATGTTGAAATGCAAGAGTTGAAGAGGGAGAACAAATTGGTATATGAATGGTTGGCTGCTAAGGATCCAGTCCATTGGACCATATCCTACTTTGGTACCAGTGCAAAATGTGACATTTTGTTAAACAACCTATGTGAGTCTTTCAATGCTTCCATTGTATTTGCTAGGGACAAGCCAATTTTGAATTGTTTTGAGAGAATTAAAGTGTATTTGATGGAAAGGTTAGTTAAGAGGAGAGTATGCACAAGAGTGGCAATATAACATAAGCCCTAAGATACACAAGGTGTTGGAGAAAAATAAGACAAATGCAGCTGCATACATTCCAACATTAGCAAGAGATAAAAAATTTGAAGCAAGAGGAATGTATGATGATCAGTTTAGAGTGAACTTTAAGGAGGAGACATGTTCCTGCAGAAGATGGGAGTTGACAGCAATCCCTTGTGTACATGCAATATCTGTTATTTGGAAATCAATGGAACAACCTGAGGAATATATCCATTATTGTTACAAAAAAAATACATTTCTGAAGGCTTACACAAACATGATGTGCCCAATGAATGGTGCTGAGATGTGGGAGCAATCAGGGAAAAAACTAGTGCTTTCTTCAGAATACCTTAAACAGCCTAGAAGGCCAATGAAGGCAAGAAAGAGGGAACCAGATGAAGGACCTAAAGGTCAAAAACCTACAAAGCTAAAGAGATTTTAAAAGAATTTGAGTTGCAGAAAATGTGGATAGAAGGGCCACAACACCAGGACTTGTAAATCAAAGCTTCAACCCTATATAAGTAAAGTCCACAACATTTGTTTGTTTTCATTCACTTGGAAATCACTAACTATGATACATCTTGTGCTTTGCAGCAGGATAATATAACAGCAGGTGAAAGTGATGTTGGAACTTTTGCAAGTCAAGAGCCAATTCCAAGGAGGCCACTACCTGCTGCTGCTGCCAATTTTGCAAGTCAAGGGCCAATGCTAAGGAGGCTACCACTTGCTGCTGCAACTTTTGCAAGTCAACTTCCAATGCCAAGGAGGCCACCACCTGTTGCTACAACTTTTGCAAGTCAACCTCCAATGCCTATAAGACCAACACCACCTGCTGCTGCAACGTCTATCACTCAAGCCTTAAGACTAAAAAGGGCAACATCAGCCAAGGAAGGCACATCCAAGAAGAGAGGGTGAACACAGTAGGAGAAACTTATGATTGCTTTTTGTGTTTGTAATGACAATGAACTTCATGTCAACTATTTAGTAATGTAGGATTGTTTTTTGTGTTTGTAATGACAATGAACTTAAAACTTTTATGAATGAAAGTAATGATGATGTTTATCTTTAAATGGAGGGAGGGGGGCTGAACTGTTGCTCTGTTTTGTGCGTGTGTGTGTGTTTGTTTTTTGTTGGTAAACACAATCAGCCATTATAGAAGATTTGGGCACACAATTTTCCATACAAAACCTTCTATTCATTACATATCCAATAACTTACATAGCAAATATATTATATAGGAAACCCAGAGTATCTTCTACAGCAACAATACCAAGATGATAAGCCAAGACACAACCAAACAAGCCTAGAGTATCTTCTTCTTCCTTTTTATCTCCTATATTTGCTTCTCCATCTTAGTAATCCTTCGTAGAAGTCCTGGTATAACTTGCTTTGACTGGCCACACATAGGTATATCAAACCACTGGAAAAATCCACATCCTCTCCTATTGAGCCCATATTCGTCGCAGTGTAAGAATCGTCTTCCCAGGTTCAAGTTTGTACAAGATGTCTTCATCACAGCAGCTCTGCCACATGAGCAATGCGTTGTATCCATCTGATACATTGTTCTTCCCCTTTCTCTTCTTCGTCTTCTTGATGCTTTGTTTTTTTTTCCATATACAGCCATGTATATATATGTGGATATATGTCAGAGGATTGGCGGGAACATTCCCTCCAATTTTATTTGTGTGTAAAATATCTCTTTTGCCCTCCACTAATGTTATTCCGTTAATGATTTGGATGACAAGCACAAATTATAACAGTTTAGGGACTAAAGAAACACAAGCAATAGTTAAGGGATCAAATAGAAAAAGCGCGTATAGTTTAGGGGGTAAAAGTGTAATTTATCCAATATTCAACTAACACTTTTATAAAACGATATGGCTAAAATTATTGAAATAAATAATTTAAATTAATATTTTATTTTAAATTAAAATTAATATTGTTCTTTTGTAACACATATTATAATACAAAATATCATTACATTAATTAAAGTTAACTCTATTGTGATTTTATATTAAACATCATATTTTTTTGAAATAATTTAAATACATGTGTAGCGTTTAATTTGATATTGATTGATTAAAATAATGGAACTCAATTCTTTTGTTAAATTTGTAAAAGATAAATTGACAAATGCCAATTGATAAATAGTGTGGAATATTATTTTGAAGAATAATGATTTATTGAAAATGATTGTATATATTTAAGACACCTATTAATGTTTCTTGAATAATTTTAAAAAAAAAATTTAAATTAGTAGTATTACTAATAATATACCTTCATAAGCTCTGTCAAAAAAGATATATAAAATAATTTGATTGGAATAAATTTTTTGCGATTATTATGATGTATCACATAATTAATCATAACTCCTTGAAAAACTGAAATTATTAAGGTTATAGATATTTTGCATCTGATTCCTTGTGAGGACACAAATTATGATTTGAATTTGTAATTTTTTATATATAAATGTGAATAACTTTTACGATTTTATCGATATAAGTATAAATCCTACCTTTGAGTCAACCACATTAAATGCTTTTTTTGTATAATAAAATACTTAAATATTATCATATAAAAGTATTATAATAGATCATAATCAAATATCACTTGAAACGTAATTAAAGACTTCATACAACACTTTAAACATAACCAAAAAAATAAGAAATTAATAAAGACTTTTTAATTAATAATCAAAATAATACACCATGAGTTATAACCAAGTCATAATTGATATATTCGAAAAAATGTTGTTGTTTTTATTTATTTTTTAAATATATATTTTGATACAAGTGGAAGTCTTGTTTTTTTGATAAATTTAATTAACACAAATGAGGATTTGATTTCAAATTGAGAATACATTTTTAATTTTATTTTATTTTTTTTTAAAAATGTTTTTATGAGCCTATTTTACATATCAGCCATTAGCATATTTATCTATATTTGGTTTTCAATTGTTAAAATTTTTAACACATAAAGTATTAAGACACAAAATTAATTTTTTATTTTAAAAATAAATTCCTACATTAGATGGGTCACCTACTAATTTAGATAAAAAATCCACCTATATTGACTTGATAAGGAAGGTATGCATTAAAAAGGTACACATTATGTCATTACGGATGTAACAAATTAAAAACTGATATCTATCTTACTATTTCAATGTCAGTCAAATTGAAAAATATTTTGTAAATCTCAAATATCTTTGTTTTCTTATTTATATTTGACATGGGTAGACCCATAAAGGCTACAACTCACTATAAACAACCTAAACCCACTACTTAGGGCCCAATACATAATCCAATTAATGAAGCCCAGCACTGCTGAAGCCCCACATAACAATAAGAACCAATGGTAGGGCTGCTCGCGGGTCGGTTTTGGCCAAGTGCGGGTCAAAACCGACCCGACCCGTACTTATGCAGTTGGGAAAAAATGGACCCGCAACCGCCCGCGATGCGGTTCGCGGTTTGTGCCGGCGGGTGCTGTTCGGTTTGCAGTTTTTTTTTTTTTTTTTATTTAACTTAAGCAAATTTGACATTTTTTGTTACTTTCTAAACACTTCTTTTTTTTTTTAGAAGAGTTATAAATTAAATTACAAGATATACAATTCATGATCATAATAAATAGTCCACATGTTAGATAAGATGATATGGAACCATGCTTGAGGATTGTGGATTAATCTTCCTCCTTAGCTTGCAAAAACAAACCCTTAAAAGTCAAATTAGTAACACTAATTTAAATATGTAAAAACAAACCCTTAAAAGTTAAACTAGAAACACCAATTTTAATAGTGGATTAATCTTCACTGTTTAGTTTTTAACATGCAATAATGTGATAATAGAATGACAATTCAAAATATCATATTTAACTGTGTCTACTAAACTAATGGAATATAATGATTTTTTTTATATATATATATAAATAAAAGTCAAACTAGTAACACTAATTTAAATATCATTAGATCATGATAATGTATATAAGTGCCCATGTAATAAATTTTACTTTCATCCAAAATGTAAAAATAAAAATAATAACTAGTTATCTCCATCTACCCAAAATGCAAAAAAAAAAAAATAATAACTAGTTATTTTTTCTTTTTAAAAAAAAAAAAGAAAAAAAAGATGCGGGTTGCGGGCGGGTCGGGTTCGACCCGAACCTGATCTTTTGCGAATTTCTTGACCCGCACCCGCCCGCCTACCTACATCGAAACCGCCCAAAGCGCTGCGGGTAGGGTAGGGTCGGGCGGTTTGTGCGGGCGGGCGGGTTTGTTGCCCAGCCCTAACCAATGGTATCAAGACACATGGCAAGAGAAAGGCAAGCCACATCAGCAGACAAAGATCTGCAAAGTTATTGCTACGCCACATCGCCATTAATGAGGCCTCTTACAGCATTTATTATGATAACCCCTCTCCGTCGGGACAGCACGCCCTCACCCCGAATAAGGTAAGTTACAGCATAGACTTTCGGCCAAGGTGACAGGTCGGAAGGGACAACGAAATGATTACCAAAGAATATAAGCAGACGTTGAAGACAAGAAGAAGGTTAAGCTTTTTATCTCTAATCTTGCTCTATACTCCACTCCTCTTTCTAACTTGCTCGTTGGAGGGTTCGCTGGAGGACTCCCCGTTCTCCGCTGAACTCGTGTGCAGGTCTTCCGGTGGTCTTGGTCATTTGGACATAGGCGTGAGGAGCGTGGATCATTCCGACCCGTTCATTGGAACGAATCAGATTATCATCGATTGGCCCTGCGTGGGAAGATTTTCTTACTCTGTGTGCCAGTTGTGCTCATTGTCACTGGAGGCCCTTTCCCAATAACCCCCTCTTGTCACCTGCGAAGGTGAATGGTCACGATTAGATCCATGGCTTCCCACCCCAATGTTCCCGACCACCAAGCCGACCCTCCTAATCCAAACAACCCACCACAATATTTTATCGAGCTCACCAACAGCATTAACTGCCTTGCCGAGCAGAACCAAGCTCTAATCAATGCCCTGCTCCAAAGAGACCTTCCTATGCCCCCTCCACCACCTCCAAATATTCCACCCAACCAAGAACGAGCCCCGAGCCATACTATCCAGCAGCCTTATCCACCTAACTTGGAAGGCTTGCAACCTCCTCCCCCAAATATAAATCCACCACCCCGACCCCCACATCCATCGGTCCTGGCACCAACCCCTAAAAGAGAGGCCAGTAGCGTCCAGCCCCCGCTGTCTTCCGGTAGGGATGGCAATCTGAAACCGGCCCAACGGTGACCCGACGCCCCGACCCCGAATTTAGCGGTTATTCACCGAAAAATATCCCCTACAGGTCGGGGACGGTATTCAAAAATTCATCTTCGAGGATGGGAATATGTGTTTCAGAACCGACCCTGGCCCCGACTCGCATGGTCCCCGAGGTAAAATGACCCTTTTGTCCCTGGATATATATATATATATGCATATGCTTGTCTTTGTTAGGGTTTCACAGACACACACACTCAAAGCCTCTCTCTCTCTCTCTCTCTCTCTCTCTCTCTCGCCATTGGTCTGTCCCTCTTTCTTCTCTCTGTCACCGCTGCGCCTTCCTCCGTCACCGGCGATCCTCCTTCCGTCATCGACGATCTTCCCTCCGTTACCACCGCGCCTCCCATCTCTGTTTAGGTATCTCTCTCTCTCTCTCTCTCTCTAGGGATTTCGATCTAGGTTTACATATATGTATATTATATATATATTTGAGTGTTTAGATCTATAAAAAATACAATATAGATCTGTTTTTTTTTTCTCTCTAAATTTATTTATTTTATATTGATAATCAGTTGTATTTTTTATGCAGATCTACCTTCAGACCCTGATAATCTGTGCTTGTGAATTATAGGATTCAAATTTGTATGTTGCTTGAGGATGTTTTGTTTATTAATATTTATTGATGTTTATTGATTTAAATGGATGTTGCTACAGGATTCAAATTTGTATGTTGTTTCAAGATTGTAATAACCCCCACCACTGATTACCGATTAATCGTCGATTATTACTCAACTGAGACTGATTAAGATGGATAATTGAATTGATTGAAATCTTTGGGTGACCGATCGAATCAAACCAATTGATTAAGTATATCTATTATATTGCATTTCTATCATTGCTGTTTGATTCTGCTCATGTTTTTATGTTTAAATCGCAAATTGAAGGCCTTATCGACTAGAACCAGGAATTTATTGATGTTTTAGGACCATCATAATTTATGTGATTTTATGGCATATTTATCTGAAAAGTGATTTGGTATGATTAAATTAGATTAAAATAAGTTAAATTGCATTGTTGGACTTATTTACTGAAATGCCACTCTAGTGGCCCACTACCTAGACTATATTTGAGCCTCATTACACTTAAACAACACAATTTCATCAGCCCCTTTTCTTGCACAAACCGACCAAGAGAAAGAGAGAGTGAGAGAATTGAGTTCAATTTGTTGATTTGCTTGGGGAATTAAAGAAATTGAAGGATAATTGTCTAATTGAGCCTCCATGCCTTTAATTCAAGACTTAAGGTAGATTTCTTGCCATCTTCTTTATGTTTTGTGTTGACTCTTGCATGATCCATGAGCCTCTAGTGATTTAAGCCTAAAATTGGTCCTAATATGTTGAATTGGAGCTTAAGTCATGCATGCATGTCTATATTGATGAATTTTGAGATGAATTCATAGAAATTGTTACATGCATGTTCATATTAGAGTTCTAGTGCATGAATTTATCATGTTTTGACAAGATTGACTCATTTGAGCAAGTAAATGGAGCTTTGAATTGATTTAAACTCTTATATGCAACACATTCATCATGTTCTTGAAATATTGTTTGAAATCATGTTAAATTGATCTTCCTTTTGGGCTTTGATTTAACAATTGAGCTTTGAATCATGTTAAACTAAGAGTTTTGAAGAGTTTTCTAGAAAATTAGCCCAAGAGGATTGATTTTGATACATTGGAACTTGATTTGAGCTTGGAAGTTCAAATCTGGAAATTCCAGATTTTGGACTCCCGCTCGAGCGGGGAAAGTGGCGCTCGAGCGGAAAATTCGTGCTCCCGGTACTTTGCACTGTTTTGAAGTCCGCTCGAGCGGAAAAATTGACGCTCAAGCGGGACCTTGTATCTTACGCTCGAGCGGGTGTTGAGCGCCCATCGAGCTTGATTTTCGAGCATCCAGTACTTTTGCCATATTTTACAGTCCGCTCGAGCGAGGAACCCTTGTCTGCATGTCCGTTCGAGCGGGGAAATCCACGCTCGAGCGGGACTCTGTTTTTCTGAAAATTCTGAAACTATTTTCTAGATGCATCTTTGCATCCTCATTCTATCATAGGCATTCTTAGGCCTAGTTTAAGACATCTTAATGAGGATATAGATGTAGAACACACTGAGGCAATTAGGGATTAAGTTATTATCTTTCCCAACTGTGTAGCTTAGTGTGTGTTCGATTTGTTAATCGTAGGGTTGGCGGGGAGACGCGCTCTAGCTTATCAGAGCCCGTAACTCTATGAGTAACAATCGTGTAGATATGTTCAATAATGACTATCTTCTGAACAACTGAACTGTACTATTTTCTGAAATGATTCTGTTACTGAATGAATGTATGTCCTATATTCTGAACTGTATTGTGGCATCCTTAGCAACTACTGTTTACTGTTACTGTTACAGAGATCTTTGTCGGTTCCCCTGTTGGAACCACTATTGTTTACTGATTGATGGCCATCATTTCTTTGCTCGTCTTTCAAGACCTACTGTTTACTGTACTGCTATGCTAATGGATGTACCACATATGACTAAATGACTGATATACTGAATTAATGAACTGTTTTCATTACTATAAGGACATTCATTCTTAACCTCTTTACGCATTATGTTATTCACTGGGCTTTAGCTTACTGTTTCTATATATATGTAAGTGTTCAGGCACCAGACCGTAGCTAGGAGCGTGGATTAGACTCCCCTTTTTGTCAAGCCAACCACTGTGCCTCACTGCGAGGTTCCGAGCCTGCCAAGCTATGGCTTAGGGGTGTTTTTATTTTCCCTGTCTGACTCTATGTCTGTTTTGTATAATTGTATAGACTACTACTGCACTGTTCAATAGGGATTGGGTCCCTATTCTGAATGACTATAAATATTGTACATACTGGTTGCACTGTTTATATATAGGCATGAAAAGTCTTTTTGCATAAAGACTGTCACAGCTCATTAGACTTTGTTTATTTACTGTATTGGCTTCCGCCATGCCCTTGTACTCTGTATTCTTGTCTTCTTTAAGGTGTCTTTGGTAATCTCGGACTTGGCGATTCTGATGCTAAACCCATAGGGGCGGGTTTGGGTCGTGACAAAGATCTTTCTATCTTTCTTTTTTTTTTTTTTTGTTTGTTATGGCTGAGTTCTAATTAATTAAAAAAATGAAGCTATTAGGGTTGATATTTCAACTGATAAATTCCAAAATTTATACATCTAGTAGTGAAGGGTGATTGAGAATGTTTATTGATGTTTACAGATTTTTACATAAAAAAAACAAAACAAAACAAAACTGGATTTTTTGGTCGGGGATCCTCGATCCCCGATCGAGCAGGATGGGGCGGGCTATGGGTCCCGTCGGGATAGGGGATGGGGACAGTGGCGAGGTATTACGTTCGGATCGGGGCATAGTTCCCCGCCCCGTTGCTATTCCTACCCTCCTGGTGACAACATTCCTCTTTGAACGCCGAACTCCGAGCCATAAAGCTCCAACTCTAAAGGGTCATGTAGAACATCTAGCATAAACCCTCTACCTGACCAACTCGCCATTCGTTGCCTCCATCCGGACAAACCTCTACCCCCAAGTTCAAAATGCCCACCATAAATTCTTTTGACGTGCAGACGGACCCAATGACCACTTGAGACCTCACAGACCCTCATGAGCCTCCATGCTTTCCGACGAAATCATGTCGGGCTTTCCCGTGACACTCAAGGGTTAGCTCGACTTTGGTTTAGTCAATCGCCAATGCACTCTGTCTCCACTCTCCAAAGACCTTAGTGACTCTTTTCTCGACCATTTCATTGGAGCCCAATGCCACGGGTCAAGAACCCAACTCCTTAACATCCGTCAGACTAAGGGGGAGTCGCTACGCATTTTCATTACCCGCTTCAACACCGAAGCCCTGCAAATAGCGGAAAACGATGACAAGGTCATCCTTACGGCTTTCATGGCCGGTCTGCGGTCGTCTGACTTCCTTTTCTCTCTCTCCAAAAACCCTCTGACCTCTATGGCAGCCCTACTCTCCAAAGCCCAAAAATACATGAATGCTGAAGATTCCCTAGCCATCCGATAAGATCCTATAACCAAAAATCCGACCCCCAGAGAAAAGAGAAAAGATTCAGAAACTAGAAATACCCAGTACAACAACCAAACATCTCAATACACTGACCGACCCCCCAGAACCGAATGGTCGGCCCCGAATCGACCGGTCGGCCCGAGCCTGACCGGTTCGAGCGGTACACCCCCCTAAACTCCTCCATGGAACGAGTCCTCTATCAGATCCAGCGGGACTACCCCCTAAAATGGCCCCAACCATCACGGACTTCTTTTAATCAGAAAAACCAGTCCAAATATTGCCGTTTTCACCAGGATCATGGACATAATATCGAGGAGTATGTTAACCTCAAAGATCAGGTCGAGAGCCTGATTCATCAAGGACGTCTCAACCGATTCACAGATACTCGCCCTCAGTAGAGGCAGCAGACTAAACCCATCAGAAACAACCGCCGACACACCCCTCCCCGACAACCAGCACAGCCTAACGAAAGTCATGATCACCCTCCATAGCAACCTCGGGCACAAGGTAACCCCGCTCCATCTGTTGGAGAAATCAGAGTTATCTCCGGTGGGCTTGCTTATGGAGGACCATCTCGTTTGGCTCAGCGAGCAGAACTTAGAAAAATAAGGCAGGGCTCAGACAAAGAAGTTGCCAGGTTAGCCCGACCTCTAAACACCTCACCAGCTTGACCTAGCTCGTTACCTTTTACTAGCCGATCGACAGCATCCGTTATCCTCATGACGACCCTCTTGTCATTTCCGCTCTCCTCTCCAATTACAAGATCAGACGGGTTCTCGTTGACAACAACAGTTCTTCAAACACCATCTTTCTCAATTGCTTCTGCTAGCTCAAGATTGGGGAAGAAAGTCTGTCTCCCCTCCAAATCCCTTTGGTCGGTTTCACTGGCAACCGGGTGACCTCTATCGGCTCCATCGATCTTCTTATCACAATTGGCAAGTACCCGCAGCAGACCACAAAGTTGCTCACCTTCCTTGTTGTTGACTGTCCCTCTACCTACAACATCATCCTCTGCTGCACTGCCCTAAATGCTTTCCAAGCTATCACATTCACTTACCACCTTGCCATCAAGTTCCCCACCGATCTTGGGGTCAGAACAGTGAAGGAAGAGCAGACTGTGGCCAGATAATGTTATGTCGCCTCACTTAAAGAAGTCAAGCTGAAGGAGGCTATGATCATCGAAGGACTCGATGTTAGAGATGAGGACAAGCTAGTCAGAGGGGAACCAGTGGAGGAGCTCGTACAGGTCCTCGTCGACCCCACCAACCCGGCCAAAACTGCCAAGATCGACACCGAACTATCCCCTCAAGCCGAGGCCGACCTCACCGCCCTCCTGGTTGAACACAACGACGTGTTTGCTTGGACTCACTCCGATATGCCGGGTATTGATCCCTCATTCATCAGCCACTGTCTCAGTGTTGAGCCCCATTTCTGACCTATCCACCAAAAGCAGTGTATTTTTCACCCGGAACGCAATAGCCTTATTGCTTCTGAAGTAGACAAACTCCTTGAGACATAGTTTATCACTAATGTGGACTACCCCAAATGGCTGTCAAATGTGGTTCTGGTTCGTAAAAACAATGGTAACGACGATGGTCGACCACTCCGACCTCGACCGAGCTTGTTTAAGGATAGCTACCCTCTCCCTCGCATAGATCTGCTGGTCGACGCCATGGCCGGTCATCAAATGCTCAGTTTCATGGATACCTTATCTGGATACAACCAAATCTTGATGCACCCATCTGACCAGGAGCACACCTTCTTCATCACCGACCGAGGCACCTACCATTACCGTGTGATGCCATTTGGTTGAAGAATGCCGGGGCCACTTACCAACGATTGGTCAATGCCGTCTTCCATCATCAGATAGGCCGGAACATGGAAGTATATGTCGATAACATGCTGGTCAAGAGCAAGCTCTCCACTGATCATCTGGCCGACCTGTGAGAAACCTTCGCCACCCTACGAAAATACTAGATAAAGCTCAATCCGGAAAAATGTGCCTTCGGCGTAGGATCTGGGAAGTTTTTGGGATTCATGGTCAGTCAGCGGGGCATCGAGGCTAACCCCCAAAAGATCAAGGCCTTAATCGAAATGCAGTCACCTAGAACGGTCAAGGAGGTTCAGAGGCTTACTGGCCGAGTGGCTGCCCTCAACCGCTTCATTTCCTGAGCAACGAATAAGTGTCTTCCCTTCTTCAAAGTCCTTCAGCAAACTTTTGAATGGACGACAGAATCTGAAAAGGCCTTTCAACAGTTGAAACAGTGCATGGCTAACCCCCCCTACTTTCTCAAGCCATCACGGGCAAACCCCTCTTCCTCTATCTAGCAGTGTCACACACCAGTCAGTCGCAAAGACGTTAGGGAAGACACCGCATTCAACGACCGGCCTACTACATCACGGCTCTTCGAGGCGGAACAGAACTACCCATTGTTAGAAAAATGTCCTTGGCCTTGGTCACCGCCTCGCAGACGACTCGCCTTACTTCCAAGCCCATTCTATAGTGGTCCTCATCGACCAACCGTTGAAGAAGATAATGCAACAACCGAGCTCGCAAGCTTATGCAATGGTCCGTCAACTCGGGCTTTGATATCTCCTACCTCGGACAACAATTAAGGACAAAGTTGTTGCCGACTTCATCCTCAAATTCAATAACCTCACCCCAACTATAACTCCTCCATCCCCACCTACCCCTACCGAGCTAGAAGACCCCACTTGGACCTCAACATCGACGGATCATCCCGCAAAGAAAGGCAATTTGGTCTCATTCGCACCGCCTCGACGGGTGGTTATTTCAAATGTGCTCTCCGCTTCGCTCGATGCAAACAATAATGAGGTCAATATAAGGCATGGATAGCAGGTCTCGCCAGCCAGAGATATCGTTGTCACCATATCCCTGTTCACGATTCCTACTATCGTCGCAAATTACGGGAATTTAACGCCAAGGAGGACACCATGCGGGCATATAGGGATATTGCTCTCTCCATTGCTCGCCTCTTCAATACCTTCCACATCAAGCACATCCCTCAGGCTGAAAACTCCAAGGCAGATAAGATGGCCTAATTGGTTTCTACAGACTAGTCAGTCCTCAACTACGGTGTCCGCCTCGAATACTTGACCCACCCGGCCATCTCCCTCAACTTGCAGGAAGTCCACTTCCTCCAAGATGAACCTATCCCATGGGCGGCAGACATCTTTTTGTATCTGACAATGGGGGAACTTCCAGACAACAAACAGGAGGCCGCCAAAGTCAGTGCCCGGTCGTCTAATTACACCATTGTCAGCGGTCTCTTGTACAAACGTGGCTTTTCACGCCCATATCTGCGATGCCTCAATCTCGCTCAAGCAACCCTTGTGATGAGAGAAGTTCCTGGGGGTAACTATGGTTAACATTCGGGAGCCCGGTCCCTCGCTCATAAAATTCTTCGCACTGGTTATTTCTGGCCTACTCTCAATCAAGACGCGATCGACTTCAGACTAAATGTGATAAGTGTCAACGCTTGTCAACATCCCCATGCTCCTGCAGAATTGATCACATTTTGCAATCCTACCTATTCACCAAATGGGGGATCGACCTGGTTGGCCCGTTGCCCACTGGCCAAGGCCAAACCAAATTCGCAATTGTCGCCATCGATTACTTCACTAAATGGGTGGAAGCAGAATCCCTTGCTACCATTATTGAGCGGAACACAACCCGATTCATCCGGCAAATAATCGATGCAGTTTGGCATTCTCGCCATCGCTCCGATAACGACAAACAATTCGACAACGCCAAGTTCAGAAGTTTTGTGTAGAACTCCAAATCCAAATGCATGTTTCTTCCCTGTGTCATCCCAAGCCAATGGCCAAGTTGAAGTCACCAACCGCTTCTCCTCAAGATCATCAAAACCAAGCCGAAGTCGCTAAGGACTTTGGGTGAGGAATTACCCAATATACTGGCTTATCAAGACCACCGCTGACTCTCATCGGGAGAGCCCTTTCGCCTAACATACTACCGAGGCGGTCATCCCAAATGAAGTCACCACCAACCCCAAGGGTCTTACATTCAATCGTAACTAATCGAAGAGTCATACGGTCAAACCTAGTTATGATCGAAGAACTCCGAGAAACCACCGCTATCAGATGGGCCTCATACCAATAGAAAATGAGAACACACTACAACCGTAAAGTCAGACCGAGGGAATTCGCCGTGGGGGACCTTGTTTTGCGAGAAGTAACTCTTGCCACCAAAAATCCGACTGAGGGCAAACTGCAGCCAAGTGGGAGGGACCTTACGTTGTGAAAGCCAGACCACGTCGGGGCACTTACCGACTTCAGGACATGGAAGGTCGAGACCTCCCCCATCCTTGGAACACTGAGCATTTGAAGTGCTATTTTCAATAAAAGTTGTATTTTTGTATTGTCCAATTGCTGTATGTTCTTTTTGACAATCTGCACACTTGAATGTTCTTATTTTCTCCTCATATGGTGTAAATTTATGATCCAATGGGCTACACTTTGTATGACAGCAAGCTTATATCTCAGTTATCTGTGGTATTCCAATAACGCTTTAATTGCAACCTCAGCCAGACTGAGCACAAAAAGCCTCAGCCAGACTGAACATGAAGAGCTTGGCTAGACCGAGTCATTTAAAGCCTCAGCCAGACTGAGCACAAAAAGCCTCAGCCAGACTGAGCATGAAGAGCTCGGCCAGACCGAGTCACTTAAAGTCTTAGCCAGACTGAGCACAAAAAGCCTCAGCCAGACTGAGCATGAAGAGCTCGGCCAGACTGAGTCTCTTAAAGCCTCAGCCAGATTGAGCACAAAAAGCCTCAGCATGAAGAGCTCGGCCAGACCGAGTCACTTAAAGCCTCAGCCAGATTGAGCACAAAAAGCCTCACCAGATCGAAAGCATGAAGAGCCTGCCCAAACCGAAGTTACTTCAAGCCTCAACTGCATCGAGCCACCATTGCAACTTCATGATCGTAAGCATAGTGGCCATACTTAGTCACATTCCAGTCCAATGTTTTCCAAATCAGACTGGTTCCTTGCTGGGTTGGGATTCACAAACTTCGTATCTTTAACACTCTTACAAGTTAAACTTCACTCTGCATTGAGTTTTTCTCACATTTATCCTCAAGATTGAATTTTTTCTTACAAGTTAAACTTCACTTTACATTGAGTTTTCCTTACATACCTCAGATTGAGGTTGCCTTACGTTTTAAACTTCACTTTACATTGAGTTTTTCTTACAGTCACTCTGCATTGAGGTTGCCTTACTTTTTAAACTTCACTTTACATTGAGTTTTCCTTACATTTTGCACTTCACAATGATTTATACACAAGCCTTATACAAGTTATCATTCTCATTCATTTCAGATGCACAAACAAAAGCAATAGCATGAAAACACGACTCAAAATTTTATTTATTCACAAACTTGTACATAAGTTTATTACAGCCATTCAAAAACAACAAAACAAAAAAAAAAAACCAAAACTCTAAGTACATATTTTCTCCACTCCACTCACTTCTCTTATTCACTTGAGGCGAGATCTTCCTCTTCAATGCCCTCATCTAGCGGGGTCTGGGCCACGTCGTCTTCATCAATTCTAACACTGCTGAAGTCTATGTTTGGGAACAGCTCTTCTACTTTACGCTTGAACATCTTCACCCATCGTCCTGCATTTAGCCATTTTGTGTTTAGAAGTCCGATCACTGAAGCTCGATCACTTGCGCTTCGCCTCGCCCCATGGCCGTCTCCCGACGACCAGCCCAAATTTCTCTCTCGCCAAGTTGCTGGCAATAGTAGCATCGATGGCCATCTGAAAGTCAGCAAACACCTTAAATTGCTCTACTGCTGCGACGTACAGATCGGGGTATGCTGCCATTTCAGAGACTGCCTTGGTTTTTTCTTCTTCCAACTCCTTCTCCAACCTCGCCTTCTCCTTCATTTCCTAGCACGCCATCTTCAGCCCTTCGCAGCTTCAAAGAATCTTCAGGTCTGTTTCATCATTTTCTTTGATCTGCTGGGTGCACAGTTCTTCATTGCTGGTCATAGCCTCTTTAAATCGCTCGGTGGCGATCGTGCAGGCATTTTGAGCATCCCCCAGCTTTTTCTGCTCGCCAGCCAGCTGGAACTCGAGTGACACTACCTTACGGCGTTCATCATTTAGCTCCAAATTGATCGTGAGCAATTCAAAGATGGGCTCGAAGGCAACATCAGACCGCACGTTCGCCAATACCTCCATCTTCTTCGCCTTCTAAGCCTCCCCCAACCCCTTGGCACATGCACTCTATGTAGCACTCCTCCAACCCACGCTCTCCCTCTTGAAATTTTCAAGTTGGGCCTCCACCTACTCCAACCTCTCCCTCTCCCTCTCCCTCCTCAATTCGCCTTTCGCTATCGCTGCCTTATTCAACAGGTTCCTCGCATACTTCCATCCGGCCGAAAGCACAACCCCTTCATCACCATTTCAAGATAACCAACCATCGAGCGAATGATCAAGGCTCTTCCACCACCTCCAAGAGGCGGTCTGTAGCCATCCTAGCCTCTCTCCCTTCTCATTCCACTCGCCTAGACACTGCAGGGACGTGGTAGAAGACGGTCTTCAACCTAGGCCTTTCTCCCTCTCATTGGGATGCCAGACCCTCTTGTGGTTGTGGCTCTTCCCTTGGCTCTACCCTTGGCTCAGCGCCGATCCCACCACTTTACATTTACTCCCCAAGGCCAGTCGTTCCACTTTCTGCCTCTTTGGCCGCCCCCTCCAACCCCATTTCAGGGATCCCCTCTGCCTCCTCCGCTAGGGGGGTCTTCTCCGTCGTTGCCTCTTTCCTCCTCTTCAAGGCAGGCTCCTCTTCACTCCTCCTCACTCTTCTCTTCTTCTTTACCACACCCTCCATCTCCTTGTAGGCTCTCTCATTCAAAGGATCAACGGGGGGCGGTCGTGGCTCAAATCCACCTAAGTCCTTTTCCCTGTGGTTTGAGCGCGCCGATCCTCTCCAGGATCGGCTTGGTCGGTCTGCTTGGGACTCTTTGAACTTACTGGCTTTGGCGAGGATGGTCTGTCACGACCCAAACCCGCCCCCTATGGGTTTAGCATCAGAATCGCCAAGAATCCGTGATTACCAAGGCCCGCTAATGAGGAGACAAGATATAGAGTATAGGGGCATGGTGGAAGCCAAAATAGTAATTAAACAATGTCCAATGAGCTATGACAGTCTGTATGCGAAAGACTTTTCATAACATATATACTATCAGTACCAAAACAGTATGTATAGTATTTACAATCATCCAGGTCAGGGACTTAATCCCCATTAAGACAAGATAAAGACGGTGTTATCACGACATAAAGATACAAAACAGATACAGAGACGGATGGGGGAAACTAAAACACCCCAAAGCCGTAGCTTGAACGAGCTCGGAACCTCACAGTGAGGCACAGTGGTTGGCTTGACAAAAGGGAGTCTAATCCACGCTCCTAGCTCCGGTCTGGTGCTTGGACACCTACATATATATATAAACAGTGAGCTAAAGCCAGTGAATAACATAATGCGTAAAGAGGTTAAGAATGAATGTCCTTTCAGTATTGAAAACACCAATTGATTCAAGATATCACTATTTAGTCATAACAATCATATGTGGTACATCCATTAGCAGCACAGTACAGTAAACAGTAGGTCTTGAAAGACCGAGCAGTTAATGATGGCCATCATAATAGTAAACAGAAGTTTCAAGATAGGAACTAACAGAGATCTCTGTAACAGTAGCAGTAACAGTAACAGTAGTTGTTATGGATGCCACAGAGTTTAGAATAGAGGACATACATTCATTCAGTTAACAGTATCAATTCAGAAACAGTACAGTTTAACTATTCAGAAGATATTTATATTTGAATATATCTTTACACAGTTGTTACTCACAGAGTTCTGAGCTACAGATAAGCTAGAGCGCGTCCTCAGATGCCAACCCTACATAGTTTACAGGATGAACACACACTAAGTTCACATTCAGGAATCAAAGACTTAGTCCTTACTTAGACTCGGTGCGGTTCTACATCTATGTCCTTATTAAGATGTCTTAAACTAGGCCTAAGAATGCCTAGGATGGAATGAGGATGCAAAGATGCACTTTAAAAACATTTTCAGAATTTTTAGAAAAACAGGGTCCCGCTTGAGCGGACATGCAGACAAAGGTTCCCCGCTTGAGTGGACTGCAAAACATGGCAAAAGTATTGGATGTGCGAAAATCACGCTCGATGGGCGCTCGACACTCGCTCGAGCATGTGACACAAGACCCCGCTCAAGCGTCCATTATTCCGCTCGAGCGGACTGTAAAACAATGCAAAGTGCTGGGAGCACGGATTTCACGCTCGAGCGTCACTTTCCCCGCTCGAGCGTGAGTTCAAATTATGGAAAACCCAGATTTGAACCTCAAGCTCAAAACCAAGTTTAAATGCCTTAGATTTGATCCTCTTGGGCTACTTTTTGGAAAACACTTCAAAACCCATAATAGTATATGTTTCAAAGATCAATTTAAGAAATCAAAGCCCAAGGGTAGTTCAATTAAATCCAATTTCAAACAACATTTTCATGAACATAACTCAAACATGACATGCATGAGTTTAAACCAATTCAAAGCTTCCAATACTTACTCTAATGAGCCAATTCCTCCATAAACAAGATGAATTCATGGTCCAATGCAAAAATATGGACATGCATGTGAAATTTCATGAACAATACTCTTCAAAACTCAAGGATGGCAACATGCATGCATGATATATGCTATAATTCAACATTACAAGACCAAATCTTGACTTTAAACTCTAATATGGCAAGAGCCATGCAAGAACTAACTCAATTATAAGAACAAGAAGGTGAAGACTTTACCTTGAGTCTTGAATTATGAGAAGGAAAGCTCAATTGCACAAATCCACTACAATTTCTTCAAGTCTCCAAGCAAAACTATCAAGAACAACTCAATTCTCTCACACTCTTCCTCTCCTCTCTCTTGGTCGGCTATAATACTCAAAGTGGCTGAAGAAGTGATATAGGATCAAGGCTCAAATGTTGTAGAGGTAGGCCACTAAGTGGTAAAATGGTGATTAAGTCCAACTCTTGTAATTTATCAACATTTGATCTAATTTAATCATACCAAATCACATTTCAATTAAATATGCCATAAAATTACATAAATTATGCTTAATGCATATCACTAATAAATTTCAGATTCGACCACCGATAAGGCCTTCAATTTGCAGTTTAAAGTATAAAACATGGACAGATAATTTAACAGTCAAACAGATAGAAATGCATTTAAACTAGTATGTTCAATCAGTCAGTTCAGTATTTCAGTCGATTCAATTACTTATCATAATCAGTCTCAGTTTAGCAGTAGTCAGTGGTTAACCAGTAATCAGTGGTAAGGGTTATTACATGGTCATATCCTCAAACTTTTTGCACTTTCCTTCGCTTAACTCCGGCCCTGTGTCTCCACCGATCGCATGAGGACCCAAACCGCCATTAAACAAGGTTGACTACCGAACAAGCTCATCCCATCCGGCGCCTCCTTCTCCGCCATTCCTTCACCTTTCTTTCACTCACCTCCGCCGCTTCCAAGTTTTGGCTCCACAGACTTAGTGGCACTTTCTAAATCACAAGACTCCAACCCTTCCGCTATGACACATAGAACCACCGCGCCTCCACCCTTTATCGATGACGCAACCCCGCCACCAAATTTCTTCCTTGTCAGCCAAGAAGTGACCTAAGTTTCTTGTTGGTCTGACGCCTTGTAGCACGAAAAACTTGTCCACCGCTATTTTAGCCCCCGTCTCTCGCCATGCCAAGACAAGCCAACAAGATTTTCCACGCATTGGGCATAAATTGGCCTGGAGCTACCTCCAACTGGTTCGACACGTCCACAACTATCTGGGGTAGTGGCAACTTCAAACCCCCTTTAGCGCCTCAGATAGGCGATTCCTCGAACATCGGATGCCCTCTTTGATTCCGATAGCTTAACTCTATCTTCATGGAATTGCATTTCTCGATACCCTCCAAATTCCTTCACAGAATGATCGACTTATCGGCCTTTGTATGCCAGCGATCTGGCTCCACTTGACTTATTGGTGTCGGCGCCGCTAACATTGTGGACGAACGAGGTCGCCCCGACGGCTCCCCCCCACTCCCCACTTGTCTCTCCGTCCTGTATTGCTCCGCCAAATCTATCGCATCGTTGTCCCCCAATAGATCAACCCTGGCGTTTGCAGCTTCTTCTTGGGCCATTTCTGTGGTGTGTCTATGAATAGCTTCGGATGCGAGTGCAAGGAAATTCAAAAAATGTCCCAAGGGTGTATCACTTGCAACGAAGGAGTCTACACTTGGAATGTTTTGATTTTTCAAAAAAAGGTAGGTAAAACGTATAATACCAAAAACCCAAGGCTTGCCTATATTCTAGGGGTCACAATTAATTTTCACCAGTTTGAAAATTTTCAACCATCTGCCAAAACTATCTTTTTAACACCCGTAATGACCTATCATTTCACTTCTGGCCCAACGCCTAACCTTCCCCACCACGTGATTCTGCCACGTGTACGGCCACGATTCACTACCCCCTTCCCCTACCCTGTCTTTTCCACTTCAAGTCACCACATGACCCGCCGCCTCTCGAGACCCGCACCCCGCCACCTCCCCCTTCGCGGTCGGCCCTCCTCGTGGTCGGTCCCTCCACTTGGCGACCCTCTGCGGTTGGCCCTCCTCGTGGTCGGTCACTCCACTCGGCCACCCTCCACAGTCGATCTCCTCCTGGTCAGTCCTTCCATTCGACCACCCTTCGAGGCCGATCCTCCTCATGGTCGATCACTCCACTCGGCCACCCTCCGCGGTTGGCCCTCTTTATGGTCGGTCCCTCCACTTGGCCACCCTTTGCGGCCGGCCCTCCTCATGGTCGGTCCATCCACTCGGTCACTCCTATCGGTCGGCCTCCATCTTGCCGGTCTCTAACAACCCTCATTTTCTTCATTATTCCCTTCGTTGGGCTAAAGCTACACTTGGGAATGGGAGACTACTGACATGGATAGGCCCATAAATGCTACAACCCACTATGAACAACCCAAGCCCATCACTTAGGGCCCAATACATAATTCAATTAATGAAGCCCAGCACTGCTGAAGTCCCACATAGCAATAAGAACCAATTACATCAAGACACATGGCAAGAGAAGGGCAAGCTATATCAGCAGACAAAGATCTGCAAAGTTATTGCTACGCCACATCGTCATTGATGAGGCCCCTTACAGCATTTATTGCGATAACCCCTCTCCGTTGGGACAGCACGCCCTCACCCCGAACAAGGTAAGCTACAACATAGACTTTCAGCCAAAGTGATAGGTCGGAAGGGACAACTGATTACCAGAGGATATAAGCAGACGTTGAAGATAAGAAGAAGGTTAAGCTTTTTATTTCTAATCTCACTCTCTACTCCACTCCTCTTTCTAACTTGCTCGTCGGAGGGTTCGCTGGGGGACTCCCTGTTTCCCGTTGAACTCGTGTGCAGGTCTTCCGGTGGTCTTGGTCATTCGGACATAGGCGTAAGGAGCGCGAATCAGTCCGACCCGTTCATTGAAATGAACTGTATCATCAATATTCATTGCCGTTGACACATTTGGAAGTAATCCACGGTCAACCAACCAACATAGTAACATAACAAATTTAATTAAATACACATACATAAAAGAGAGTGAACATTAATGTGTATACATTTAAGTGGGGATTAAACGCTTTTTTTTATTTTTTTTGTTTGAGAAAAAACTAATGATACATAATTTTTTTACGAAATTATTCACACAAATATAATTCACATGAGTCAAAAAGTCAAAAAGTTACTTAAAAAGTTAAAAAAATATCATTATTTATCAAAAGTCAAAAAGTACGGCTGCACAACTCCTAATCTTAATTTTTTCCTACACAGTAATTTATACAATTTTTTAATACGCATTTTTTCATAAAAAGTTAAAAAGTTAACCCAAACAACCATATTTTTTGCTTCAACTTTTTAGTCTAAAAAGTCAAAAAATACACTTATTTAGGATATCCCAAACAACCCCTAAATGAGACCTCCTATTTTTTTAGATCAAGTTGGTATTTTTATTTTTATATATTTTATAAAATTAGGGGTTGTTTAAGATGATCTAATTAAATGTAATTTTTGACTTTTTATGAAATATGGGTTGAGTTTAAAATGATGTACTAGAGAGGTGATGTGATTTAAATAAGATGATGTAACTTAAATAGAATTGTAACTTTTTGATTTTTTGACTTTTTTTAAACATGCCAAACCAAGTTTTATTTACAAATCAAACGGAAAGGTAGGGTCCATATGCATCATATATAGGCCCCACACAAATAAAATTCAAAAACACATAATTGTTTCACAAACAACAATGGTATAAATACAAAATTTTCTATTAACTCATTTAAGTGAGGATTAAATGCTTTATTTTTTTACGAAATTATTCACACAAATATGATTCACATGAGCCCACACATCTCACTGTGAGTTCACTTATGTTTATTTATTTATTTTTTTGAGATTAAATTGATATTTTTTATTTTTTTATAAAATTATTTATAAATCAGACTGAAAGGTAGGATCCACATGTGTCATATGTAGGTCTCATACAAGTGAAACTGTAATAAATTGTTTCACAAAAAAATGTTATGAATACAAAATTTTCAATTAATTCTTATAGCTTGTTTTGTTTCGTTTTTTTTGAAAACAGTTTTCAAAAAATTTTACTTTCTTATTTTTCATATTTTTTTATTTTTACTGAATTTTTTTAATATTTTAAGCAATTTTTTTTAAAAAAAATTTAGACACACTTAACATAAATATACATAGAAAGTATAATTTTTGTGAAAAAAATCTTTTAAAAGTTCAATAAATATCAAAAATATAAAAAACACAAAAATTTAGTATATTTTTCGTACTTTTATGTATTTGTTAATTTTTTAAAATATTTTTTTACAAATTTTTTACTTTTTAGATATATCTAAGTAAGGTACATTTAAAAAAGTAAAAAAATGCTTAAAATTTTAAAAATACTCACTAAAACCAAAAAAACACAAAAAATAAAAAACTTAATTTTCAAAAAACTTAATCTAAAAAACTCAAACCAAGCACACTCGTCATAAAATAATGGTCTTTTTTTGAGAATTCAATTTTTTTTGATAGTATAATTATTATATATTTAAAATATTAATTTTTTAAAATTATCTTTTGATAGTTCATTTTTTAGATAATACCAATTGTCATAATTGTTCTTTTTGTTTTATTAATGAATTTAAAAGAATGATAAAATAGTAAATTTATATTCCTTTATTTTTGAAAAATAACTAATATTTTGAGATAATAAAAAATAAAATAAAAAAGTAATATTTTGAGACGGGTGAAGTAATTTTTGTAGCAAACACTCACATAAGGTAGAAATTTTAATAAAAAATTTAAAATCTCTAACATTTTTGTTTCACAAATTGAAAAATAAGTGGTTTCTTTTTGGAGACTTATTGATTTTCAAAGTAATCCATACCACTCATGATGTGTAGGGCCCACTCATATATATATATATGTGGGGCTTACATCACAAATGATGTGAATTACTTTGAAAGGTGTGGGGTCTTTAAAAAGGGAGTCTTGTCACAAATTATATCCAAATAGTACGGCCTACATGTGGGTCCCACATAGGGGAACACTTGGGCCCCATAATCTCTGTATGATCTGTGAATAATTTTGTAAAAAATTGTTTTGGTTTGGGAAGTTAGTTATTTTAGTAGGTTATTTTAATAAGTTAAAATTTTTATATTTAAGAAGATGGTTAGATTTTTTTTAATTAGATGTGATATTTGTAAAAGAAAAAGTAAAATAATTATAAATTTTATATGATATTTTATCTCATTCACTATGTTAATCTATATTATATTTTATAAATTTTAATTTTTTAAAAAAACCCCAAAACCCGCTTCCAAACAGAGGTTGCATTTAGTAGAGTTTTATAAATATGATTTGAAAGTATGAGTTATATTTTGAGTTTGTGAGTTGTGGAATTATGATTTGAGTGTAGAAAATTTGTTTGGTTATAATTTTTGAATAGAGTGTTGAATTGAGTTTTAAATTAAGTTTTGAAAGTTTGATTTAACATGTGAAGTAAGAAAATTTATTTGGTTATAAGTTTTGGAAATAGTTTTCAAAATTTAATTCAAATTGTTATGACTCATAACAAAACACACTATTTTCACACTATTGAAAATTCTGATCAACACTCATAATCAAACTCTTTTTAAAATTCAATTAAAAAAATTATTATTAACAGAAAATAACATTAATCTATTTTTTAATTGAAAATACTACAAAGGAAATAAATTCTTTTTTTTCAAAATAAATATTCAAAAAATTTAAATCATAAATATTTAAATAATTTAAATAATCTAAAAAATTTATTAAGTAAAAAATTAAAATAAATATTCAAAAAATTTATATTCAAAAATTTAAATAATTTAAATATTCAAAAATTTTAAATAATTTAAAATGTTAATATTTTAAATTTAAAAATAACTCTACACTCAAATCGTAATCAAACATATAAAACAAAACTGCATTAAGAAATTATTTTTAAAACTCATAACCAAATACATAACTCGAAATTGCAAACTACTTTCACAATTCTACACTCAAATCGTAACCAAATACATAACAAAAAAAATAAAAATATTTAAAAATATTTTTATAAAATAGAGTTTGAATTTATTTTTATAAAATATTTTAAAATTTAAAAAATTAAAATCGTAATATTTTGAAATTAAAATATTCAAAAATATTCAAAAAATTAAAAAATTAAAAAAATCATAACATATTTAAATAATAAAATATTTAAAATCTTAACAAAATTAAAATATTTTTAAAATATTTAAATATTTAGGGTGCGTTTGGTAACGTTTATGTTTTTAATTTATATTTATAAAAATTTTATAAATTGATTTTTGTTTATTTTTTGTTTATTTTTAGAAAAATATAAACTACAAACGCGTTTGGTAATTGATAAAATATTTTTAAAAAATTTAAAATATAAAAAAGAGTGAGAAATGGGGGTGGCGGCAGGTGGTGGGTAGTTGGTTGTGGTGGTGGTGGGTGGGTAGATGACGGTGGTGGGTGGCAGCGAGTGGGTGGTGGTGGTAGTGGCGCGTGGTGGGAGGTGGTGGCGGCAGGTGGGTAGCGGATGGCGGGTGGTGGCGGGTAGGTGGCTGGTGGTGGTGGTGGGTGGGTGGGTGACGGTGGCGGGTGGTGGTGTTGGGTGGGTGACAGTGGTGGTGGTGGCGGGTGGTGGTGGCAAGTGGGTGGCGAATGGTGTGGCGGTTGGGTGGGTGGGTGGCGGGGGGTGGTAGTGAGTGGGTTGTGGTGGTGGTGGCAGGTGGTGGGTAGTGGAAGCAGGTGGGTGGCAGATGGAGGGTGGTAGTAGGGAGTCGTGGTGTGTGGGTGGGTGACGGTGGCGGATGGTAGGTGGTAGCGAGTGAGTGGTGGTGGTGGTAGTGAGTGGTGGGTGGTGGAGGTAGGTGGGTGGCGGGTGGGTAGTGGGTGGTGGGTTGTGGTGGCAGTGGATGGTGGTGGTGGTGGCAAGTAGGTGGCGGTGGGTGTTGGCATCCAGAGGATGGTGGTGGCAGGTGGTGGGTGATGGCAGGTGGATGACAAGTGGGTGGTGGGTGGTGGTGGTGGTGGCGGCGGTGGCGGCGACGGCGAGGAGTGAGTGGTGGTGGCAAGTGGGTGGCAGGTGGGTGGTGAGTGGTGGTGGCTGGTAGTGGTGGCAGGTGGTGGTGGCAGGTGGGTGGTGATGACATAAGACGATGGTAGAAAATGGTGGTAGGTGGTGACTAATGTTGGGTGGTAAAAAAAAAAAAACTGAAAACTCAAAATGGAAACACATTTTTTGTGTTTTCATTTTTTGGCCAAATTTATAAACTGAGACCACTGATTTATAAATCAAAAATTTTACCAAACAAGTTTTTATTTGAGTTTTTAAAATTTTTGTAAATATAAACAGAAAACTGAAAACGTAAGTGTTACCAAACGGCACCTTAAAATATTTAAAAAATTAAAATATTGATTTGAATTGAGTTTTGAAAAGAGTTTTGAATTATGTGTTTGGTTATGAGTTTTGAAAAGTAATGATAATGTTTTGAATTGAGTTTTGAAAAATGGGTGTAGAATTACAATTTGAAAGCTCCAAACAAATAACACACTTAAATCAATGGGTGGAACTAGGCTCAGGCTCCGTTTGGTAAGACTTTTTAACTATGATATAAGAATATGAGTTGTATTTTGAATTTGTGTGTTTTGAAATTATGATTTGAGTGTAGAAAATTTGTTTGGTTATAATTTTTGAATGGAGTGTTGAATTGAGTTTTGAATTGAGTGTGAAATTAAGTTTTCAAAGTTTGATTTGACATGTGAAGTAAGAAAATTTGTTTAGTTATGAGGTTTGGAAAGAGTTTTCAAAACTTAATTCAAATTATTATAACTCATAACAAAACACACTCCTTTAATATTATTGAAAATTCTGAGCAACACTCATAACCAAACTCTTTTTAAAATTCAATTAATTTTTTTTATTATTTACAGAAAATAACATTAATCAATTTTTTAATTGAAAATACTACAAAGGAAATAATTTTTTTTTTCAAAATAAATATTAAAAAAATTTAAATAATCTAAAAAATTTAATAAGTAAAAAATTAAAATAAATATTCAAAAAATTTAAATAATTTAATTATTCAAAAAATTTAAATAATTTAATATTTTAATATTTTAAATTTAAAAACAACTTTACACTCAAATCGTAATCAAACACATAAAACAAAACTCAATTAAGAAATTATTTTTAAAACTCATAACCAAACACATAACTCAAAACTCCATACTACTTTCACAACTCTATACTCAAATCGTAACCAAATACATAACAAAAAAATTAAAATATATAAAAATATTTTTATAAAATAGAGGTTGAATTTATTTTTATAAAATATTTTAAAATTTTAAAAATTAAAATCGGTAATATTTAAAAATATTCAAAAAATTAAAAAAATCGTAACATATTTAAATATTAAAATAATTAAAATCTTAACAAAATTAAAATATTTTTAAAATATTTAAAATATTTTAAAAATTAAAATATTGATTTGAATTGAGTTTTGAAAAGAGTTTTGAATGATATATTTAGTTATGAGTTTTGAAAAGTAATAATTATGTTTTGAATTGAATTTTGAAAAATAAGTATAGAATTATGATTTGAAAGCTTAAAACAAACACCACATTCAAATCAATGAGTGAAACTATAATTTAAGAAACTTGCCAAACGGAACCTGTGAATCACTTTGAAAGTTGTGAGGTTCTCTAAAATGGAAGCCTTGCCACAAATTATATCCAAATAGTACGGCCTACATGTGGGTCCCACATAGGGGAACACTTGGGCCCCATAATCTCCGTATGATCTGTGAATAATTTTGTAAAAAATTATTTTGGTTTGAGAAGTTAATTATTTTAGTAGGTTATTTTAATAAGTTAAAATTTTTATGTTTAAGAAGATGGTTAATTTTTTTTTTAATTAGATGTGATATTTGTGAAAGAAAAAGTGAAATGATTATAAATTTTATATAATATTTTATCTCATTCACTATATTAATCTATATCATATTTTATAAATTTTAATTTAAAAAAAAAAACCCAAAACCCGTTTGCCAAAGAGAGTGTCTGCATCACAACTTTTATTTTATGATTTTGAGCATACAAACAGAGGTGTTTATAGCATTATTGACTATAAAAATAAAAAAATTTAAGAAGCTCTAATAGTAACTGACAAGTCTTATAAATTTGATTATACATATAAGTCCTTTCTATATGGCTCTGTTTGACAAGTTGTTTTTTTAATATTTTTTTGGCTAAAATAATTAATAAAGATAAAATAAGTTAAAATATTAATAAGATAAAATATTACACTAAATTCATAATCATTTTATTTTTTTTCTTATAATTATCAAATTAACTTTAAAAAAATCAATTACCTACCCAAATATAATTATTTTAGTCAAGTTAAAATAATTAAAAAAATTAAATAGTCAACTTTCTAAACAAGTCCATATATATATATATTATATTTGTAAAGAAGGATACTCATTTATAATAGGTGCAAATCTTCAATGAGATTGCTTATAAGAAGATTATTAAAGGGGGAATTTATAATTAAAATTTTGATATATGCATAAAAAATAGGGAAAAAAAGAGAATAATTTGAAACCGATTCATTTACGATTTTCCTAAACTATCTCAAATTTTGGTTTAAAAAAAAAATAACGAGAGTTAATTTGGATAAGAATGAAGAATAATTAACCGTTTAACTCATCTCATCAATTAAATTTTCAAAACAATGCATATCGAATAACTGTTTAACTGACATGATCAATTAAATTCTCAAAATATAACATTCTGAATAACCGTTTAACTAACGCAATCAACTAATTTTCAAAACAACGTACTCTAAACAACCGTTTAACTGATTCAATCAACTGATTTTCAAAATAGTATATTCCAAACAATTTTTTAAATGTTCATCAAAGAAGAACCAAACAACCTCAATTAATACATATTTACCAAACATTTTTTTATTTAAAAAAAAAAGTAAAATTAAATAATAAAAGTAATAATAATTTGATGATAGGAGCATGAAGAGGGAAAAAAAAAAAAAAAAAAGTCTATCCTATCCACTCATAACTAGGCGCGAAATGAGAAAAGGAAAATATTATATATAGGGGTCTTTACTGACATGAAAACGCACCAACGACACACTAGAGAGGAGTTGAGGTTGCAGACGCAAACAGAGCGTCTCCGAATTGGTCCGCTTCTCTGAAACCACAGCCCTAGGTTTCATTCTCCGACCTCTTCCATGGAGTCTTGGTCGCCGATCGCCAGTTACAAGTGACTCTCTGTCCTCTCTCTCTCTCTATGTATGTCTTTGTCATATCTATATCTATATCTATATATATGTGTGTATATGCGATTTTGATCGGGAATCGGTGCAGGGAAAGGGTGTTCGCTGGGACTAGTTCATCGTATATGGACCCCAACGTCGTTGAAATCTCTCAGCCGGTGTATTTTAGTTCGACATCCCAATCGGTTGATCAAAATGGGGTAAATAAGAGTTTATGTTTAATGTTTGATATACTTACGTTTGATTGATTGCATGGAGTGAATTTATTTTTAATTTTTTTCTTATTCTTTAATGGTGTTGAGAATGTGATTAATCTGATTACATTTGAGCCGTTACTGATGAGTAGAATTGGGTTTGAATTTTTTCCATTTTAGTTGTAGCTAAGGTTGTTGTATTGGTTGGATCTTGATCTTCCTGTGGATTTGTTGTCTGTGTATCTGATAGAATCAAATTTGGACCAAATTTGGTTCAATGCCCGGAATTAGTCTTTTACAGGAACAGATAATTGTGTCTCGTTTGACGCTTGTTGTTCCGTCATTGACATTTGGTAGATTGTTATTATTGGTGTGTGATTTATTTGGAATGTTTGGGTTTTGAAGGTAGTTTTTTTCTTTTTTTCTTTTCATTCTTTTAAAAAATATAATGACCTTTAGGTTGTGTTTGGTTAATGTTAATGGATTTGGAGATTTGGGGGGAGATTTGAAAATGAAAAGGAAAGGGAAAAGATAGGTGAAATGTGAATGAAATAAAACTACATTTCATCTGCATTTCACATGCATTTCACACACCTTTTCCCACTCTCTTTCCAAATCCCTACCAAAATCTATGTTTCAAGCACAAATTCCTATCCAAATCCATGATTCAAGCACAACATTAGTAGGATGTGGTGTTTGATGAGGCACTTTATTTTGGGAAATGAAATGGTAAAATCCAGTTGATAGGGAATGACTAGTCATGTAGGTTTGACCAAGACATTTGACACACCAAAGATGCATCATATGTAAATTCTATAGGGCCGTGATGCAGCCCCCAATGGGGGCAGAGGCAGTTTTTAATTTTTCATTAATTCGGGTGGAAAAATTTATACTACGAAAAGTGATTTCATAAATGCCCTATTTTGTTGGAAAGAGCCATATTAATTACATTTTGATTTTGATTTTGATTTTGATTTTTTTTTTTTTTTTTGGTACACACATGAGACGAAAGTATGAATGCATATCTTTATGTATTGGTAATATCATTTGGGATTTAGGGAAATATCTATTATCTGCTTGTTATTTCAATTATGGCCACAAACGTAAGGAATCATGTAATATAAAAAAGACTTAAAAAAAAATCGAGGTTATTGCTGTTATTCAACCAAAGAGAAAAAAAAGTAACTAGTAATCACAACTTTCAAGGAACACTCCCAAATTTATTGGATAACTAAGAACTCAATTATGAGAATCAAGTAACTCAAATTTTAGTATTATATTCATTGCAACTGTCTTTTTCAGTGATTTAGCTGAAAGCTCTATGAAGCAACTGACCTGTGCTCATCAATGGAAAAAGTTTTAGTATATCTCAAAGTAGAATGTGACTAGTTGCCATAGTTAGGGTGCTAATATGAAAACAAGGAGGGATCAGTGTAAGCAAGAGACTCATTGCCTTAATTTTACAAACCAAAATAGAAAACAAATTAATTTTGCAAATTGAAAACCAAAGCTGGCAGGTAAACGTCACGTCCAACTTGGTGAACATCAACCTTAATTATCCTTAGTTTTGGGTCTCTCGATATCACATTCTCTTTCTTTCCTTTCACATGGCATTGAGTCACAAAAGGAAGATGTATACCAACTCAAAGACACTCATATATATACAAAAAGTTCTCCAAATTCTGCTGGCCACCCCCTCTCTCCACCCCTAGCCCCAAGGCTCAACTTACCTTCCAATTGCATTCCCATGATATGACCTTCAACGATTGATCATGGGCATAGTGGGTAGTTGGAAAAACTCTAGATTGTCAAACTGAGGGGTTAAGCCACTTGTCCCGTAGCATGGCACACTAATCCTTGGCTGAGTTGGCCCCATGGTTCAACTCCCCAATGTAAAGGGGACCTCCTTCATGCATGCAAGACAACAAAAAAAGCCATCACCCTCTCTGGCGAAGTTTAGAAGTTCTTTCTCCACTGCAATCCTCCCTCCTACTAGGGTTGTCCCGGCTCTCACCTCCTCTACCACCGGTGGTTCCTTGCCATATCAATGCTTACCATTTTTCCCTGGGGTCACTGCCCACATCAACTTTTCATCTGGATTTGTCGTTGTTAACACGTGCCTGAGTTAATGCCTGTTTGTGTTTTGAAAGTTTGTTTCTCTTACCAATAGTAATTGATGAGGAAACTGATTTCTTGTAGGTTATTCTCCATGAAGTAATTGATATTGACGTGGATGAGGATTCTGGAGATGTGATGCTCCTCGATGTGAACATTGACACACATAACAACGGGAAGGTAATTAAAATGTTATTGGCAGTTCCTTTGGATAATAAAGTTTTCTGTATACTATTAAATGTCCTAAACTCCTCGCTAATCATTGGTTGCTCTCTGAGCTGTAGTTGTTTGTTGTTTTTATTTTTTTAACTGTTCTTTGTTTTTTAGTTATTATACAGTAAATGTGCTGAGTAATACCTTTTCCCTCTTTTTTTAGGAAGCTTTGGTCATTTTTCCATATGGTCATGGTAATTCAGAAATGCCTGAATTAGTAGATGGAGTTCAGTTTTCTAAGGGGTGCCCTGTCCCAGGATTGCATGATTCTTTTGATCTAGAACGTTTCAATAATGATTTTTCTTATATTGATGACTCCTATATGGATATGTATCATGAATTGCTGGAAGCCCATTTTGATGCCGCAAATGTTCCTCCCAAGAGTTGAGGCTTTTATTCCTTCGTTTTCTGATCCTGCTCAGAATAAAAAGAATCCAGCTACTGTAATTAGTTCAAACCAATCAAGTTTTTCAAACCAATTTGAGGCCCCTGAGACAGACTCGTCTCATCCTTGGGGGTTGCAACTCGTGCAAATTGGAGAAAATTCAACTTTCATTAACATTTCAAGTTTGCAAACCCACATGGACACTCTGAGTTCAACCGTGCAAACCCAGATGGATGCTCTGAGTTCAACCTTGCAAACCCACATGGATGCTCTGAGTCACTCTTACAAGTTTGATCTGTCTTTGTCTTGGCCCTTTCCAGAATCTTCTCAGAATATGAAGTCGGCTGCTTCAACTAGTTCAATTGATTTGAACTTACAAGCAGAAAATGGTGCTACAAATCATCCAACTGAATTTAAATTTAGCAGCATACCAGAATTTTTCCATATTGAAAAGAAGCCTGCTGTTTCTGGTAGTACAACTAATTATACCTCAGATAACCATCTGTGGACTATGAAGCTCTCTTCTGGAATGGACCCATCTAAAAATTTTTATTTTCACAACTGCCATGAGAAGCCAGTTGGTATTGGTAGTCAAACTGATTCAGGGTTTCCAGGAATGGACACAATGAATCTTCCTTCTGGAGTAGATGCATCTATGTCTGGGTGGCAGGGTTCTCCTGTATTTATGAACAATCCATCTTTTGCCAGTGATGGTTTCTATAATTCATCTGATGGTGTACATCTCTTTTCTGAGAAAGAGTCATATACCCCCTGGGTCCAGGAGCATGCTGACAGTCAAAAGAGTGCAACTGCTGCTGGAAGTTCAACTGACATATTTGGATCAACATCTAGGATCGAAAAGCCTGGGAATGAAAATGATATTCTGACGAAGTTTCAACTTTTTAAGCAATTTGATGTTGTTCAAGATCATCCGGACCATCACTTTTCTAGCACAGGTTATTCAGTGATGCAGGTATGTACATTCTAAAAGACGCATCCCTTCATTTCTTTTCTTGATCTATGCTAATGTGAACGCCCCAGTTGGTGTGAACACTTGAAGTTGCGCCACGCTTTTTTGGTTTTCCCAAATTGCCCACACAATTGTTGACTAGCATTTGTTCTTCTCCTATGAAATTGGGGTAAGCATGTCATACCTACTCCTAAAATAATTGACTAAACAAAGCCCACATCTCATAAATGGTTACCACTATCTTCTATTTCTGCACACGAATCACGTGTGCCACAACTTCTAGTTTGTGTAAATAATGCCAAAGGCTAGTCATCCATCCCTCTAGTCTGACCCCTTTGGCACCCTTGATTAAGAGGGACCACATTGGGTGATTTCCTTTCCTTACATTGTTGTTTACCTTCTTTTGACAGCGATCTTGGGCAAAGAAAATACAGGAGGAGTGGAAGATCCTGGAGAAAGATTTGCCAGGCAAGTTTATGATTGGTATTTGCAGTAATCAATTGCTTCACCTGGTTTTGGGGCCATTCTTTATGATTGAACCCTTATTTTTGTGTTTTGGGAGTCAAATATATAAGAAATTAGAGTTGCATATGGCCTGGGGTTTTACTATTACTGATGCCACGCCCCTGCCTCACTTTTTACGCTGCTGTCTATTGTTGCCATTCATATGATTTTAACTTTTCAGTGGTGATTATAGATTCAAACATCTCTCACTTTCTGTTTGTTTTTCTATCACTTGAACAGATAAAATATTTGTCCGGGTTTGTGAGTCAAGAATGGACCTTTTGAGGGCTGTAATTGTAGGAGCTGAGGGGACTCCCTACCATGATGGTCTCTTCTTCTTTGATGTTTTATTTCCTAGTGGTTATCCAAATGTCCCACCGGTAAGTAAGCTTCGTAGATTGTGCATGTCTTAGAGTTGCATACTTTCTTGTAGATTTCAGTCCTAACAACTAGGGAACTACTTGTGTCAGCGTGTGCACTACCATTCTGGTGGTCTTCGAATCAATCCAAATTTGTATAACTGTGGAAAAGTATGCCTGAGCCTTCTTAACACCTGGAGTGGTCACCAAAGTGAAAAGTGGATCCCTGGTGTTTCAACCATGCTACAAGTTCTGGTTTCTATACAGGCGCTAATTTTGAATGAAAAGCCTTACTTCAATGAGCCTGGTTATGAAATAATGGGTGGGTCAGTAAATGGAGAGGAGAACTCCCAGCGATACAATGAAAATACATTTATCCTGTCTCTGAGAACAATGGTGTACACCATGAGGAGGCCACCAAAGGTAAGACTCCTGCTGTGCCTTTTTATTGCAAGTAGTTTGAGCCATCTGCGTTCAACGATTGGTTAAATTAGAATTTCATCCCCCACATACAATGTTGTAACCATGCTTGAAATATTTGTGTCTGAAGATTGCAAGAGAAAATGGTTTTTATCATTAAATGAAACCTTTGTCTATCATTAGAATAAACGCATGTTGTATCTAGTATAATTATTAGCAGTTCGCCAACACCTATGACGTGAGAACTTTTGAGAGATAAGTTTATAGAAAGAAAGTTCATCTGAACAGATGTCATCTCAAGAACTCTCTGGGAAATAAAAATGAATATCAAGAACTATGAATTTGGATTACCTTTTGTTATGCAAAACCAGAAAGTAAATCCTAAGTGGCCGATTCTCCATTTAGAGAAATGCTAGACACCCACCCACTATTCACCCACAATGGCATGGCAAGGGAATTTGGCATTATATGTTTGCTTTTATTTGGGTTGATTGATACACTTGCTGTTGGTTATATAATTGCTGGGATAACAGTAAACTGCATGATTCAACTACACAAATGTGCATATGTGTAGATAGGTTTAGGCATAGCGTATGGATTTTTCATTCAAACTGCTTTTGGCTGCAGGATTTCGAGGACTTTGTCATTGGACATTTCTACAAGCGTGCTCAAGATATTTTGGTGGCATGTAGCGCGTATATGGATGGCGCTCAAGTGGGGTGTCTTGTTAAAGGAGGGGTTCAGGATGTCGATGCAGGGGACAGGAGCTGCTCACAATATTTCAAGGTTGCTCTGGCTGACTATATAACTGTGCTTGTGCAAGCTTTTTCACAAATTGGGGCAAAGGACTGTGAGAAGTTCCTTTCCCTTGTCGAGAAGGGAAGCAATCTAGTATCATCACCCGTGCCCCCCATGGCTTTAAATCTTTTTAATGCAATGAATATGCAATTTTGAGACATCTCACCTTTTGCATTCTGCATGTTGAACATTAATGTGAAATAGTTTTGAGTTTTGATCTGGCAGTTTAGACATGAATTAAGGAATTTGAAATGTTTGTTTTTGTATTGGGATAATGTATATAGGTGTTGATATCAATGGTGGTTTACAGTTTTTTATTTTATTTTATTTTTATTTTAAAAACTCTGTTAAGGTTAGTTTGTTGGTAAGATGTTATAGAGCTCTTACTCTACAATATTGCTTATCGTTTAGGTTTGCTTACACAAATGCTTAATTTGGTAATTCATATAACAACTATTGCCGGTTATGCTAGCACATTTTTAGTGTATGATTTTGATGTGATTAGGTGTGTTCATTAAATGTTAGGGTCATAATTTTAGTTGTGTTAATATTTAGGGGCTGACACGCTTGAGTTTTTGTCTTTTTTATTTTTCAGTTTTTTTCCTATAAAATATATATTAAAGTGGGTCTTACTTTTTCTGAACACATTCACTAAGCTAACAAAGCTTAATTCTCAAAGTTGAGTTTATTATTATTATTATTATTATTATTATTTTTACGAATTGACATATACTGATACACAATTTTAACATCTCTATTGGAAATTTCGTTAGTTGTACAATTATTCATATTTTTGATGAGGGTCACATTAGTAATTGTGACAATATCATCCAAGAAAGATGACAAGTGTAACAGTATGAAAATCTTTTGGTATCATAAATGTTACTTCTAATTTTGGGATTATAAGTTCTATAAGAACATAGAAAAGCAACATTTGGGTAGGGATTTAGAAAAAGAAACGAAAAAAGTAAGTGAAATGTGAATAAAATATAATTAGATTTAGAGAAAAGTTAGAAATCATGAAAATTTTTTCATGAAAATGATCATGAAAGATTTATGATATTTGGATTACTTTGATTAGTGTGTGGTACTTTATTCTAAGTGTAATTTAAGGGTCACAAAGCTTTCATGATTATTTTCATGAAAAATTTTTCATGATACTTAGCATTACTGTTATATTGAACATATTTTTTTGCTTTTCATTTTCAAATTTCTATCCAAATTCATGCTCCAAACAGCCTAAATGCTTCTTGTTTCAAGTTTACTGTCATTTTTGTTCTTTGTTATTGTTTCTTCTTTTAAAATCACAGCGGAAAAAGCAAAGGGCAAACCTGTAGTCTTTTGTTTGTCCTTCTATTTGTCTATAGTTTAATCTACTTATATTCTAAGAATTAGAATCGTAGTACTTTGTTTTAAGTTGACATATACAAAATTGAATAACAAATGTCACTATAAACAGCGTTCACTTCACTCTAGTAAAAAATAATGAGAAAAATCTAATTGGGTTGTCAATTTTCTCTTCTTTATTTTCTTCGCCGTTTCATTTACGTTTTGGAAGGAAGTTTCTGATATCTTCTTTGGCATTTACGTCACAAAAATCGATCATATGTATATATACACATACATATGAACTGTATTTGCTTATGATCATCATAGAGTCATAAGTTCAAGACTTGACACACTGATACTCGTGTCTTGTTCATCAAGAAAGTCAATGGTTGTGGCAATGAAGAAAGCATGGCTTATGATCTATCTCTTGATCACCATTTTATCTGCAACCTCAGTCTGTTCTTCAACCTCTGTCTCGTACTCTGATCACTGCTCTTCACTTGTCCCTGAATCAACCCCAACTGTTCCACCTGACACTTCCATATTCCCTCTCTTCCGAATCCTAAACGGTCACTACACCGGCGGTGAAAGAATTATTGGCAACTTCTCATCCCAATTCTCTGTCAACTCCCTAAAACAAGTCTCATTCCACCCAAGCCAAAACATCTTCAAAACCAACACAACTGGTGTTTACAAGATTCGAGCCTACTTGATCTTCAGTCGCCGAGTGCATACTATTATCTTCCTCCCAATTCAACCCATGGCCAGCCTTACTATCATCGGTCAAGTCCATTGAAGTTTTCATTAGATGGGTTCTGGTCACGGAGCTCTAGAAAGCTATGTATGGTTGGCTCGGCTTCTTGGAACTCTGAGAAAGGTAATCCTCTCAATCTTGACGCGGTTCTTAAGCTTAATTATGCAATGAATTCGACTATTGTTACTAGTTTGGTTACCGGGATATTGGAGAGCTTGAGCTCTCCAACCAGTCTGAATTACTTCGAACCAATTTCAATCTTGGCATTTGTTCCTTCTAGTAACTACGTCTACACATTGGTTTCCGAGGAAGTTGATAAGGGGTGTCCTGGTGGGATTAATTTTCCACAGAACCAATCGATTGGTATCCAATCAGGACATTTCTGTTCAATGCCATGGCGGCCAATCAATGACTTCATGTTGGAATATCCCAACGAGTGCGTTTCATGGAAAAATTGTACTCCTCTTGGCCCTGGTATTGAGTATCTGCCTCGTGTGATGTCCCTGAGCATGATGCAGTGTTCTGAGAAAGAACACAAGGTGCGATTCTCCATAGGATTTGGGAACAATAGCTATATTGGGTATTCCCGACCTTTTGATCCCACGACAATGTTTGTTGGAGAAGGATCGTGGGATGGGAACAAGAACCAGCTTTGTATGGTTGCTTGCCGGATCTTGAATTCTACCAATTCTTTGGCAAATGCTCGCGTTGGTGATTGTTCACTCAGGTTGAGCTTGAGGCACCCTGCTTTCTGGACAATCAGAGACAGAACAATCATTAATGGTCAAATTTGGACTAACAAGACTGCCAATGAGTCAGGGTACTTCAACAGGATCAAATTTGGAAGCTATGAGAATAGGATGATTGGGGGTGTTTCAAGATCTATGGGTTTGAGATATGAGTACACTGAAACTGACAGAGTAAGAAAGTCATGCTTGGTAAATAAGCTGCCTGCGAAGAAGAGGACGTGGGAGAGGTACCCAAAGGGGAATTCTTACGATTTGAGGTTTGACATGTCGATTAAAGATTCCATGCGGAAACTTGCTTGGGGTTATGCAGTCCCCATCTTTGTTGGTGATCAGCGTTATGATCAATCTCTCTCATATTCAAGGTATGACAAATCTGAAGTCGAGGCAAACAAAAGTTTTATCGGCCCATTGAATATCAGCTACATTATCAGCATTGCAAGGTTACCTTCTTCCACACATGGGATTCCTTCAAGTAATTTATCTTTCATTCCCAAACGTGGAGTTGGTATTTCTGCTGAAGGAATCTATGATGATGAAACAGGGCAGCTTTGTATGGTAGGCTGTAGAAATGTTGGTCCAAACGATTCTAAGGACTGTGAGCTGCTTTTGAAATTCCAATTCCCACCTGTAAATGCAAAGAGAGGAGGGACTATCAAGGGAAGCATCGAAGCACCACGAAAAAAACTGACCCTCTTTTCTTCAAGCATTTAAGCATGTCTTCAATTGCTTTCTACACTGGGGAAGCTAAGAAATCTGTGTGGCGAATGGACTTGGAGATCACCATGGTTTTGATCTCCAACACACTGGCATGTGTGTTTGTGGGATTACAACTCTTTCATGTGAAAAAAAACCCTGATGTGCTTCCTCTCACATCCCTTGTCATGTTTATGATCCTCACTTTGGGGCACATGATCCCTCTTGTGCTCAACTATGAAGCTATGTTCTTTGGAATTCGCAATCGCCAGAACGTGTTTCTTGGCGACGGTGGGTGGGTCGAAGTGAACGAGGTGATTGTGAGAGTGGTTACAATGGTGGCTTTCTTGCTTCAATTCCGGCTTCTCCAACTGGTGTGGACAGCACGTTTGGGTGACGAAAACCATAAGAGCCTGTGGATTGCTGAAAAAAAGACTCTGTTTGTGTCTCTACCATCATACATTATTGGGTTATTAATTGTTTGGCTCATGAATTTGGGGAAGAACAATCACAGCAATGCAATAGTTTCTTCTTCTCTTCACCAACAGCACTCTCTTTGGGGGGCTTTGAGATCATATGGTGGTTTAGTCCTTGATGGGTTTCTTTTCCCTCAAATTCTCCTCAACACATTCAGATTTTCAAAGGAAAGTCCTCTTTCTCATTCCTTCTACATCGGAACCACCTTTGTTCGATTGCTGCCACACGCGTATGATCTTTACAGGGCTCAAAACTATGCTCGGCGCCATTTAGATGGTTCATACTTCTACGCGAATCCTAGCGCAGATTTCTATTCCACTTCTTGGGATGTCATAATTCCTTGCGGGGGAGTGTTGTTTGCAGCCATCATTTTCTTGCAGCAGCGATTTGGAGGCCGATGTATTCTTCCCAGGAGATTTAGAGAGGAAGAGGGATATGAAAAGGTGCCTATAGTGACCAGTAAGCAGTAGTGAGTCAAGTGCTAAAATGGAAATAAAGCTTATAAGATTTTCTGTTGCTTTACAAGTTGTTCTAAGTTGTATTTTGTGTCTTCTTGAACAAGAAAAAGCTGCATAGTCTTTCCACTTGCAGTAAGGATTGGTCTCTGTGTGTGTGTGTGTGTGTGTGTTCGTAGGTGCCACTGGTCTGTCTTACGTTTGTGTGTTTTGGTCTGCACAATGGAGATATGATAATTCTCATCCTTCTTGTTTTCATCTCTTTTCCATCATATAAACTAGTGAAACCGGTGCTATGCACGGTGAACAAAAAAAATTAATAAAATATAGTTATATAAAATAATATAAATCGTTAGATTTATGAAAAAAATAAATAAATTGAAACTTACAATTTAAGTTTTATAATTGGGTTTACAAATATAATCATGAGATTTTATTAAAATATGAATCGCCCCTTTGATTTTAGAAATCACATTTCACTATTTGAAATTTCTAATTTCATAACAAATCGTCTATTTTATTAATAAATCACCCAATCAATTAACAATTTTAATAATGTTAGAAATATGTTTCAATTAATAATTTAAGTAATTTCATTATTGTATAGGAGAGCAATTATAAATTTCATTTTTTAAGTTAATTCTGTTAAATACAAAATTTTGATAAGGTGGTATTTGTAATTTTTCAAATCACAAGGGCAATCTACACTTTAAGCAAATCTCAGGGGGTATATTTGTAATTTATCCTTTATAATTTTATCACAATTTAAGTATCAATTTTTAATTTGTCACAACTTTAATAATGCAACTTTCAACCACCTTGTAAAAGTTGTAAATTTGTGCGAGTTGAATCCAAGCAACTCGAGTTAGGCTCGTAAATTTTTCAAGATTGTGCAGCATAATTTTTAATTCGATGAGAACCTATGTAAAATTCAAAAATTCGAATAAATTTGAATAGATTTGGATAGAGACACCAAATACCTGAAAAATTGAAACAAAATTGTATATATAAATATATAAAATTATTTACTAATTTATTTTTTTAATAATAAATAAGATTAATTAAAAATTTAATATTAATGAACAAAAGTGAATACACTGTTATTAAAAAAATTATATTTTATAATGACATAAAATAATTTAAATATGATTTTTAAAGAATTATTTTTAATTTAAAAATTACAATAAAATATTTAAATATAATAAAATTAAATTTCTACAAAATAAAAGTATATGTATAAAAAAAAGGTAAGAAGAAAATTTAGAATAGTATTCTCATTTGATCTAAAGGTAATTATAGATGACAAATAAATTCTTACCGATAACCCTCATTTTTTTAAAAAAAATAAAAAAAGATATTTCACAGACCCCTACTTTTAATAAAAAAAATAACATTTATTTATATTTGTTTTAGCAAAACTCATTTTTTAGCAATTTGAGCGAAATTTTTTTCATTTTTTTATTTTAGTTTGTTTAAGGGAAAATTACAAACACCCTCTGAGGTTTGAAAAATTACAAATTGCCCCCTGAGGGTCAAATTTTCATAACAAATTAGGAAAAATTAGGGGGGAATCTGTATGAAAATAAAAACCTCAGGGAGTAATTTGTTATGGAAATATAAACCTCAGGGGGCGGGATGTAATTTCTCAAATCTCAGGGGGGAATCTGTATTTTCACCAAACTTCGAGGGGGTTGTTTGTAATTTGCCCTTTGATTAATTGACTATTGAGATTAAAACAACAAAATTGACAAAATCCACCATATTTCACGAGTGCTAAAAAAAAGTCTAGATGAATAATAAAAAAAATGTTTGAGATCTATAAAAAAAATATCCACAATTGTATCCATAATGATGTGGTATCATATGTGTCAACTCTTGATTTACTATACACTCAATGACATGAGGCCAATTCCCTTGTCACATTATTGTGGGTGAAAGTGTAGGTATATAGCATTGTTAGAATAATAAAGTATCATATGTAACTCCCATTTTCTTCTTTTATTATAAAAAAAAATAGGTTTTACCAACTATCACTTTTAATAGAAAAATATTTATTTCTATTTGATTTTATCAAAAGTCAGTTCTTAACTATTTAAGCAATATATATGTATATATAAAATTATATTTTAATTTGTTTTTATTGACGATTGAGATAAAAAAAAATAAAATAATAGAATCCATTATTTTTGGTAATTGTTAAAAAAGTCATTTATTTTCTTAATGTTTTTGTATTTTATTAAAAAAAATATTTCTATGAAAAAAATTTATTGTTTAAGTCTTTGTAGTTTAGAAGCACATATAAATTTAGGGCAAATTACATATACCTCCCTTGAGGTTTGGCTAAATTACAGATACCCTGAGGTTTCAAAAATTACATCCCGCCCCCTAAGGTTTGTATTTTCATAACAATTTGCCCTCTGAGATTTAAATTTCATAACAAATTACCCCCTAATTTGTTATGCAAATATAGTATTCATGGGAAAATTTTTAATTTCTCAAACCTCATGGGGGTATTTGTAATTTAGCCAAATCTCGAGGGGTATATGTAATTTTCCCAAAAGTATTTAAAACCAGAAATGACAAAAAGTAAAATATAAACTTTGAATAGTGATTAATAATTTAAATATGCGTATTTAATAACATATTATATTTTGACCAATAATATTATGACACATGTGAATATTGATCTCATTTCAATTGTAGTAAAATAATTTTAAAAATAATTTTATTTTATAATTTAATAAAAGATGCATAAATTAAGGAATAAATATTGATCTCATTTTAGTAACATAATTTAAGGAAGAATCTAAATTTAAAATTTTATTTTAAGAATATAAAATTAATTTATAAATCAATCATAGTGTGACACATATTAACAAAAATTAAACAAAAAAAGAATTGCAACTTTAAACTTTAAAAGGATGAGGTTTTAAAACTCCCATAATATTTATTCTTAAATGCATTCTTTTATAAAATATATAAATAATCTCAATGTCATTCTCATTGCTCATAAATACAAAAAATATGAGCTAATTATGATAATTTTAAATTTCTATTTAAAACTTATAGAATCATTGGATATATCATTATAATTTTAAATTTATACTGTGCCAATTTTAAATTTAAATAATAGATTGCTTTTCATATTTAGTAACTCTCAAATTTAAATTTTGAAATGGATTAGTATACTTTTCATTTTTTTTTTAGATTTGATATACTTTCCATTTGAAATTCATAAATCAAGGGATATTAATTTTTATTTATTTATTTATTTTTGCTTGAATAAGAGCTAGCCAATAAAACATTTTTAAAATTTTTTAAAATCTAAAAAATAATGAAATTTAGATTGGCAACTTAGAGCTCCCACAACGCTTGTGGGTTAGAACCCCCTTTTCCTTATATAATAGATAGATAGATAGATAGATAGATTAGGTAGATAGATTTAATAAGAATTTATATTTGTTTTAGATATTTTTTTAATATACAAATTATTTTTTTAGATTTTTTATAAAAATAATTTAACAATCCCATCACTAACCATAGTGTATAGGAGAAGTTAAAAAGGGTGTAAGTATGTGAGAAGTCAAAAAGGCAGGTGAGTTGGGAGAAGTCAATAAATGCTAAGGTATTTTTTTTTTAAATCAAAAAATTAGAAAATTAAGATTGAGATATTGAAATTCCCACAAAGTTTGTCGGTTAAAATCCTCTTTTCCTTATATAATACTAGGCTATCACCCGTGTTATGCACGAGATAATTATAGATATTTATATTTGTTTTAGATTTTTTTAATATATAAATTATGTTTTTTTAAGATTTTTATAAAAATAATTTAACAATCTTATCACTAACCATAGTGTATGGGAGAAGTTAAAAAGGGTACTGCAATAACTATGCACGGGTTGTATCTATAATTATTTGTATGAGGGGATTTTAAATGTTGATCCGGGAATTTTGACCAAATCAATAAATGCAGATATGTTGGAAGACATGTGAATTGAAAAAAAATTAATAAATACTAATCAGGGAATTTTGACAAAATCAATAAATGTTGAGTTTTTTTTTTTAAAATAAAAAATTTAGAAAATTTAGATTGGGATATTGGAGTTCCCACAGAGCTTGGGGTTGGAAACCTCTAAAACCATTCATAAAAGACTTTGAAGAATTTAATAAATGCTGAGCTAAAACAAAAATTTTAATTAAGTGAAACTACAATTTAATGGGCCAAGACATATATATATATATTTTTATATATTTTACATGTGGAATACACGCAGACATCATAATACACTTATAATATGGTAGAATTTTTTATTGGGCCATGGGGGACTCAATTAATAAGTTTGGTGTACATAGTCTTTAATTAAAGCATTCAATAGTAGATGAGTTCACATTAGCCTATAGGCTTTGTTCCAATCACAGAGAATGGAAACTACAATTTAATGGGCCAAGACATATACATATATATATTTTTCATGTGGAATACACGATGGCAGAATTTTTCATTGCGCCGTGGGGGACTTAATTAATAAGTTTGGTGTGCATAGGCTTTAATTAAAGCATTCAATAGTAGAAGAGTTCACATTAGCCTATAGGCTTTCTTCCAATCATAGAGTAGAGCATTAAAAAGGAAGTCAAAAAGACTTTGGAGAATTTAATAAGCAATGATGATTCGCCCCATCGGGAATCCCGAATCCTAATAGCCATTTTAGGTAAAAAAAAAAAAAAAGAAAAAAAAAAAAAGAAAAAAAGAAAACAGTTTCTATAAAAGGAAATTAGGGGGATTAGGGGGAACTTTTTTTGAGGTCCAAAACATTTTTCTTTAATAAATGTTGAGTTTTTTTTAAAGAAAAAAAATAAAAAAATAAAAAAATTCAGATTAGGATATTGAAGCGCCCACAGGTCTTGGGGGGGGTTAAAAACTCCTTTTTACTTAATATATAGTAAGTATAGATACGTATATAGATTTGCTAATTTATTTTTTTAATAATAAATAAGATTAATTAAAAATTTAATATTAATGAATAAAAGCGAATACACCTTTTTAGAAAGGAATCATCGAATAAGTTGATATTAAAAAAAATTATATTTTATAATGGCATAAAATAATTTAAATATGATTTTTCAAAAATTATTTTTAATTTAAAAATTACAATAAAATATTTAAATATAATAAAATCAAATTTCTACAAAAATAAAAGTATATGTATAAGAAAAAGTAAGAAGAAAATTTAGAATGATATTCTCATTTGATCTGAAGATAATTATAGATGACCAATAAATTATCATCTATACCCCTCATTTTTTTAAATAAAAAAAAATATATTTCACAAACCATCAATTTTATTAAAAATATAACATTTATTTTTATTTGTTTTAGCAAAACTCACTTTTTAGCGATTTGAGCCAAAAAAATTTTATTTTTTATTTTAGTTTTTTTAATTGACCATTGAGATTAAAAAACAAAAAACAGAATCTACCATGTTTCGCAAATGTCAAAAAAGTCTAGATGAATAATAAAACAATGTTTGAGACCCACAAAAAAAATACCAACAATTGTATCCACAATGATGTAGTATCATATGTGTCAAAGGGGTTGTTTGGGATATCCTAAATAAGTGTACTTTTTGAATTTTTACACTAAAAAATTGAGGAAAAAAATATGGTTGTTTGGGTTAACTTTTTGACTTTTTATAAAAAAATGTGTATTAAAAAATTGTATAAATTAGTGTGTAAGGAAAAATTAGGATTGGGAGTTATGCAGCTGTACTTTTTGACTTTTGATAAATAGTGATAACTTTTTAACTTTTTGAGTAACTTTTTGACTTTTTAGCTTTTTTTCAACTTGCCAAACTTGGCCTTACTATACACTCAATGACATGGGGCCAACTCCCTTGACACATCATTGTGGGTGAAAGTGTGGGTAGCATTGCTGGAACAATAAATTATCACATATAACTCTCATTTTCTTTTTTTATTATATAAGAAAAATAAGTTTTACCAACTATCACTTTTAAGAAAAAAAATGTTTATTTCTATTTGATTTTAGCAAAAGTCAGTTCTTAACTATTTAAGCAAAAAAAAAATTATATTTATATTTTAATTTGTTTTATTGACAATTGAGATTAAAAAAAAATAGAATCTATTATTTTTGGTAATTTTTTAAAAAGTCATTTATTTTCTTAATATTTTTTGTATTTTGTTCAAAAAAATATTTGTATTAAAAAAAATATATTATTTAAGTCCTTGTAGTTTAGAAGGACATACAATTTTTTTATAAAATTTAAAACCAGAAATGACAAAAAGTAAAAATATAAACTTTTAATAGTGATTAATAATTTGAATATGTATATTTAACAACATATTATGTTTTGAACAATATTATTATGACACGTGAATACTGATCTCATTTCAATTGTAGTAAAATAATTTAAAAAAGAATTTAAATTTAAAATTTTATTTTAAGAATATAAAATTAATTTATAAATCAATCATAGTGTGACACATATTAACAAAAATTAAACAAAAAAAGAATTGCAATTTTAAACTTTAATAGGATGAGATTTTGAAACTCTCATAATACTTATTCTTAAAAGAATTCTTTTGTAAAATATAAAAACAATCTCAATGTCACTCTTATTGCTCCTAAATACAAAAAATATGAGCTAATTATGATAATTTTAAATTTATATTTAAAACTTATAAATCATTAGATAGATCATTATAATTTTAAATTTATACTATACCAATTTTAAATTTAAATTAATAGATTGTTTTTCATATTTAGTGACCCTGAAATTTGAATTTTGAAATGGATTAGTATACTTTTCATTTTTTTTATTTTTATTTTTTATAGATTTGATATACTTTCCATTTGAAAGTCATAAATCAAGGGATATTAATTTTTATTTATTTATTTATTTATTCTTGAATAAGAGGTTGCCAATAGAAGTTTTTTTTTTTTTAATTTTTAAAAATCTAAAAAATAATGAAATTTAGATTGGAAATTTGGAGCTCCCACAAGACTTGTGGGTTGGAACACTCTTTTCCTTCTATAATAGATAGATAGATAGATTTAATAAGAATTTATATTTGTTTTAGATATTTTTTTAATATACAAATTATTTTTTTAGATTTTTTATAAAAATAATTTAACAATCTCATCACTAACCATAATGTATGGGAAAAGTTGAAAAGGGTGTAAGTATGAGAGAAGTCAAAAGACTTGTGAGTTGGGAGAAGTCAATAAATGTTGGGGGTTTTTTTTTTTTAAATCAAAAAATTAGAAAATTAAGATTGAGATATTGGAGCTCTTATAAGGCTTGTCGGTTAAAAACTCCATTTTTCTTATATAATATATATAGATAGATAGATAGATAGATTTACTAATTTATTTTTTTAATAATAAATAAGATTAATTAAAAATTTAATTTTAATGAACAAAAACGAATACACCTTTTAGAAAGGAATAATCGAATAAGTTGATATTAAAAAAATTATATTTTATCATGGCATAAAATAATTTAAATATGATTTTTCAAAAATTATTTTTAATTTAAAAATTATAATAAAATATTTAAATATAATAAAATTAAATTTCTACAAAATAAAAGTATATGTATAAAAAAAAGGTAAGAAGAAAATTTAGAATGGTATTCTCATTTGATCTAATATTATAGATGACTAATAAATTATCACCTATAACACTCATTTTTTTAAATAAAAAAAAAAGATATTTCACAAACCATCACTTTTATTTAAAATATAATATTTATTTCATTTTGTTTTAGCAAAACTCAATTTTTAGAAATTTGAGCCAAATTTTTTTCATTTTTCATTTTAGTTTGTTTAATTGACCATTGAGATTAAAAAAAAAAATTAACAGAATCCACCATGTTTCGCAAATGTTAAAAAAGTCTAGATGAATAATAAAAAAAGTGTTTGAGACCCACAAAAAAAACACTCACAATTGTATCCACAATGATGTGGTACAACATGTGTCAACTCTTGATTTGCTATACACTCAATGACATAGGGCCAACTCCCTTGTCACATCATTGTAGGTGACAGTGTGGATATATAGCATTACTGAAACAATAAATTTTCACATGTAGCTTCCATTTTCTTCTTTTATTATACCAAAAAAATAGGTTTCCCCAATAACCCTCATTTTTTTAAATAAAAAAAAGATATTTCACAAACCATCACTTTTATTAAAAATATAACATTTATTTCTATTTGTTTTAGCAAAAATCACCATTTAGCAATTTGAGCAAAAAAATTTTCATTTTTCATTTTAGTTTGTTTAATTGACCATTGAGATTAAAAAAAAAAAACAGAATCCACCATATTTCGCAAATGTTAAAAAAGTCTAGATGAATAATAAAAAAATGTTTGAGACCCACAAAAAAAAAAAAAAACACACACACACAATTGTATCCATAATGATGTGGTATCACATGTGTCAACTCTTGATTTGTTATACACTCAATGACATGCGGCCAACTCCCTTGTCACATTATTGTGGGTGAAAGTTTGGGTATGTAGTATTACTGGAATAATAAATCATCACATGTAACTCCCATTTTCTTCTTTTATTATATAAAAAAAATAGGTTTTACCAATTATCACTTTTAATAGAAAAAAAATGTTTATTTCTATTTGATTTTAGCAAAAGTCAGTTCTTCACTATTTAAGCCAAGAAAAAATTATATTTATATTTTAATTTGTTTTATTGACAATTGAGATAAAAAAAATAAATACAATCCATTATTTTTGATAATTGTTAAAAAAGTTATTTGTATTCTTAATTTTTTTTATTTTGTTCAAAAAAATATTTGTATTAAAAAAATTTATTGTTTAAGTCCTTGTAATTTAGAAGAACATAATTTTTTTTTATTTATAAAATTTAAAACTAGAAATCACAAAAAGTAAAAATATAAACTTTTAATAGTGATTAATAATTTGAATATGTATATTTAACAACATATTATGTTTTGACCAATAATATTATGACACATGTGAATACTGATCTCATTCCAATTGTAGTAAAATAATTTAAAAAAGAATTTAAATTTAAAATTTTATTTTATAATTTAAGAAAAGATGCATAAATTAAGGGATGAATATTGATCTTATTCTGGTAACATAATTTAAGAAAGAATCTAAATTTAAAATTTTATTTTAAGAATATAAAATTAATTTATAAATCAATCATAGTGTGACACATATTAACAAAAATTAAACAAAATCAAAAAAAGAAAAAAGAAGTAAAGAATTGCAACTTTAAACTTTAATCAGATGAGGTTTTGAAATTCTCATAATATTCCTTCTTAAAAGCATTCTTTTGTAAAATATATAAATAATCTCAATGTCACTCTTATTGCTTTTAAATACAAACAATATGAGCTAATTATTATAGCAATCCCGGTTTTGACCCGACTCTTGTGATGTTCCAAACTCGGGTTTAGTGCATTTGTATTGTTGTGTATCTTCTTTCTTCCCTTGCATACCTTTGAAATTGGTCTTTGGGTGCTGTGGGTGTGTTTGAAACATGTGGGTTACTTAGTTTTCAAACCTTGTGTTGCCCAGATTTTTGGTCTTTCGCTCGAGCGGCTATTATTGCGCTCGAGCGGGGTATGTAAATTTTGGTCCTCCGCTCGAGCAGATTTTCTTGCTCTCGAGTGGGAGTTGCAAACTTTCAGTACTTTGTATGTCTGCAAAAGTGCTAGAGGGGTGTCTTTCACGCTCGAGCGGCGTTTCCTACGCTCGAGCGGGTGGGCGCTTGAGCGTCCTTTCTTGAGTTCGAGCGGTTGGTCTGTCGTTTGCAAAAGTTCTGGAGGTGTGTATTCTACGCTCGAGCAAGCCTCTTCTTGCGTTTGAGCGAACAATAGTTTGTGTCGACACTCGAGCATCAAACTTTCCGCTCGAGCGGACTGCGCGTATATCAGATCGCGAAAAACACTTTTTACATCACTTTTTCATATATTTTCACCCAAAACCCTAAAGTTGAGAGTTTCTCTCTCTCAAACCCATATTCTCTCAACATTTTGACCTAGATTCTTTGATCTCTAGACCCTTTCGCCTTCATTAAAAAGGTACAACTCCTCAAGCTCTTCACTTTGATACAAGTAGAAGTTGGTTTCGTTACTTTTGAAGTTCCATTCTTGCTTGGCTCGTCTTCTGTCTTTGAGATAGGGACATTCTACACCTTAATATGGTTTTTAACTTAGGTATTTGTTGTTTTGTATAAATAGTGGGATTTGGAAGGATTTGAGTAAAGTTAGAGTTTGAATTCAAAATTGAAAGTGGGGTTTTCCATGTTGTTTTTACAAAATGACTATGAGGCTTGTATATGAGATTCTCTGGTGTTAAAATGGTGAAATTTAGCCTTTGGGTCGATATTTAAAATTTGGAAAAATTTGCCATAATTTGAGTTGGATAACCAAATTGTATAAATAATGAAATTGATATGGGAAACGTGAAATTGGAATGATATGTGAATGAACGGTGTAATTAGATTTGTTAAATCACTCACTTATAGAAATTTAATAAATTATCTGTTTAAAAGATTGTGTATCTATCTAGAAATATATGTTTTGGACCATCGGTGGAGGATAACTATGATTGTTGTAGAAATTGCATGAGGATTAGATAAATTGAAACCTATCATTTAAATATGACGGTATGATTGACGGTAGGATTAGATAAATTGTGTCATTAAATATGACGGTATGATTGAGACATTGAATATGTGCTGTGGATGGTCATTGTATATGACGATATTTTTATATATTGTATATGTATAATTGTTTGGGAGAAGAAAGGGGATGTACTCCACTGTTTGGGAGGAGATAGAGGATGAACTCCATTCAAAATTAAATTGGTCGGAGTGTCTAGGGTAAAAGTCCTGAAATCTTGTATATATATGGGTGCCAGTTCCCTCGGATGAGAGTTCCGTAAAATGGCAAAATAGAAGTGTTGAAATGATGAATGTATTGAATTGTGAACCATTGAGTTGTAGTATCATTTTGATTGATTAGATAATAATGAACTTGGTTAATGGATTAACCCGAAATGAATGAATGGAAATGGATTGAGATATGGTCATCTATATTAAATGGTTAAGGAAAGAATGTAAGTTGATCATGATTATGAAACATTTATTTGACACCTATATCTTAGTTAAACCTCATATACTGTGTTAGTTTATCTCTACTGGGTTTTGGCTCACTCTACTTGGGAAAATATTTTCAGGTACTGGTGACATGCCACCACCAAGGACATAACTTGGGAGAATTGATGGCTGAAGGCTTCATTTTTGTTATATTTGTACTTAAATGTTTATTCAAGCCAAGGGCTTAACTTGTATAAAGCTTATGACTCTTTCTTTTGTTGTAACCAAGTAATATCTTAGAAAGACGTAAGCCCGTAGGGTATTTATTTTGTTATCGTTAATGTGAACTGCATACTGTAAATTCAGAAGGAATGTTTATGAATGTATAATGTATGCAATTCCCTTTTGTAATAGAAACTCTGATGAATGAAGTAGATCATTTTATTATGTTCATAGATCTTATGGAATTGATTGTTGTATTATATTTTGGGGGCGTGACAATTATGATAATTTTAAATTTGTATTTAAAACTTATAAATCAATGGATAGATCATTATAATTTTAAATTCATATTGTGCCAATTTTAAATTTAAATTAATAGATTACTTTTTATATTTAGTGACTCTCAAATTTAAATTTTGAAAGAGTATTACTCTGAGGTTCGAAAATTTTTCGAGCCAAACGCTCAATTTCAAAGTGATTGGAGGAAGAAGGAAAGGAGGAAGAAGAAGGAGGAGGAGCAGAATGGAGGGGCCCTAAAATGGGGTTGGGCGGGGTGGAGGCGGAGGCGTCTTGAGGCGGACGAGCGACGAGCTGCAGAGCGGAAGTAGGCGGAGGCATAGGCGGAGGCGGAGGCGGAGGCGGCGATGCGACGGCCGACGAGCTGTGACGATCGGCCGACGAGCTCCGACGCCAACGATGACCTGCTTCTCTCTCTCTCTCGCCTGTGTTCTCTCTCTCTCTCGCCTAGGTTCTTCTTCTCAACGAAGAAGAAGAAAGAAAAGGAGAAAAGGAAGAAAAAAAAAAAAAAAAAAAAAACCCCAAAACGACGTCGTTTTGGGGTTTTGAGCCAATTCGAGCCTCAAGTTTCGGGCCCTCAAACATTTTCCATTTTGAAATGGATTAGTATACTTTTTTTTTTTTTTTTAGATTTGATATACTTTTCATTTGAAAGTCATAAATCAAGGAATATTAATTTTTATTTATTTATTTATTTTTGCTTGAATAAGAGTTAGTCAATAGAATATTTTTTTAATTTTTAAAAATCCAAAAAATAATGAAATTTAGACTGGGAACTTGGAGCTTCCACAAGGCTGGGTTGAAATTCCCTTTTCCTTATATAATAGATAGATAGATAGATTTAATAAGAATTTATATTTGTTTTAGATATTTTTTAATATACAAATTATTTTTTTAGATTTTTTTTTATAAAAATAATTTAACAATCCCATCAATAATCATAGTATATAAAAGAAGTTGAAAATGGTATAAGTATGCGATAAGTCAATAAATACTGAGGTATTTTTTTTTAAAATTAAAAAATTAAGATTGAGATATTGGAGCTTCTATAAAGCTTGTGGATTAAAAACCTCATTTTCGTTATATAATATATAGATTATTCTTGATGTTATTAGTAATTTTATTAAAAGAAATGTTAATTTTTAATTTTAACAAATTAATCAAATCAGCTACAAAAATATAAAAAAAAAATTATGGACAATATAGGCAATATGGGTGAGTATGGTTCGGATTGGGGTAAAACCAAGAGCAATCCGTTATCTACGGTTTCTGAAAAATTGGAACCAATCCAATTCGTTTAAATCATGGAACCAATCAATTTAAACACAGATTGGATCGGTTTAGGACCACGGATTCACATAATTAAATAACAAAAAAATATATATAACATTTTAATTTCATAAAAACATAAACATAGCGCTATATTAGTTCCACAATAGTAATATGTTTTTCTATAATGGCGACATACTATTCTAGAATTTAAACAACCATAAGAAAACTGGTTTCACCATAAGTATTTAGACCGTTACAAATTAAAACTAAAAACTAACAAACAAAAGTAATAAAAAAAGATATTATACAGGTTTAGGTTTGAGTTTAGGTTCTATATAGAATAAGAGAAGATACTATAGGGGAGGATATATAATAAAAATATAGACTATTTGTATACGGTCCGGATCGGTTCCAATTCGGAACCTTAGGGTTCAATTCAGAACCAATCTGTGGATTACGAATTTTTAATTCTTTAATCTGGAACCGAATCACGGATTCAAAAAACCAATCCAAACCTATCGGATTGGACTGGACTGGATCACATTACGGACTTCATGGATTCCTTGCTTAGCCCTAATAGGCAAGTCAAACTTAAGTCCTCGTTTGGCCTGAAAAGTGGGCAAACTTTTTGGCTAAAATATCTCAAAAAAGACATAATAGATTAAAAAGTCAATAAAATAAAATATCATATCTAAATTATAATCATTTCACCTTTTTTTTTTTTATACAAAAGTTAAAAAAGCCAAAAAATCCAACTTAAACAAGACTTTTTAGCCCCAGATTAAAATAATTAAAAAGTTAAAAAACAACTTACTTTCCAAACGAAGCTAGGTTAGACTTGGGTAAATAGTCTTAGGTTGCGAGTCAGACTTATGCCTCGTTTGGGAACAAACTATTTTGGTAACTTTTTAATTTTTTAACTAAAATATGAGATAAAAAAATTAGTATATTTATAATGACTTTTTGATTTTTTTAGAAAATATTTACAAAAAAAATAGAGAAAAAAGAAAATTTTTAATTTTTTAATGTAAGTTATAAATTTTTTTCATTTTTTTAATAATTTTTTAATTAAAAATGTTACATGCCAATTCGGCAACTCTCAATCCACCCTGAATCTGCCAGATTTACACGCCTACCATTAGTCAATAGGAATATAGGCATGTCACAACTTCACCTAATTTTGACATTGTATCCTAATAATATTTTACTCGGTTTCAGTTTTTAAAATTTATTTTTAAAAATATTTTATTTATTTATTTATTTTATTTTTATTAAATTTTTTAATATTTTAAGTACATTTTTTTTTTAAAATTTTTAGACATACCTAACATAAATATGCTTAAAAAAATATAATATTTGTGATTTTTTTTTAAAATTCACTAAATACTAAAAATATAAAAAAATATGAAAATTCTGTATATTTTATGTATTTTTGTTTATTTATTAATTTTTTAAAATATTTTTTTACAAATATTTTACTATTTAGATACATCTAAGTAAGGCGTATCTATCAAAGTAAAAAAATTATTTGAAATTTTAAAAATATTCACTAAAAACAAAAAATATGAAATATAAAAAACTCAATTTAAAAAAAATTAAATTCAGAAAACTGAAATCAAACACACTGAATATTCCTACCTTTGAAAATAAATAAATGAAATTCACCAAACCTTCACATTGCCTCTATCATGCTTTTATCTTAATAGTATTTGTGAGATGGTTGGCGATTTCATTTTATGTGAACACAAATTTCAAACCAAAAGCAATTTAAAATTTAAAATCATAATTTTTTTTTTTATAGAAGAGTTAGAAAATTACCTGTTTAATTTTACATTTTTACCTACAGCTTCACTTTACATTTTTACCTACATTTTAATTTTGTCTTCATTTTAGAATTTTTGGTAGAATTTTTTACTAGACAGATATTACACTAACATCTTTATAGTTTTTTTTTAATGATAAAGTCTTAATGCAATTATATCATTTTGTATATATCTTCTTGTATGATTTTGGACACATTATTATTATTATTATTATTATTTTTTGGGTGTGGATATTTATAATGAATTTATAAATTCATACTCTTCTTTGTATTCTTCGCCATTTTCTCGGCAGCTTTTGTTTGGAAGTTTCAGAATTGTTCTTTGGCGTTGACGTCTTTATATATACATACAATATTAAATCATCATTAATTTAATTCAGATGTAATTACCACTTTACTACGCTCCTCGTCAATGTCTGATAGCAATGTTGTGCATCCAACAACGTAAAAAACACGGACTTTGATCATATTCAATGGCCATAATATAACATACTCAAGAAATGGGAAAATTACAAGTTGAACACTTCACATAAGTGTGTTCTTTGTTTTTGATCTTCTTTGCCATCTTCGCAAGAAATCAATGGTTGTGTCAACAACAATGAAGAAAACATCAACTTATACCTGGCTCTCTCTCTTGATCACCATCTTCTTCTCTGCAACTTCAGTCTCTTCTTCACTCTCCTACTCGGATCACTGCTCTTCACTCGTCCCCGAATCAACTCCAACTGTTGTTGACAATCCCATGTTCCCTCTCTTCAGAATCCTAACAAGTCATTACACAGGCGGCGATGGAATTCTAGGCAACTTCTCATACGGATTCTCCCAGAACCAAGTCTTCTTCCAACCAAGCCAACACATCTTCAAAACCAACACAACCGGCGTTTACAAGATCGGGGCCTACTTGATCTTCAGGCACTCGAGCGCCTACATTTATCTCCCTCCCAATTCAACCCATGGCCGGTCTCAGTATTCTCAGAATCCTCACAGGACAGGTCCATTGAAGTTTTCATTAGATGGGTTCTGGTCACAGAGCTCTGGAAAGCTATGTATGGTTGGCTCGGCTTCTTGGTATTCTGCAGAAGGTAAGATTCTCAATCTTGATGCCGTGCTTAGGTTTGCAATGAATTCGACTATTTTTCCTAGTTTGGTTACCGGGAAATTGGACAGCTTGAGCTTTCCAACCGATCTGAATTACTTCGAACCAATTTCAATCTTGGCTTTTGTTTCATCATTTAAATACAATTACGAATTGGTTCCGAAGGAAGTTGATAGGGGGTGTCCTGGTGGGAATGATATTCCGCAGAACCAATCGCTTGGTTTCCAACGGGGAAAATTCTGTTCAATGCTACAGCGGGGAATGAATACCTTCAAGTTGGAGTACACCAATGAGTGTGTTTCATGCAAGAATTGTACTCCTCTTGGCCAGGGAATTGAGTATCTGCCTCTTGTGATGTCCCTGAGCACAATTCAGTGCTCTGAGTATGAACACAAGGTGCAGTACTCGGTAGGATTCGGAAACAATAGTGAAAATGGGTATATCCGAGCTTTTGATCCGACGACATTACTAGTTGCAGAAGGATCGTGGGATGGGAACAAGAACAGGCTATGTATGGTTGCTTGCTGGATCCTGCATTCTACCCCTTCTCTAGCAAGCCCCCATGTTGGTGATTGTTCGATCAGGTTGAGCTTTAGATACCCTGCTGTCTGGTCAATCAGAGACAGATCAAGCATTGTTGGGCAAATTTGGACTAACAAGACTGCTAATGAGTCAGGGTATTTCAATAAGATCACGTTTGGAACCTATGACAATAGGAATGGCGGGGTTTCAGGATCTTTGGGTCTGAGATATGAGTACACTGAAACCGACAGAGTAAGAAAGTCATGCCTGGCAAAAATGCGCAATGAAAGAAGAACTGGGACGGGGACAGATGCAATTCAAGAATTCTTATGATATGAGTTTCGACACTTCGGTTAAAGATTCCATGGGAAAAATTGCCTGGGGTTATGCAGTCCCCATCTTTGTGGGTAATGAAAGTTATGGTCAATACCATTATGTGCTTGTTTCAAATTCAACGCACAGGCAGCCTGAAGTCGAGGAAGATAAAAGTTTTAGTGGCCCATTGAATATCAGCTACGAGATCAGCATCATGAGATTGCATTCTCCAATCCCTGGGATTTCTTCATCTAATTTATCTTTCATTTCCAAAGGTAGAGTGGAAATTTTTGCTGAAGGAGTCTATGATGATGAAACAGGAAAGCTCTGTATGGTAGGCTGCAGAAAGGTCAGTCCAAATGATTCTATGGACTGTGAGCTGCTTTTGAAATTCCAATTCCCACCTGTAAATGCAAAGCGAGGAGGGTTTATCAAGGGAAGCATCGAAAGCACACGAAAAAAAACTGATCCTCTTTTCTTCGAGTATTTGACCTTGTCTTCGATTGCTTTCTACACCGGGGAAGCAAACAAAGCTGTGAGGAGGATGGACTTGGAGATCATCATGGTTTTGATCTCCAACACACTGGCATGTGTGTTAGTGGGATTACAACTCTTTCATGTGAAAAGAAACCCTGATGTGCTTCCTCTCATATCCCTTGTCATGGTTGTGATCCTCACTTTGGGGCACATGATTCCTCTTGTGCTCAACTATGAAGCTATGTTCTTTGGCATTATGATCGCTGAATGTGTTCCATGGGAATGACGGGTGGGTCGAAGTGAACGAGGTGATTGTGAGAGTGGTTACAATGGTGGCTTTCTTGCTTCAATTCCGGCTTCTTCAACTGGTATGGACAGCGCGTTTAGGAGATGAAAACCGGAAGAGCCTGTGGATTGCTGAAAAGAAAACTCTGTTTGTGTCTCTACCATTATACATTGTTGGGTTATTGATTGCTTGGCTCATGAATCTGGGGAAGAACAACCAAAGCATTGTAATGGGTTCTTCTCTACACCAACCACACTCACACTGGGGGGCTTTGAGGTCTTATGGTGGTTTGATCCTTGATGGGTTTCTTTTCCCTCAAATTCTGCTCAACACGTTCAGATTTTCAAAAGAAAGTGCCCTGTCTCATTCGTTCTACATCGGAACCACCTTTGTTCGCTTGTTGCCACACGCATATGATCTTTACAGGGCTCAAAACTATGCTCGTCGCCATCTTCATGGTTCATACTTCTACGCGAATCCTAGCGCGGATTTCTATTCCACTTCTTGGGATGTCATAATTCCTTGTGGGGGAGTGTTGTTTGCAGCCATCATTTTCTTCCAGCAGCGATTTGGAGGCCGATGTATCCTTCCCAGGAGATTTAGGGAGGCAGAGGGATATGAAAAGGTGCCTGTAGTGAGCAGTAGTGAGTGAAGTGTTAAAAGTGGAAATAAGTTTCTTAGGTACTGAGAGGGTAATTTATATTCATTATTGGGCCGAGCTAGGTGTTGGGCCGAGCTAGGTGTTGGGCCAAGGTCAGCTCAAGAGTGGGAGGTTCCTAGTAAGAAAGGAGAAGTATGGAGTAGTTCGGTTGCCGAATGAGCATCCGTAGCTCGGTCGTGGCAATGTCCAGGATGGTAGACCGGTCGAAAAGGCATACCGGTTCTTGTATGCTAAGCCGGTCGTGTTCTGACACCGGTTCAGACTCGTTAGTCCGGTTGGGTCACGCCCTAGTCCGGTTGGGCTCTCTTATGGTTAGCTCGGTTACGGCATGGGAAACCGAGGTAAGAGAGGTAAGAGCAAAGACCGGACTAGGGGTTACTTCGGTTATAAGGTAATTCGGCCATGACAAGAACCATCTCACTTGGTTTAAGCAGTGAGGAGGGTGTTGGAGGATAAGCATTATCTTCCAAGAGTATGAATTCTAGGAGGACTCTATGCAAGGAGGGGTAATCCTAGAAGGACTCTACACATGGAGGAATGCTAGTCTTAGGAGGACTCTTCGCATGGAGAAGTTGGAGTCCTACTAGGACTGTGCCACGCGAAACCTATATAAGCTCACCAATATCACCTTTGGAGAGGTAATACAATTTTGCTCCCTGAATACATTGAGCTTTTGCCTTTTTGTCTTGCTTACTGACTTAGGCATCGGAGAGGTTTCCGGCACAAACCCGCCGGCTAGCTCACGTTGATATTTTCAGGTGGTGGAACGATATCGTATAGAGGAACGAAGACTTGGTCAACAGGATTATACGAGAAGGTGTAATTCTTTCCCGTACAATTGGCGCCGTCTGTGGGAATAACAGACAAGAACAACCTCTTGATCAAGCTTTCTCTCGAACATCAATGGCGAACAACGAAGAACTGCCGCAGTCCGCCATTGACGGATTAACTCCAGAAGGAGGTGCAAGGCGCGAAGGCCTACCTTTGGTCCCTCCTATGGCGAGCCTGGAACCACAAAGGCAGAATTCCAGGAGGGATGCGAGGGGACGAAGGAGGAATGGCAGCCCTCATCCCTCTCGTTCGCAAAGCCCCGGAAAGACAAAGGCGCAGAGTTGATCCTCAAATCGAGGATCGCGTCGAGAGCAAGACGAATTGATCCGTAAGATGGCGGCGGACATGGAGTCACCAAGCGCCAGATAAAAGGAAAAGAAGTGGCGACAGGAGAGGGGCGCAACAAGAAGACGCCCCCTCGCCACTCAGAGGGTCGTGGTAGGAACTCTACACCCTCTCAACCAGAGGACAGAAGCCTCAGGACAGGCGACACGCGATTCGTATCTTCCAGGACTCGTCACTCCAGGTCTGAGAGGACAAGGCCTGAGAGGTCATACACTGAGGGGAGTACCTATTGGCCCTCACATACGCATCATACGAGGTCCAGACAGACGGAATTACCTAGGTCGTCCGACCTAAGGTCCATGTTGGAAGAAAAGGCACGATGGAGGACGCCAGACGCGCGATCCCCACAGGTTCTGCCTTTGCGGCGATTGGCTCCTCGACGCATGGAAGCGTCGAGGTTGGAATGCCAAGGCCGCGCTTGGCATCTGAACCGGCGGATAAGGCATTGGCGAGGCCGCAGACCTCACCATTCGTCCCAGAGATTGAGAACGCGCCTTCCGTCGAGCTTCCTACAACCCAAGTTCACGACGTATGAAGGAAAGATGCACTTACACCCACTTGAGCCACTTTTGCCGTGTTATGGTCAGTATCGGCGGAATGAGGCGTTGATGTGTATCTTATTCCCTCAAGCCTCGGCGACCTAGGCTTAACTGGTTTGAGAAGCTTCGAGGGCGGCATAGCCTCTGGCGCGATTAGCGAGGCGTTTGTAACTCGGTTGAACAAACACAAAGACCCGTGGAGATCGACCATTGCTCTCCATCGACATAGGCGACAAGGAGACTTTGAGATCGACAACTGATCGCTCGGGAAACATTCAACCAGATTGGGGCGCCCAACCAACCTCGCCATTGCGCAATACAAAAGAGGTCTTCTCGGGAACGGTGAGGACTCTATCACCATGACGCCACCTCTCACCATGGAAGCCTCGATGGAAAGAGTGCACCAAAGACATCGAGTAGAAGAAGATGGCGCTGTGCAAAGCCAAGACTGGCGCGACCGTGACATCGAGAAGAAGACCTCATAAAGGTCAATACTGGAATCGCCGAAACCAAAACGGACGGGCAAAGTAGACAATGACGAAGACCAGACAAGAGGTGGTTGAGAGTCCGCACGCCATTACCATAGTGTTCAAAAACCAATCTACCGTATACTTAGTGAGATTCGAGACGAGCCTTTCGTCAAGTGGCCAGCCAAGTTAGGCGAGGCCCAGGAGGACTATGATGACAGATCCAGATGCACCTACCACAAGGGAAAGGGGCACCGAACTGAGAACTGCACGCCATTGAGGCAGCATCTGGAAGAATTGGTGGCGGGCCACCTAGATAAATACATAGAGGAGGCGCGGCAAATTTCAAGACCACAACCTCCCCAATGGAATGCCGACGACGCCCGCCACAAGGCACCATCAACGTAATCCATGGAGTCTTTGAACCAGAGCGAGTATGCGAGCACAGAGGTTCAATCAAAAAGGCAGAGCACTTGAGAGAAGTGCTAAGTGCCCAACCTGTCGCGAAAAAGGAGAGGACAGAAGCTACAAACATCATGTCCTTTTCGGATAAAGACTTGGACAGAATATATTGCCCACTAACGATGCCTTGGTCGTCACTCTCCGAGTCAAGGATTTTGGCGTCAAGCGGATTCTCGATCGACCAAGGTAGCTCGTGCGAAATCATGTACTATGAAACCTTCAAGCAACTCAAAGCGCAAGATAAAGACTTGGCCCCACCGTATCCCTTTGATTGGATTCAACTCTATGCCGGAGTGGCGATCGGCAAATCATCCTTCCAAGTATGGAAGTGTGACGAAGCAAGTAGAGTTCTGGGTGCTGAAAGTCCCCTCCACCTACAACATCATCTTAGGCAGAACATGGCTACACGCCATGCGCTCGGTGGCATCCTCCTACCACCAAGTGATGAGGTTCCCTAACGACACCGGAATAATAGAAGAGGTATATGGGGACCAGATAATGTCCAAGCAGTGCTTCGTCACAACGAATGGTAGCCGCGCTGCCAAAGGATATGTTCATTCGGTTGAAGAACCGGAGAGTAATGAACTATTCGCGGATGTTGGCAAAGCGGCTGATCAAAAAGCAGTGGAGGACCTGGTAGAAGTCAAAATAGATGAGAAGAACCCGGAAAAATTCTTCCTACTTGGATCGTCGTTGTCCAGCACTGAGAGATTGGAAGTCTTGGAATTTCTGACCTCCAACATCGAAGTGTTCGCCTGGACCCCATACGACATGCCAGGCATTGATCCCAACTTTATTTGCCATCAACTCAATGTCCACCCTTCTGCTAGACCGGTCATCCAACGCACGCGCAGATCGGCACTCCACCACGCCGAAATAGTGGCAGAAGAGGTGGGTAACTTGTTAGAAGCTGGGGCGATTAGAGAGGTGCACTACCCCAGGTGGATCTCTAACACAGTAGTAGTGCCAAAAAAGAATGGGAAGTGGCGCGTTTGCGTCGACTATAAAACTGTCAACAAAGCATGTCCAAAGGACAGTTTCCCCCTGCCAAGGATAGATCAATTGGTGGACCTAACAGCAGGACACAGCAGGCTTAGCTTCCTTGACGCATACAGAGGCTACCATCAGATAGCCATGCACGAACCAGATCAGGAAGTAACGTCCTTCACCACCCCAAGAGGACTATATTGTTACAAGGTCATGCCCTTTGGCCTAAAGAACGCAGGGGCGACGTTCCAGAGAATGGTTACCAAGATGTTTGAGCCATTGTTAGGCAGAACAATGGAGGCTTACATCGACGATATGGTGGTCAAAAGCAAGGATGCGGATGACCATCTAAGGGACCTAGATGAGATGTTCCAGATCCTGAAGCAACACAAGCTGCGCCTTAACGCTTCTAAGTGCGCATTCGGTGTAGGTCCGCAAGTTTCGGTTTCTGGTGACCAATCGAGGTATCGAGGCGGACCCTCCCAAATCAAAGCAATTCAAGAGTTAGCGACCTAACTCGGTGAAAGAAGTGCAAGACTCACCGGCATGGCGGCAAAGACTTAACCGATTCATCGGGTCTTGAGACAGTTCGTCCATTCTTTCAGTCATTAAAAGCTAAGTTTGAGTGGGACGAAGAATGCGACCAAGCTCTGGCAAGTCTGAAGGAGTACATGTCTTCTCCACCATTACTTGTAACCCCCATACCTGGAGAAGAACTATTCCTCTATTTGGCAGTCTCTCAGCACGCAGTAAGTGCAGTGTTGGTTCGAGCAGAAGGAATCCAACACCTGCCTATCTTCTATGTCAGCAAGACATTGCTGGGAGCCGAAACAAGGTACTTGCCTCTAGAGAAGTTAGCACTGGCCTTAATGATGGCCTCCAGGAAGTTGGCACACTACTTTCACGCCCACACCATTGTCGTCCTCACAGCCTTTCCACTAAAAGCTTTATTTGAGAGGGCGAACTTTTCTGGGCGGATTTTGAAGTGGGCAGTGGAGTTGGGACAATATGATGTGAAGTTCCAACCCAGAACCGCAGTAAAGGCCCAATCTTTGGCAGACTTCGTCGCAGAATTCACCACCGAGGTCACCAAGTTCGCTTAATCGACTGACCGACACAACCAAACTAGGGATGGAGGTTGACGGAATAGCGCAACCCCTAGTACAAGTTACTCAGTCAGAGCCCAAGGCAGACCAAAATAGAGAAGGCCAGGAGGAGGCCGACCTTACTGCACCAAGTCAAAACTCGCCAACATCTGAGGACTTGAGACCATCAGAAGACAAGGGGCAGACTGCAACTATGGACTCTGAAGAAGACATTAGCAACCTGGAAGACCCCAAGGCATCATCTGATCCCTCCACATGCTGGAAGTTGTTTGTTGGGGAGATGTGGAAGCTCTTTGTGGATGGGGCATCCAACCGACATGGCGCAGGACTTGGCATAGTCCTCCTCTCCAGAAGGTCTAGTGGTGGAACAAGCGATCAACCTTGGCTTCCCAGCATCAAACAATGAAGCAGAGTACGAAGCGCTTCTTGCAGGACTCAAGTCAGCGGCCTACATGAAGGCCACCGAACTCATGGTCTACAGTGACTCGCAGTTGGTGGTGAATCAAATTTCTGGCGACTATGAAGCAAAGGACGACCGAATGGCTAAGTACCAAGACTTAGTCAGGACAGAGATCAAGAAGTTTGAAGTCGTCAGAATAGAACAAATTGGCCGGGAGGAGAATAGTAGAGCAGACGAACTAGCAGAAGCCTCAATGGCAGATACCTCCATCCCACATCCTCTATTGATCGACTATCTGCCCAGACCAAGTATTGAAGACCCAGAAGCCGAAGAGGTATGTTGTGCGGAGTTAGGTCCTTCTTGGATGGATCCCATCATACTGTTCCTGAAAGACGGCACTCTACCAGAAGATAGGAAAGAAGCCAACAAAATCAGAGCCAAGTCGCAACGATTTTGGCTCTCTCCGTCCTTAGCTTTATACAAGAAGTCGTTTTCAGGGCCTTACTTAAAGTGTGTTCACCCCAGCAAGGTGGAAGCATTCTTGTTCGAAATACACGAAGGGGTTTGTGGCAGCCATCAAGGAGGAAGATCATTGGCATACCGAGCTATTTCACAAGGGTATTGGTGGCCATACATGCAAGCGGATTCAGAGAAGTATGTCAAAAAATGTGAAAAGTGTCAGAAGTTTGCACATCAAATACATCAACCTGCCAGAGAACTCCTACCTCTCACTAGTCCGTGGCCTTTCGCAATGTGGGGCTTAGACATAGTGGGACCACTCCCAACAGCACCAGGCAACAGGAAGTTCTTTCTTGCGGCAATGACTACTTCACAAAGTGGGTGGAAGCGAAGCCTTGGCGTCAATCAAGGAGAAAGATGTGAAGAAGTTTGTCCGCGTAACATCATTACTGCTTTGGCATACCAAAAGCACCGATTTGCATAACCACTTCGGTTTGATGGCGAATTTTGAAGCTTACGTGAAGAGTACAAGATAGAGTTCTACAACTCCACACCGCATATCCCCAAGCAAATGGACAGCAGGCGTCGAACAAGGTAGTCTTGGATGGATTAAAGAAAAGGTTGGAAAAAGCCAAAGGCAAGTGGGCGTAAGAGCTCCCCATGTTTTATGGGCTTATCGCACTACGCCATTTGGCGATCAACAGAGAAACACCATTCTCCCTAGCATATGGCATGGAAGCCATCCCATTAGAAGTTGGCCTTCCTACAATTCGGAGCTAAAATTTTGATCCGCACTTAAATGGCGAAGCAATAGCATTGGAACTTGACCTCATGGAAGAAAGGAGAGAAAAGGCATTGGTTCACATCGCTTCTACCAAGAAGAATTGTCCAGAAATACAACAAAAGTGTTCATCCAAGACAATTCAAGATCGGCGATTGGGTACTTCGCAGTTATGGGCAACACATTGGTCCTGAGGAGATGGCAAGTTAGGTCCTAATCGGGAAGGACCTTACAAAGTGGTTGGATTAGCAGGCAAAGGGGCATACCACTTGGAAGATAAGGACGGCAAAGCAATTCCTAGGCCATGGAACACTGCCAACCTCAAGATATTTTATTTTTAGCTTTTTTCTCTTTTTTCGTATATGTAATTTTCAACTTTCTCAATAAAACAAGTCGATCCTTTTTAGTATATTTGTTTTCCATAGAAAGTAGTTCTAGCAAGTTCAGAAGCATTGTAAACATAGTTGGCCGAGTAACCAACTATTAACCCTCCTAAGCCCGTGATCGGGATCCGGTACCAAGACGCTTGGTCGGAATAACCAAACATTCTATTCTAAGCTGGCTGGAAAAACCAACTTAGAGGTTGGCTGGATTAAACCAACACTTAGCCAAAGTATGGGAATGGCTACTTAGAGGTTGGCTGGATTAAACCAACACTTAGCCAAAGTATGGGAATGGCTACTTAGAGGTTGGCTGGATTAAACCAACACTTAGCCAAAGTATGGGAATGGCTATATAGAGGTTGGCTGGATTAAACCAACTCTTTGTACTCTTCAGCCGAAGTAAGTTATACCGGCTGAAGAGTGGTTGGCTGGATTACACCAACTCTTGGTACTCTTCAGCCGAAGTAAGCTATACCGGCTGAAGAGTGGTTGGCTGGATTACACCAACTCTTGGTACTCTTTAGCCGAAGTAAGCTATACCGGCTGAAGAGTGGTTGGCTGGATTACACCAACTCTTTGTACTCTTCAGCCGAAGTAAGTTATACCGGCTGAAGAGTGGTTGGCTGGATTACACCAACTCTTGGTACTCTTTAGCCGAAGTAAGCTATACCGGCTGAAGAGTGGTTGGCTGGATTAAACCAACTCTTTGTACTCTTCAGCCGAAGTAAGTTACATCGGCTGAAGAGTGGTTGGCTGGATTAAACCAACTCTTTGTACTCTTCAGCCGAAGTAAGTTACATCGGCTGAAGAGTGGTTGGCTAGTGAGGTATATAGTCAACCGAGATCGTAGTTGTGTAATCAAGTTCATGAAGAAGTAAACATACAAGCAGGCAAGTACACAACCGGAATGAAAGTTCAAAATTTTTTCATTCATTGAAGACAAAAGGAAGTACATTTGAGGGGCCATAGCCCGGTTACAGGCATCCAAAACCGAAGTACGAAAAAGAAATAAATAAGCAAGAAAAACAGTCATCCAAGGAGCGCATCGAGTTCGGCGTCAAGCTCCGCTTCAGCAGCAGCCTGGAGACCAGTTTGAGGAGGGAGCTCGGTCTGGACCGTAGTGTCCGCTATGGACAGAGACCGGTACCTCGCGTGATAAATCAACTGTTCGCTGCAACCGAGTTGCCTGATTGCCTTCTTGATCGGTGCCAACCGGGGTCAGAGTTGGCTCCCCCTCTTCATCATCATCATCTTCATCATCATCTTCTTCGCCCCCAGACCCTTCTAGGAATGCTTTTTGGAGATCGTCTGCGTATTGCCTGAGTGAAGCCGGAATAGAGTACGGAGGAGCGTTGTAAGCATCGGTGTCAGGGGTACAACCGAGCTTCTCCACCGCACTCCGCCAACCGCACTTGAAGAAGAGATCCTTGGCCGCACCGCATTGGAGCATGTATGCGTCTTCGGCCTCCTTGAAGCCTTGCTTTTTGGCCTTCTTCACTCCGGCCTTCAGTTGGTCTATCTCGGCGTTCTTCTTTGTCTCGATCTGGGCCATCTCCCACAAGTAGTAATCTTTCACCTCGGTGACAGCCTTTTGTTTGTCACTTTCAGCCGAGGTAACCAGTCCGGTTAGACGGGCTACCTCGGCCTCCAGTTCGGCCGCCTTGTTCTGGGCCTGTGTTAGTTCGGTGGATTTGGCCACGGCGTCTCTCATGGCCTGCCTGGCAGTTTTGCGAAGTTCCATCACCTGCCGGTGTGCAAGTGTGGTTTTCTGAAGAGCCTGCGCAAAATATGGTAAATTTTTAGTTGTTGACCGAAATGGAAGTCGTACAAATTTTGGAAACAGAAAGGACCATATTGCTTACCACGATCATTGACTTCAAAGCATCGAGTGACTTTACTTCGGTGTTGAGCTTCTTGGAGTGGTGCTCCATGTCTTTTGGAAGGCAAACACCTCTGGCCAAATTGAAGGCCAGAAGGTGGTCCTTATCCGAGACAACGGAGTCATCCTCGTTGATAGCCCGGTTGTTGAAGACTAGAGCCCATCGGGGTCTCTGCATCGGTTTGAGGACTCCTGGGGTTCGGGTAACTGCTGGTGGGTTTGGTGGTAGAACATTCTCATCTTCGTCAACAAGTTGTGGCCCGGTTTGTTCAGTCCGGGCACGCTTGTTTCGGCGGGAGGCAGTAGGCTGCTGCGATGGAAGAGCCACCACGGCCTGGGTTGATTGGCCGGCCTGCGGTACCTCGGTTGGGCTTGTTTCGGTGAGCATGGCCCTCAGTCTGTTTTTTTTCGCCATCTCTTGTTCTGGGGTTAGTCGCACAAGGACGATTTCGGGCAAAGTTGGGTCCGGCTACGTGGGTCTTCGAGGAGAAAATCGGTTACTCTTGCTTTTCGTCAATCGGAGTATCTCAGAGGTCGGCTCAAGTCAAGAAGTTTTGCCCAACTCCTTTCTTTCACCCGAGTGCCTTGAGTAATCGAGATGTTGGGGTGGTTGTAGTTGAAGATGAGGTGGGACTTGTCTGCAAAAATAGATGAAGTGTTAGTTCGGTTAGAGAAAGGAAAACCGAATAAACAATGGTAAAGAATGCAACAAGTATGAATACCGGGCTCTCCTTTCTTCCGCTTTATTCTTTGGCACGATGTGGGCTTCGAGGTCTTCAAAATTGCGAAACCCGTAAGAAGTCGTCGTCATTAACGTCTTTATCCGGTGTGTGCTTTATTATCTTTTTCTTTACCTCCAAGACTCTCAAATAGTAGCACCAACCTTGGTTTTTGGATCCTATTGAATATTGATGTAGTATCTCGCCGCACCTAGGTTCGCATCGGTTTGTTGGTTTAGAGCATCTATGCCCATTATAATTCGGTATGTATTGGTGGATAGTTGAGTTGGGCATACCGTTTGCCTGAGAATTCACAAATTAGTGGTCGGATGGGAATCGAGTCCGGTTTCTACTATAGATTGGAGGGTAAATGGGACAAAGCCCTCTTCGTCCCATGGGTCGACTCGTTCGGCTAGTTCTAGATTTACATCTACCGAATGTTGTATTGTTCTCGAAATCGGCTAGGTCGCTGGGGTTTCTACCAAGTGTCTCAGATTTCCATTTATTCTATAAGTTATGAAATAATTTATCTCGGTAGAAGGAGCGTGCTCGAGAGTCCCCGGACGCACAGAGGAAGTGCCCGACACCTAAGTCCGCAGTTGAAAAGAAGTGTCAAGCATGATCAAAGACCGTCTTTGCAAAAATAAAGCAAGAAAAGGTTGGTTTTACTTCCTCTCAGGTGCTAAGCTATCTACATCGGCTTGTGAAAGGTTCTCGTTATCTTGACTTAAAAGGTTTGTGGTTATCTCGATTTCACCTATAGTTTTTCTTACCACGGTTAGGCCTCGAGGGGCATCTTTCTGAGTTCGGTTTAGAAACTCAAAAGGATGGCTTAGCCCCAGGGCTTAGCTCGGTCAGAGGCCTAGCTCGGTCTGGGCCGAAATACCTATCTCAAGTCAGTTTTAATTTCGGCTAAGGTGAATCGGATGCTTTCTCATTAAAACTACTGTGTTATCTACAAGTACTAGCACGGTTCTAGTTCACCTAGACAGCACAAACAGTTCCTAGTTCGGTTGGATGCATTTTTATGGATCAAATGATTGTTCTACCAGCAGTTCATAAAGTTCATAGTATTTGTGTGAGGTTCTTTTCAGAAACATAACATGCAAAGTGTTTTGTGAAAACACACGTAAACATACTCTCGTGAATCAAACTAAGCACAAAGCAGGTAGATGAAAGTAGGTTTGTGCACTTACCAAGAGGAAGAAGAGTGAGATGGAGGCGGAGGCAGCAACAACACGAGCACGGGTGCAGGAGTACGAAGAACACAAAGAGAGCAAGAAAGCTGAGGAGAGTGAAAATGAACAGTGCAGAGTAGGAATAGCAATGGAAGGGTTGGTTTTGTAAAAGCTGTTTTGGAGGAACTGCTCAAATATTACGAACACGAGGACGGCGCGACAGCTGCAGTGATCCAATCAGGGTTGGCCACGTGTCATGGAATCCCGAACGATTCAGTTTCTGAAGAGTGAAGAGACGTCTTGACCGGACGTGCGCAGTACGGCCCCAGATTAGCTCGGTTGGGAAAGCTAAAAGGTCTCAGTTCGGCTGGAGAAGCTAAGCAGTTGTTAGCTCGGTTGGGAAAGCTAAAAGGTCTCAGTTCGGCTGGGGAGGCTAAGCAGTTGTTAGCCCGGTTGGAAAGGCTCGAAAGGTTTTAGCTCTACCGAGATGTTAGAACTCTATCTCGGTTGTTACATGGGTAATCCCGGTCATGCTTTGCAGACGGAATTAAGGGGCAATTGAGAGGGTAATTTATATTCATTATTGGGCCGAGCTAGGTGTTGGGCCGAGCTAGGTGTTGGGCCAAGGTCAGCTCAAGAGTGGGAGGTTCCTAGTAAGAAAGGAGAAGTATGGAGTAGTTCGGTTGCCGAATGAGCATCCGTAGCTCGGTCGTGGCAATGTCCAGGATGGTAGACCGGTCGAAAAGGCATACCGGTTCTTGTATGCTAAGCCGGTCGTGTTCTGACACCGGTTCAGACTCGTTAGTCCGGTTGGGTCACGCCCTAGTCCGGTTGGGCTCTCTTATGGTTAGCTCGGTTACGGCATGGGAAACCGAGGTAAGAGAGGTAAGAGCAAAGACCGGACTAGGGGTTACTTCGGTTATAAGGTAATTCGGCCATGACAAGAACCATCTCACTTGGTTTAAGCAGTGAGGAGGGTGTTGGAGGATAAGCATTATCTTCCAAGAGTATGAATTCTAGGAGGACTCTATGCAAGGAGGGGTAATCCTAGAAGGACTCTACACATGGAGGAATGCTAGTCTTAGGAGGACTCTTCGCATGGAGAAGTTGGAGTCCTACTAGGACTGTGCCACGCGAAACCTATATAAGCTCACCAATATCACCTTTGGAGAGGTAATACAATTTTGCTCCCTGAATACATTGAGCTTTTGCCTTTTTGTCTTGCTTACTGACTTAGGCATCGGAGAGGTTTCCGGCACAAACCCGCCGGCTAGCTCACGTTGATATTTTCAGGTGGTGGAACGATATCGTATAGAGGAACGAAGACTTGGTCAACAGGATTATACGAGAAGGTGTAATTCTTTCCCGTACAGGTACCGTTTGGTAATACTACCATTTTTAGTTTTCTATTTATATTTACAAAAATTTAAAAAACTTAAATAAAAACTTGTTTGGTAAATTTTTGATTTATAAATCAGTGATCTCAGTTTATAAATTTGGCTAAAAAATGTATACTAAAAAAATATGTTTCCGTTTTGAGTTTTGAGTTTTTTTTTTTTTTACCACCCAACACTAGCCACCAACCGCCACCATTTTTTACCACCGTATTCCGCCACCACACCCACCCCCCACCACCACCTGCCACCACCACTCACCACCCACCTGCCACCACCACTCATCTGCCACCCACTTGCCACCACCACCCACCCCTCGCCACGACCACCACCCACTTGCCATCCACCTGCCACCACCACTCGCCACCTCCCTGCCACCATCCACCTGCCACTACCACCCACCACCCACTCGCTACCATCCGCCACCCGCCACCGTCACCCACCTACCCACCACCACCACCTACCCGGCACCACTCGCCATCCACCGCCCACCTGCCACCACCACCCACTCGCTACCACCCACCACCCGCCACCATCACCCACCATCATCACCTGCCACCTACCCGCTACCACCACCCACTCGCTACCACTTGTCATCCGCCACCCACCACTCGCTGCCACCACCACCTACTCGCTACCACCCATCACTTGTCATCGTCACCCACCCACCCACCATCACCACGCCACACTACCACCATCCATACCCACCACTGCCACCACCCCCCACCCGCCACCACCACCACCACCACCCACTCACTACCACCCACCACCTGCCACCGTCACTCATCCACCTACTACCACCACCACCACCATTACCCACTCGCTACCACCTACCACCCGCCACAATCACCCACCCACCTACCACCACCAACCCGCCACCACCCACCACCACCGGTTACCCACCACTCACTGTCACCACTTTCCACCACCGTCTTCCGCCGCCACTAGCCATTTCTCACCACCGTCTTCTGCTGCCACTAGCCATTTCTCACTCTTTTTTATATTTTAAAATTTTTAAAAACATTTTGTCAATTACCAAACGTGTTTGTAGTTTATGTTTTTCTAAAAATAAACAAAAATCAGTTTATAAAATTTTTGTAAATATAAACTGAAAACGTAAACGTTACCAAACAGACCATTAGATTTTCAGTTGCTTTACAAGTTGTGTATGTATCTTGAACAAGAAAAACTGCATAGTTGCAGTAAGGTTTAGTCTCTCTCTCTCTTTGGTGTATGCATTATTTAATTACCTATTTTTCTGTCATCAGTTCAATATCTTTGGATAGATGATCTGCTTCAAAGAATATGGACTTGGGCTCCAGCAGTAACAATGGTGAATGATTACTTCCCAGCAATTAGAATGGTATTGCCTTACAACCATCTCATTATGAAAAAAAAATAATATTCTACTGTGAATCCACAAACAAAACAAAATAAAAGATTCATTCAATTATTCAAGTTTCTTATCAAAAAATAAATTTAATATCAAATGTAAAAAAGAAAAAATGTATTAGAATTGCATAAAGATACACAAAATTAAATATTACATAAAAATATAAAAATCACAAAACTATGTGAACTCATCACCAAAATATCCTCAGAAGGTAAAATTTTAAGCAAAAAAATATAGTGAACACTCAATGGTCAAGTTAAATTACTCTGAAATTCTCAAATAAGAAAGAGTTTTATAGTTTGGTGGGAAATTCTTTATGAGAATGATACACACAAATAATTTTGTTACACAAATTTTATTTTTATTTTTTTGCAATTTTGGTACATAATATTCAACACTGATGCAATAAAAAGAAATTCAAAAATTCAAAAACTCCTTAGCTGTCTTGGTATTATATTTATAATATCACTGGCAAAAAAAATTAAAATTTAGAAAAAAAATTCCAATTGTGTGAAGCATTTCAGCCATATCTATAACAATATAAAATTATATATATAGAGAAAGAGAGAGGGGGGCAAAGAAAGAGCAACATAATAGGCTTACTATGGAAGGCCAAGGCCATTGGGTCTGAGCTAAAAAAGTAACGAACAATTAATAATTTAGTATTTATGTTGGTGGCCAAATCTCTAGACTTGAATACAAATGACCTTGTTTGATTTCATTAATAGTTTTGTATGTGTTATGATCAATTGAAATATAACTGTTTATATAGGAGAAGAGAGATGTGAAATTAGATAGATAAATATAGATTATCTTTATTATATATTCAAATTCATATTTAAATTATTTTGAATTTTGTTGATAGATATATATTATCTTTATATAGATTTTTAATTCAAATATTTTAAAATTTTCTGATAACTCTCTCTCTCTCTGTGTGGATAAGTTTGTATTCAGATAACTATTATTCTAAAAGCTTATTATTGTTAATAGTTTTTATTTTCAATGGAAGTGATAAGAGAAGAGTGAGTTTGAAACTTAATTGCCACGTAATTTTCTTTAAAATTTTAGATTTTATAAGAAATTAAGAATAGAGATTTGGAGGCTTAAGAACACACCCACTACATTTGTTTATATAACTAGTAGTCACCCGTGCAATGCACGGGATTTTACAAAGTGAGCATAATAAAATAAAATAACAAAATATGCTATTTAGTTGTATTTTCTAATATGAATAAACATTTTTATTTAATTTGTGTATATAAACCTTACTATACATCATTCAAAATTTTTAATACTTCACAACATGAAAAAATTTAGAAAACTGTCATAAATTATGTAAATCATCACATAACAAATAGATAATAAAGAATTAGTTAAGACAACCAAAAGTGGAGTAACAAAAGCATACTGAAATTATAATTAATCAAAATGACTTACATGAAAAAATTTAGAAAACTATTATAAATTATGTAAATCATCACATAACAAATAGATAATAAGAGTTGGTTAAGACAACCAAAAGTGGAGTAACAAAAGCATACTAAAATTATAATTAATCAAAATGACTAGCATGAAAAATTATAGAAAATTATCATAAATTATGTAAATCATCACATAACAAATAGATAATAAGAGTTGGTTAAGACAACCAAAAGTGGAGTAACAAAAGCATACTAAAATTATAATTAATCAAAATAGCTAACATCAAATAAAAGAATGCTATTTTTTTTTTCAATTAATAAAAGATATTATATTAATTATCCAACACAATATAATGAATTAAAATAAATTTTAATTTTAATTTCTATTATATTCAGTAGGTTTGAAATAACAAACATAAAGAATAGAAATATTTAAATTATTAAAAAAAACCTAACATTTTAAATATGAGATCGCTTGCATTTGCTCAAGCTTTGAATCTGCATAAAAAGATATTTAAAAAAAAGAAGAAATTTGTGGTTTAGGTCTCAAAAGAGATGAGTTCTAGAAAATTAATTTAATCATAAGTTATTTCAACTTGACAATCAACAACCAAATTTAATTGATGATTAAATTTAAAACATAAATCCATATCCAAATAAATTTTGATAATCTCTTCGCTTCCAATATAACATCTGCACCCAAAAAAATTAAACACAAATAGTCAATAAGTGAAAGAGTCACAAATTAATAATAGTAACACTTTAAAAATATAATGAAATCTCAATTAAATGGCACATTATTAGCCTAAAAAGAAAGAAATAAAAAAATACAGATTGTAGAAAAAAGAAAAAGAAACAAAAACATAAATAGAATTTACAGAAAAATAAAATAATATTCATTTACATAAACTCTCTTTCCCACAAAGGCAAAAAGTCATGTAAGTACACATTTCAAATATAAAGTTGATACAATTGAAAAATGTAACGAGTTGAACCAAATTGAAATTATACTTTAATCTCAGTTGGGGATTTATTTTAAATTATTAGACTCCATTTATTTTGGACCCAATTGATTGAATCTGTAACGCCCTCAAAATAATACATATAAACCAATTATTCATGACATCCATAGACATAGAAGAAATAGACATGTATTTATTTATCAGAGTATTCATTGCAAAAAGTACTACATGTTGATAACAAAAGTAAATGTCCTACGGGTTTACAACTTTCCAAGACACTTGGTTTTAACAAAAGAGAGTTCTAACTCTTAACATATTAAGCCCATAGCTTGAATTACATGTAATACCAAAAGATAACTATAAAAATAAGCCTTCAGCTTTTAAATCTCCCAAGCTACATCCTTGGAGGCGGCATATCACCTGTACCTGAAAATGATGTCCCATATAGGGTGAGCTAAAGCCTAGTAGAGATACGCTACACCAAACATGTGAAATAACTAAAACATTAGCATTTGATAAATGTTTAACTCATATTATTAACCAATGTACATCTCTTCCATAACTAAACCATATTCACAATCATGTTTCAACCTTTTTCCGTTTCATTATCAAAATCAATTCATAGATACGGTTTATTGTTTATCCGAACAGTTTCAAATGAGATTACAACTCATACTATCAGCACTTCAATCATAATTAATTTAAAATGAGACTACAACTCATATCGTTAATACTTCAATACTTCGATTCAAAATGATACTACAACTCATATTATTAATACTTCAATACTTCAATTCATCTACGTTATGCAAACGTAATAAAGATTTCGAGACTTTCACCTTAGACACTCTGGCCAACTTACTTATCAATGGAGTTTATCCCTTATCTCCTCCCAACAAGTTTGAGAGTACATCCCCTATCTCCTCCCCAAACCATGGAGTTCATCCACTTTCTCCTCCTAAACACGATATATATGCAATGTATTTAAACACTTTACCATATACAATGATCAATCCAGACACATAATCAATGTGTTAATTCAACCGTCATATTCAATGACATATTCTAGATGACTAGTTTTAATTTCCCTAATCAACATGTAGTGTTTACAACAATCAAGACTATCCTCCACCGATAGCCCAAAACAATTATTTCTAAACAGATAATGAATTATCAAACTAATAAATTATCTACAATCTCAAAGGTGAGTGATTAACCAATCCAACTCCACCATTCAATCTTATAATTTTCCAATTTCATGATTTTCAACTCAATTTCATATTTCCCAAATTAATTATACAAATTAATCAATCATATTAAATTAGGGCTTTTTTTTTCCCATTTTTCTCAAATATTGCACCCAAGGCCAAATTTCATCAATCATACACAATAACATCATTTTAGGGACTACTCATACACTTGGAACCCCAAAAATAGAAAACCCCTTTTTTATAATTTCAATTTCAAATCCTAACTTTTCCAAAACTCCCAAACAACACCATCTATACAAAATACATAACATTTATGTTAGAACTCATGGAAAGGAGTAAGTTATCCCTACCTCAAATTTCGAAGCTCAAAGAAGAAGATGAACCAAGCAAGTGGTGAACTGTAAAGGTGGCGAAATCAACTTCTATTCGGATGGAAATGGAGGTCTTGAGAAGCTCCAACACTTTAATGAAGACACAAGGGTTGGGTCTCACTAAATCAAGATCAAAATGTAGAAAGAGAAAGTATTCTAGAGTGAGAAGCTCTCAACCTAGGATTTTGGAATGCTTTAGAGAGAGAGAGAGAGTCGAAAAAGTGATTCAAAATGGTTTCTTCTCGGGCTGAAATACACATAGTCCGCTCGAGCGTGGAACGCCCCGCTCGAGTGTCAGACACAGACTCTTGCTCGAGCGTGAAAATGGACGCTCGAGTGTCGAAAGCACACTTCCAGTTTTTACAGACCTGCGGAAAAATACTGAAGGCTGAAGAATCTCGCTCGAACGTCAAACTGGCCGCTTGAGTGTAAAAAGTCCCCCTTGAGCGGGGAGACCAAAATCTGGGCAGTTGCTATTTGTTTCTAAACACAACAAACCTGTTTCACACCTGCCCAATACATCCCAAAACTCAAATACAAAGAATCAAAGGATGAAAACGAGAATAAGACAACAGTACACATCCACGGAACCGAGTCCGGAACAATGGAGGTAAAACTGGGATCGCTATAGAATCGTGACCCGTTAGTAATCATGTAATATTGTTGTAGTTTTATTATTATTATTTGATTATCATAAAAGAGTTGTGAATATTTATGGTGTGTACCATTAAGCGAAATATATTTTATGGTGAGAAAATATTATATTTACTTTTGTCATTAAAGATGTTGAAATATATTTTTAATTGATATAAATATATATAGGTGTATATATATATGGTTAGATATTTTTAAATTGATATATATATATATATATATATATTTGTTTAGTTAGATATTTGTTTAGACTTTTTTTTCCATATTTTTGGGAGATTGTCCAGAGGAAAGAAAGAAAAAGGGTTCCAAGTTAGTTTTTCATGGGTTTGATTTAGTATAAGTTATTTTTGACCCTTAGTGCTTTGGATCAAAACATAGAGGGCGAAAAAGGCGTCGTTTGGCTCCGAACAGATTTAATTTCTATTGCTGAAAAATTTGAAAGCTTCTTGGCTTGAGGTATAGATTTTTCCAACACTTATTTATACACTTTTACTTGATTATATGGAGTTTAGAGTTGTATATAATTTAATTAGAATTTTTGAAAAATTTGTGATTTATTTTCTTAAAAGATAAATTTTGAGAAAAATAAAGAGTTGATGCCCAAATTGTGAAAGTTTAAACTTGGAATATGTTTGTAAGGTTATGAAAGAGCTATATTTTACATTTTAACAAAAACGGACTTCGACTCGATCGGTTTTGAAATTTTTACCGGTTTGCGACCAAAAGAGCATTTTTAAAGAAAATAAAAGAATTACATTTAACTTTTGGGGATTTTGATCAAAATAGGATGTCATAGTTGAATAATGCTAGAAGAATGAGTTTGGAAAGAAAATGATGTTTTTTTGGGCATTAACGGTATCATTTTGCTTAACATATCTGTTGGAATAAAACTGACACGGTTAGAAACGGACCTTGAGAGGTTATCGGACGTGATATTGTGATATGAAAATTGGTGTAGTTGTTCATATTTGATGAGATGTGGAATAGATTGTATTTATCAGAATTTTTGGAATTTAATTGTTTAAATATCTGTTTAAAAATATCTGTTTTGGGCTATCGATGGAGGATAACCATGATTGTTGTAAAAATGCATGATGCTTAGGTAAATTGAATCACATTCCTCATTTGTTGCATTGGACATTGCGTTACATTCATTTCATTAGAAATATATATGTTTTTGAGAAATGTTTGGAAATGTATTTGTTTGCGAAAAGATGAATACTTGGTGAATCTGGGTAGGGGATGTAGAACCGTGCAGTTAGGTGTTGAACCTTCCAATTTACTGGTAAAAATGACAGTTATAGTGCATTAGGGCCTACTTGCAGACATTCACCTAGAGATTCACAGAACCTGTATTTATGTAACATATATCATTTAAAATGGAAATAGTTTTATATTTGTTGTTGCATCTTATCATTTCATGCTTTATAAAAAGAGAGATAAACTGTTTTATCATGGACATGGCATAAGCATATTCCTCTTTAGTCTTGTCATGGTCTATATGTTGTGTAGTATATCTTTACTGGGCTGTGTCTCATCCTATAAAGAAACCATTTCAAGTACAGATACTATGCCTCTGGTAAGGCACTGACTTAGGATGACTCGAAATTGAGGCTTCATTTTTTTTTTATGGTTATTTTTTTGAATATAAACCCAGGGCTGTATTTGCGTTAAATTAAAACTCTATTTTGTGTAACCAAGAATATTCTTGGATAAATTTGTAAACCTGTAAGGCACTTATTATTTGTTTGGCTTCTATTTCATACTTGTTGTAAAATGTATGCTTGGGATTGGAACTGGGGCATTGAGATGTAAACAACATGTATTTGGTATTTTGGATTAAATGGAAATGGATGTATAGAATAGTTAGCTATATATATGTATTTGCCTATCAGGTGAGTTTGTTGTATAAATAGATATACGGTGTTACAAAAAAATAAAAAATAAAAAAATCACTTGTGACTTGAAATTTAATGCAAAATTTTTTAGGCACCTTGAAGTAGATTCGAAAAGGGCTCAATATTGATAGTGATTTTTTTTCTTTTCAATCTCATGATCATGGTTCCTTTTTCAAGAACTTGTTTTTATATTAAAAAGATTAAGCTTAGACAAAAGATATACTTAGAATTATATCATATTTAAAATTTATATGGACAATTAATTGATGGTTTTTAAAGATAAATAAAGTTCAACTTGAAGATAAACTTTGAAAAGATTAAGTTGAAATATATGAGAATCTACAACAATCAAGTTCAAATAGAAGATAAACTCTAAGAGATAGGGAGTTCTAAAGAAAATAAAAATTTAAGTTCAAATTTAAAGATAAAATAAGATAAACATGAGAAAATAGAATAAATTAAATAAAATTTCAACTTTGAAATTTTGATTTTATCTATAGGCTATGAAATTAATTTCCATTGAAAAATTAATTTAACAATTAAAAAATGAAACAAAAAAGAAAACATGAAAGGCAATAAAAGAGGATTGCTAAGTAGAAGAGAGAAATATTAAAATTATAAAAATTTAAGAATAATTATTTTAAATTTTTTTAGAACACACTACATTTTTTTAGGCAACGGATAAATACCCTAATGGTTATGAAAATTTTAAATTTTTTTGTATTTATTGTTATTTTTTTATAATTAAATAGTTATGATTGAAATATAGTTAAATATTTGACCTAATTGAATATTACCACATACACTAATTAATTTAGCTGATATTCAATTAGGAGTTTTCACCACCTAAAAAAAAAGTTAGATGTTTTTTTTTTTTAGAATAAGATAAGTATTTCTAATATTCAGCATTTTTTTATTTAATTTAATAAATAGTTATGATTAAGTTACCGTCAAAATATTTAACTCCATTGGATTTTTCCCCATGCAATAAATCTTTATTTTTTAATTTTTAAAATTTTAAATTTACTAAACATGATTAAATAGGAACCAAATTAATACTAATAGTTGATCAATTGTTTCCTATAAGGAGTCAAGTTTTTTTTTTAAAAATTAAAAAGAAGAAAGATTAAGAAGAAAAATATCTTAATATAAAACTAATCATTTAAAAAAAATACCACACAATTTTTTAATAAAGTTCTCCCATAAACAATATAATAGACAAAAGTCAGAATAGAAATAATACAAAGAAAAAAATAAACGCATAGAAAAAAATCGTATATCAATTAAATAATTGCTATCAATCATTAAAATAAAATTTTAAAATATCATATAGAACTAATAATTAGACTAATAGAGATTAAAAATGTAAAGTAGTAAGTTATACCAAATATTATAGGACAAATGATAGATTTGAGAAACATGCCTTATATATTTATTATAGTGAGTTAAGATGAAGAAGTTAATAATTGTAATATGCATGAATTATTTAATAAAAATTCAAGTATTGTCACAAATTACATGCAAAGATCTATAGATTTAGAGCAATTTCATGGAAAAACTTATAGACCCACATAGATTTTATGTAAACTATATAGACCTTATGTAAAATTATATGAATTTGAACAGATTGCTTAAAAAGATCTATCATTAAATATACAATAGAATAAAGATGAAAAAAAAATTTCATGGAAGTTTTATCAATAGAATAAAGATGAAAAAAAATTGCATGGAAGTTTTATGGCTCCAAATAGATTTCAAGTAAAAAAATGATGGACCTTGTGGGATTATTTGTAAAGCTCTATGTATATTACAATTTTTTTTAGAGAGAAAAAACAAATAAACAGTTGGGGTTAGGAGATATAAAATACTAATACCTTAAATAAATTTTTATGATCACGACCGCATTAAGGAAAAAAATAAAAAACATTTTCAATGGAAGTTATAAGAGAAGAGTGAGTTTGAAACTTAACTGCCACATAATTTTTTTTTAAAATTTTAGATTTTATAAGAAATTAAAAATAGAGATTTGGAGGTTTAAGAACACACCCACTACATTTGCTTATATATATAATAACTAGTAGTAAACCCATGCTATGCACCGGATGTGAAAAAATTAATAACATATTTTTATATAAAATAATATAAATAGTTAAATTTTTGTATGTAAATTATAAAAATAAAAAATATTGAAACATACAATTTAAGTTTCACAATTTATATGTCAATTTTTTATTTGTTAGACTTTGCAAACTTGGGCGAGCTCAACTCAAACAACTCGTGTCAAGTTTGAAATTTTATGACGATTGGGTAACATAAATTTTAATTCGATGAGAACCTATGTAGAAATTCAAAAATTTGAATTAAATTTGAGTGGACTAACTGAAACAAAACTGTATATATAAATATATAAAATTATTGCCACTTTATTTTTTTAAATAATAAATAAAATTAATTAAAATTTTAATATTAATGAACAAAAAAAGCAAAAGCAATATGCTTAAATTTTTTCAATAATTTTTTTTTTGAAAATGTTTAAAAATACACCTTTTAGAAAGTTATCATCGAATAAGTTCATATTAAAAAAATTACAATTTATAATGACATAAAATAATTTAAATATGATTTTTTAGAAATTATTTTTAATTTAAAAATTGCAATAAAATATCTAAATAGAAAAAAAATAAATTTCTTACTGTATGAGAGGGTTCAGAAAAGTTGTTAGAAAATTCGAAGATCTTCGAAGATCCTTGAAGAAGAATTCGAATTCTCTAGAAGATGATGAGAGACTTAGATTCTTCAATAGTTTCAACTAAGAACACAAAAGAAAGGAGATGATGGAAATAAGAGATTGGGTGAAGAAGAAGGCGAAGTAGCTAGAGAGAGTATAATGGCAAGGCTCTCCCATGGATCTCCCACTTTCACTTTCAAGGTTGATAATGGAGAAGGGAAATTAGTTCTTTTTCTAGCGTTTTCTCTCCAAAATCCATCACTTGTAAAGCTATGGGTGAATGCTATTTATAGGCACCTCATGATGTAGGATGAAGCCCATGTGCAAGGCACATGGGAAATATTCTCTCTAACCACCTTATCCGAGGAGGTGACCTCTCTGAGGATGAGAAAAATCTCGAAGAGGAAATCAACCCTTCGGCAAACCCTTTTTTTTAGCCACACCTAACCAATGATCCCTAATTATCCCAAAGGGTCAGGGGTAGTCCCAGAGGACGTCCTGCCGTATACGGGTCAGGGATAGTTCAAGAGAACGCCCTGCCGCAAATATTACCGACTCTCAGGGACCCCCTAGATCATGCCACCTCGACCCGGGTATAGGCTAGTTTAACCGAAGAGTGAATTTATCTCCACTTACCGTCCTCGGGATCGGGTCTTTTGTTCGAACTCCATTACGCCCATGGTTCTGGTGCGTAGATCCCGGAAAGCTCCAAGCTCGCAAGTGTTTTGGGACTCATTAACGGAGCGACTTCTAAATTGCGTTTGAATCTGTTCGAAGCCAAGTGCTTCGGATCTCTAGGTTCGTGGATTCGAACCCTTTCGAGTCCGAGCTTGAGTAAGTCTCTAAGTTCGTGTATCCGAACCTTTTCGAGGCTTAGAGTGATTCGGCCCGTTTGATGGCGACAAATCTAGGCCCACCGATCTTGGACTTGCGATAAATTCGGACTCATCAACCTTGGACTATTAGGCCTAATTAATTTAGTGGGCTTAAATTAGCTCCTCTTACATTTGTCCCTTGCATGTATGAGAAATTTTAAATTTCTCGGGCATGCATATTGTCATTTCTTCGGCCCTGCTTCGCATCACGTCCCAAAAAATATGTTATCTTGACAGAGCCTATGGATAAAGCTGAGGACTCATCGTAAATTACGAATAAAATCGACAAAAAATATTAAAATAAATAAATATCTTTTTTTTTTTTGAATTTTTTTTTTTTCTTGTGCCATGTTTGGCCAACATATTTTTGTACCTTTTTTTTTTTTGAACATGCGAAGAATATTTTCTCCACTCCAAGAAAGAATAAAGCAATGATCAAGGATTAAATTGTCAAACCCATTTTTTTATTTCTTTCTCAAATATTTGAGACCACCAGAACCAACCAGGTTCTGTACCTATTTATATATATCTATATATATATATTTATTTAGTGTCAAACCTGACTTTGTTTTTTTGTTTTTTTTCTCCAACAATTTACAAAAATTCAAAATCACAGATTCGAAGGCCCATTTTCCCTTTCTCCAAGGCAAATTCTGGAAGCCCACATTTTCTTCTCTAAAACCTTCGTGGCCCATTATAAATACGTATATCTTTATACCTTTTGGCAAACCTTATTCTCAGCCCCCTCTTTCTAACAGAGGCAGATTTAGATTTAGACTTCTTCTTCAAGAAACTTTGCTTCGCTGTTTGCTCATTGCCGATTGCCTCCAGAGTCCGGATTCTTGGCCACTCTACCTGGCAGCCGTTCCTAGCAGCCCCCAAAACGACGTCGTTTTGGGAGTTTTTTTGGTTTTTTTGGTTTTTTTTTTTCTTTTCTTCTTCCTCGTTCGAACAGAACCAGAGGGGAGGGGAGGGGGGGGGAAGAAGAGAGAGATGAAGGGAGAAGAAGAGGGAGCCGCCGGTGGGCCGGACTGAAGGGGGCCATAATTACCGGGGGAGGAGGAGGAGGAGGAGGAGGAGGAAGTGGAGGCGGGCCGGAGGCGGAGGTGACGGCGGTGCAGTTGCTGCGATGAGCTGGATCGGGTGACGATCGGACGGCTGGCAAGCTCGACGAGCTGCGACGGCGAGTCTTCGACGAATCCGGACCCCCTCCCTTCCCCTTCCTCTCTCTCTTCTTTCCCTCTCCTCCCCTCTCCTCTGGTTCTGCGAAGAAGAAGAAAAGAAAAAAAAAAAAAAAACGAAAAAACCCCCAAAACGACGTCGTTTTAGGGGGCTACTGGGAACGGCCGCCGAGGATCTGGATTCCTGCCTCCATATTTTTTTTTCTTTCTAAAATCAATGCACTAGAGCTTGGTTTTTGCTTCTGTAACCATTGAAGAACACTATTGAAGAACACTGCTGTAACTTCATCTTCCTCTCTTTACTATTGAAGAACACTACTGTTTGACGCTGTCCATTGCCGCAGCTCCAGACACCGCCGTTGTCGGTGTTTCATCTTGGCCCAATGACTCAGTCTCTGAGCTCTGGATACACCAGATCCCGGTCCTACTCCGTCGGCAACCACCTGTTGCAAACGTCGTGACCCAAGCTGCTGTCCACCTTTCTCTGCTACAACTTTGCCTTGGTCTTTGGTTGTCCAGCGCTTTGCCTTTGTTTTCGACTGTTCAGCGCGAACCACACGTCGCCCACTCAACGCGATATGTGTGGTTTTGCCTAACACCATCCAGCTCGTTATTCTCACAGCCCAGCGCTATTTTTCGGAATTCGAATCATATAGATCTCGATTTTTGCATACTCACTGGTTTCGGCCGTGATTAATCAACGCGGACCACATCGCAGACTCAACGCGGCGTCGGTTTGCCTATCTTCTTTCTTGCCCACTATCTGTGCTGTCATTCTTGACCTACACCGCTTTTGGTCTTCATTCTCTTCCTACTCCTTCGAATTTGTGAGCAAGTGTTCGCCGAAACCCTATTCTTGAATTTTTTTGATTTTTCTGATACATAAAAATATACATATATATGTATATATATATTTTGTTGCTCATGAACCTGGGCTTGCAAAGAATAAATTTGGGATTTGTGTTCTTCACTCTTGAATAGCTAGTGCTTGGTCATTGAGGGAAATAAAGCCCTTGTTGAATCTTGATTTGCATGAGAAATGTAGTCTTGAAATTCATGTTTTGAAACTTGACCTTGTGTTGATAAATCTGATATTAATAGAATATTTGATGCTTGCATTGAACTATTGATGTCGAGGGCAGAGATGTTATAGGAATGATTGTTATTTCTAGCTTCAAGAATAGTGGATGAATAAAATGAATGTTGTTGTTGTCGATGAAACTCGAGGAAATGAGGCCCTCATATTGTATATAAATCTTGTTGACGGATAATTGATTGTTGTGGCTCAGAGAATAGTGAAACCCGATATTGAGCTTTATATACTTAATGAATGAATTCTCGATATCCAAATTCGATGAATGTTTCACTTGGAAGAATAAACTAATGTAGCAGAGAACAAGACCATATATCGATGTGTGCTGATTTTGTGGACACTCGAGGAAATAAAATGTTGATACCGAAATTTTATTTGAACATTGTTGCTTTATATTAGCGTGAGAGGAACCAGCCGAGGAGACAACACCTTGATTGTTACATTTTCACGAACTTGCTCGGAGGAGTAGAATTGTTATAGCTTAAATAGACTATTATTATTTGTTGATGTTGCCCCATTTCGATAATGCCTGAATCATGATATGAAATTGATATTGCTTATCTCGTTTGTCGGCTTTACTATTTCAGGCAAATGAATTCTTGTACAAACTCTACGACCTCGGTGCCCTCAGAACCCGCACTAATGAGAGCAAGGGCTATTCCTCGGAAGTTTGAACGGAAGCAAGATTGTCCTTCGGGAGTCCAAAAATAGCACACACCCTACTTCGGCAAAAAAGATCCCTCTGGAAGGTAACCGAGTCTACCAAGCTTGCTCTAACAAAAGTAAAGATTGTCTCTCGGAAGTCCGAGCAGGAGCAAGGCTATCCTTCAGAAGTCCGAGGCTGTCCCTCAAGAGTTTGAGCGAAAATAAGGCTCTCCCTCAGAAGTCCGAGCGGAAACAAGGCTGTCCCTCGGAAGTTCGAGTGGATATGTACTTCTACTTCGGCAGCTAATGGAAGCAAAGGCTGTCCCTTGGGAGTTCAAATAGGAGTCCACTCTACTTTGAAAAGAAAGATCCTCGGAGCTCGTATTGATGAAAGTAAGGGCTGTTCTTCGGACCCACACTAATAAGAGTAAGAGTTGTCCCTCGGAAGTCCAAACGGAAGCGAGGCTGTCCCTTAGGAGTTTGAATAGTAATACACACCCTACTTTGGCAAGAAGATCCCTTTTGATGGGCTACCGAGTCTCAAGGGCTGTTCTTCGAAAGTCTGAGTGGGAGAACACACTTTACTTCAGCAAGAAAGATCTTTGAGGCTCGCACTGATGGAAGCGAGGTCTGTTCTTCGAAAGTCTGAGTGGGAACACACACTCTACTTCAACAAGAAAGATCCTCGAAGCTCGCACTGATGGAAACGAGATTTGTTCCTTGAAAGTCCCAATGAAAGCAAGGGCTGTCCCTCAGAAGTCCTGGTAGAAGCATACTCTTTTCTTTGGCAATCAATGGAAGTAAATGCTATCCCTCGAAGCTCGCATTGACAGAGGCGAGATATGTTCTTCGAAAGTCTGAGTGGAAGTACATACTCTACTTCAGCAAGAATGATCTTCGAAGCTTGCATTGATGGAAGCAATGGCTGCTCTTCGGAGGTCAGAGTGGGGGTACACTTCTACTGCATCAAGAAAGGTCCCTTCAGGTTAGTAACTGAGTTTACTATTTCTCTTTCTTCTTTGAAGAACAACAAAAACTAAAAACTGTTTCAAGCAACATAACACAATGAAGATATACAATACAGAGAAAATAACTTCTAATGGAGATACAAAATATAGAGAAACTAAACTTCTAATGGAGATATACAATATGAAGCAACTAAATTTCTTTATAACATAAGAAAGAAAACACTTCTTGGATAATGCAGTGAATATAAAATCGTAAATGTGATAACCCTGTCCCAAATTATGTTAATTGGTCCTTATTATGCATATGATTACGTGTTTGATACGATTTTGTGTACCATTTATGTGAAAATATGTGGTTTTGAATTTCTATCTGTTCACCGTAGGAATATCTATTTGACTATCTGCTTTGGAAATTAAATTGAAGGCCTCATCGGCCATAGAACCCGAAATTGATTGCGCCATCGTGATTGGCATAATTTTTAGAGCCTACGGTGAAATTTAATTAGAAATTGATTTGGATCAAATTAATCAGATGAAATTAATGAATTAAGTGCCCAATTGTTTTATAATAAAATAATGGTTGAGTGGAGGCCTTTATACACTCAATCTCTCTCTCCCTAGCCTCATTTTGGCTGATCGTAAACTCAAAGAAGAGAAGAAAGGGTCGGTTAGAGGAAGAGAGAGTAGGAGATTGAATGTTGGTCAAGAAACTTGGAGATTTTGGAAGATTACTCAAGAATTTGCTAGAGATTGGAAGGATTGGGCCTCTAGGTAAGTGAATTCATGAGTTTAATGTTGTAATTTTGTGAAATCAAGTGTTATGGTAGCTCATGGCCAAGGTTGAGTTGAATTTGAAGTTAAAATGAACATGCATGTGCATAATTGTTACAATTTTGGGTGTTCTAGCATGTAGCATGTTAGATATGAGGAATAGAGCATCAAACCTTACATGCATGAGTAGTTTTGTGTAGCTTCATGATTTGGAGCATCATTTGACTTATTTGAAATGGAATTGGAGTTAAAAGATTGCATGCATGATTGATTATTGAAGATGTGAAGCTCATATGGGATTTGAAAGCATAAGCCATGATTATACAAGAATGTTGACTGATTTTGGAGAATTGAACCATGATTTTGAGTAATTAGCTTCATATTGTTTGTGTACCCTTGAAACATAATGTGTTTATATGTTTTTGGGACTGAAATCATGAGTTGAGACCTTTGAATACCCAAATTGAACTCCAAGAACAGTTCTGGAATTTCCAGAAAGTTTGATGTCCGCTCGAGTGGGGAAATCGCCGTTCGAGCGTGAATTTCGTGCTCCCAGCACTTTTTGCAGACATGGTATCCGCTCGAGCACGGAAGTCCACGCTCGAGCGGGGACCCTGTTTTCTGAAATTTTGAAAATGTATTATGTGTTCTGTTTTCCGTTCCCTTTCACTTCCAAACGCTCTTAGGCATGCATTGAGCATTGTGATTGAATTAAAGAGATAAGAATAAATCCTAAAGAGGAATATGTGAATTAAAGAACGGATTGAATTATTTGTGACCCATATGTGTTATGTGATATGTAGGGTCAAGCTCCAGGGCAAATTCACACGCCGATCACTGTAAGTAGTATCTTAATAAAGTTATTTGAAATATGCTATTTGTCCAATTGCTTAGCTTCCTATAAGTCTGTAATTTGAATTATGGACAAACGCTTACTATGCCTAAAGAACGAATGGGCCAAAGGCCAGTTTGATATGAATGATAGTTTGATATGAATGATACACGGATGATAATTCGATATGAATGATAATTTGATATGAACGACAATCTGATATGAATGACAGTTTGATACGAAAGTCTGAATGGGCCAGAGGCCGTTTTGACATGAATGTATGGGCCAAAGGTCGTTTTGACCTAAATGTATGGGCCGAAGGCCGTTTTGACGTAAATGAATGGACCGAAGATCGTTTTGACAGAAATGAATGAACCGAAGGTCGTTTTGATAGAAATGAGTGGACCGAATGTCGTTTTGACATATATGAATGGACCTAAGGTCGTTTTGACATGAATGAGTGGGCCGAAGGCCGTTTTGACACGAATGTATGGGTCGAAGGACGTTTTGACAGAAATAAATGGACCGAAGGTTGTTTTGATAGAAATGAGTGGACCGAAGGTCGTTTTGACATATATGAATGGACCTAAGGTCGTTTTGACATGAATGAGTGGGCCGAAGGCCGTTTTGACACGAATGTATGGGCCGAAGGCCGTTTTGACGTAAACGAATGGGCTGAAGGCCATTTTGACAGAAATGAAGGGGCCGAAGGCCGTTTTGATATAAATGAATGGGTCGAAGGCCGTTTTGACATGAATGGAAATCTGAATGGGCCGAAGGTCGGAATGTTTGGAACTACAGTCACTTGATTTGAATTTCGTATTGTTATATATCTGTTAAATAGAAATAGGAATTGGACCCAAGGCCGTTTGGAACATGCTGATCTACATTGTTATGTAACTTCTGTATTTGATTTGATATTATTCACTGGGCTTTCGCTCACGCTCATTCATGTGTTTGTAGGTGAGCTAAGAGAAGTCCGCACTCATTTCGATGAAGTCTCAGATAGAACAACTAAGGTTTTGAGAGAGTCAGCCCTTGTGTCTCACGCACGAGACTCGTCTTCGCCCTTTTGTTATGTATTTACATTTTGTCAGGTTGGCGAAGTTTTGAATACATCTGTATGTAGTTTTCATGGGTTGACTTAGTTTGGATGATCCTGTCTGTATAGAATCTTATGTCATTACACTTTGTGTTGTGAGTTATTAACATATATACGTATGGAATGTTATGGTATGCATATAAGCACGGTTCTATGCACAAAGTTTTAAATTTGCTTCCGTTTGGCCCCTTTTACTCTGATGAGTCTTATCTTATTTGGTTGAGGTCGTAGGTAATCTCGTGATTACTGGCCGATTATGGCCTTAACCCATAGGGGCGGGTTCGGGTCGTGATAGTAAATGTCATGGATAGACTTCTTCTATAGAATGTTGACATTTGCCCCTAGAGCTGTAAGGTCATTTGGAAAGGTTTCACCAGCTGCTTGGGCTGTGGCCATCATATACCATCATAGCCATGTCTTCTAAGATATCCTGGGGCCCTTGTTCTTTGAACTCTAGCTTATCTGCTTCGACTTTCTTTCTAAAGATCTTCTTAAGTGTCCGGCACTTTTCTGTAGGATGCCCTAGTGATCGGTGAAAAACACAATAATTAGGGCCCTCACGGTCCTTCTTCGGCAAAAGCTCTTCGGTACGAGGCAACTTCAGTTCCCCATCTGCCACCCATTCTTTAACTAAGGCCTTTACCTCATCAACACTACGCAGAAAAGGAGTGTCATCTTCACAAATTTTCCTCTTCTGACCTCTGAATTCCTCTCATTGCGACTTTCGTGTAGAAGACGCGGAAGCCGCAGTGACAGAAGGTCCTTGGGATGACTTGAATCTGGTTTTATAACTAGTCTCGAACCCGATCTCTTGAGATTGAGGTACGTTGATGTTCCAAGATGATTCAATTAGTGTCGAGAATGTGGGTAGCTTATGATTAACAAGAAGCATCTTGTACCCGTTTAATGCCCCTTCAACACAAATTTGGACCAAGTAGCTTTCCTCCACAGCCTCATGACAGTCCACGGCTTTGTCTTGGAACCTCTTTACATATTCGAGAATGTCTTCACCTTCTCGTTGCTTTTCCTTGCATAGGGTGAGTGCGGTTACCTTCTTAGCCGCTTGAAAGAATTTGGCGTGGAATTTGTTGACCATCTCCTCTCAACTTCGAACAAAGTTTGGGGTCAAGTTAACGTACCAACTATATGCTCAGTCGGTAAGGGACTTGGAGAATTCTCTCAGTCGGAGGACATGATTTGTAACATGAATCCCTAAAGTCTCAATGAACCGAACAACATGTTCTCGAGCATTTCCTTGCTTGCCATTGAATTTGATGAACTTCGGCACCGTGTACCCCTCTGGGTATGGATAACTCAGCATCTCGATAGGGTATGGTGGCTTGACATTTGGATCAGGCAAAGAAGGTAAAGTCCTCTTGCCCCGTTCGAGATCGAACATGGCTTGCACATCGACGAGAGTGAGAAATCATTGAGGGAGAGAACTTGATGGTGGTATTCTCGGAACCTGACTTGTAGACCCGAAGACTGAGCCTGGAGCAACTTGGCCTTTTGGGTGTTGAGAATTCACCATCGGTGAAGACACATGATGATATTGGCCATCGGCACCTATGGACATGCCATTTGGTGATGGGACGTTGCATTGGATCCCATGAAGTTCATTGCACGCTGCGGCTATACTGGGTTGGACTTGCAAACTTGGCATCGGAGCCAAAGGAGACCCACTCGGTACATAAGTAGAATTTACAATTGGTGGAACAAAATTAGGCATGGATGGAACACCATTTTGTAGAGGAATTTTTGTAGGCCTTCCTTGAACTTCCACAATCGCTGGAACACCATTCATCACACTGGAAACTCCTCCAACCACTGTTGGACCATGGCTCGATCCTCTAGGTGTGTGATTTTGCGCTCCGTGGGCCGCAGGTTGGCCATGACTTGTTCCTCCTAGCACTTGATTTTGCACACCATTTTGTACAACTTCAGGGAGAACTTGGGGTGGATCTTGAAGTTGTTGATGCCTGTCGGTGCTGCTTTGACCTCCATTTGTTACTGGTGGTAAGAAATTCGAACCCATCACCAACATGGTGTGGGTGAGATTTTGAAGGGTCACGAGAATCTTTTGTTCAGTGTGTTAGAGTCCTTGAATAGCTTCAAGGATGAGAGGTGAGTCTTGAACTTAAGTCCTCTCATTACCATCATTGGAAGAGCCTTGTTGATGAGTCTTATTATCTGTCATTTTTGCTGGAGTTGTGTAGGCTCCAGATCTCGTTGAGACCATTAACCAATCCGCCTCCCCAGCGGAGTCGCCAAATATATGAGAGGGTTCAGAAAAGTTGTTGGAAAATTCAAAGATCTTCGAAGATCCTTGAAGAAGAATTCGAATTCTTTAGAAGATGATGAGAGGCTTAGATTCTTCAATAGTCTCAACTAAGAACACAAAAGAAATGAGATGATGGAAATAAGAGATTGGGTGAAGAAGAAGGCAAAGTAGCTAGAGAGAGAATAATGGCAAGGCTCTCCCATGGATCTTCCACTTTCACTCTCAAGGTTGATAATGGAGAAGAGAAATTAGTTCTTTTCCTAGAGTTTTCTCTCCAAAATCCATCACTTGTAAAGTTATGAGTGGATGCTATTTATAGGCACCTCATGATGTAGGATGAAGCCCATGTGCAACGTACTTGGGAAATATTCTCTCTAACCACCTTGTCCGAGGAGGTGACCTCTCCGAGGATGAGAAAAACCCTGAAGAGAAGATCAACCCTTCGGCGAACCCTTCTTCTTAGCCATACCTAACTAATGATCTCCAATGATCCCAAAAGGTCAGGGGTAGTCCCAGAGGACGTCTTGCCACATAAGAGTCAGGGGTAGTCCAAGAGAACGCCCTGCCGCAAATATTGCCGAGTCTCAGGGACTCCTTAGATCGTGTCACCTCGACCCGGGTATAGGCTAGTTTAACCGAAGAGTGAATTTATCTCCACTCACCGTCCTCGGGATTGGGTCCTTTGTCCAAACTCCATTACGTCCATGGTTTTGGTGCGTAGATCCCGGAAAGCTCCAAGCCCGTAAGTGTTCTGAGACTCATTAACGGGGCGACTTCTAGATTGCGTTTGAATCCATTCGAAGCCAAGTGCTTTGGATCTCTAGGTTTGTGGATCCGAACCCTTTCAAGTTCGAGCCTGAGTAAGTCTCTAAGTTCGTGTATCCGAACCTTTTCGAGGCTTAGAGCGATTCGGCCCGTTTGATGGCGACAAATCCAGGCCCACCAATCTTGGACTTGCGATAAATTCGGGGCCATCAACCTTGGACTATTGGGCCTAATTAATTTAGTGGGCTTAAATTAGCTCCTCTTACACTTACAAAATAAGAGTATCTGAATAAAAAAAAAGAAGGTAAGAAGAAAATTTGGAATGATATTTTTATTTGATCTGAAAATTCTAGGTGAACAATAAATTATCATCTATAACCCTAATTTTTTTTTAAATTAAAAAAAGAAGTTTCACAAGCCAGCATTTTGAATATAAAAATAACGCTTTTTTCTATTTTGTTTCACTAAAAGTCACTTTTTAACAATTTGAGCCAAAAAATATTTTCATTTTTTATTTTAATTTGTTTAATTGACAATTGAGATTAAAAACAATATTAATAGGATCCACCATGTTTGGCAAGTGCTAAAAAGTCTAGATGAACAATAAATTATTACGTGTAATCTTCATTTTGTTTAATCGACAATTGACATAAAAAAAAAAAAAAAAAAAATCCACCATCTTTGGCAAGTGTTAAAAAAGTTATTCATTTTCTTAATATTTTTGTCTTTTGTTAAAAAATGTATATATTTGTATTAAAAAATTTATTGTTCAAGTTCTTGTAGTTTAGAAGGATAATTTTTTTTATTTATTTATAAAATTTAAAACCAAAAAGACAAAAATAAAAATATAAACTTTTAATAGAGAATAATAATTTCAAACACTTGTACTTAATAATATATTATATTTAGACCAATAATATTATGATACATCAGTGTGACACATGTAAATATTGTTCTCATTGTAATTATAGTAACATAATTTAAAGAAGAATTTAAATTTAAAATTATATTTTGTAATTCAATAAATGATGCAGAATTTAAGGAATGAATATTAATCTCATTCCAATTATAGTAATATAATTTAAGGAAGAATCCCTATGAAGCACGGATACGTATACGGGATATGGGTACGATACGATATAGATACGACGATACGACAAAATTTGAAAAAGTAGGATACGGATACGACGGGGATACGTTCATAAAAAATATTATTTTTATAATTTTTAGTAATGTAGCATTCATAAAAATAAAACTTCAACAATTTTTTGTAATGTAGCATCACCCATAACAACCATAATGCATCACCCATAACAAAAAATTCATCAATTCAATTAAATTTCAGCGATTTCAACAATATAGCATCACCCATAACAACCATAATGCAATTCAAATTAAGGGAGAAAAATTTTACAAAGTTCATTTATTTATCAATAAATTTATTTATTTATTTATCCAGACCAGACAGAGTTTATAATTTTATAAGTTTACAAAGTTCATTAATAAGTTTATTTATTTATTTATTAATAAGTTTTTTTTTACCTTATTTGATGTATTTTTTTTTATCATACAGGTAATATACCGAATACATACAATGTTCTTTTTTTTTCTTTTTTTTTTTATCTTATTTGATTTATTTTATTTTATTTACAGAGTATACATACAAAAATATATATATATACATATATGTGACTGCAAAGAGAGCGACAGACGATATAGATAAAAGGGAAATGGAGAGATCGACTGAGAGGGAGGGGGAGATGAGATCGAGATCTGTCCATCTCCAGACCAGATAGATCGAACGAGAGAGAAAGAGAGAGAGAGAGAGAGAGAGAGCGAGAATGAGACAGAGAGGGAGTGAAAGGGAGAGAGAGAGAGGGACGAACCTGATTGACGAGCGTTGAGCTGCTGTTCGCGAACCTGATAGACGAACCTGAGCGAGAGACGACGACGAACTCCTTCTTCTTCGCAGCTGGCTGCTGTTCGACCTAGGTAAGTTTGGTTGTTTAATTTTTGTTTTGTTTTATTTTATGATATTTTATACTTTGACCCCATTTTAAGTTTTTGAAATTATTTTTTTGCCCCGCCATATCCTGAAAGTATCCTCGCGTATCCCAAACGTATCTGAAATTCAAAAAAAAAAAAAGGATACTTTTTTCTTATATTTGATACGTATTCCGCCGTATCGGGCGTGTATCCATATCCGATACGCGTACGGGGGCCATTTCGGAGTATCCATGCTTCATAGAAGAATCCAAATTTAAAATTTTATTTTAAGAATATAAAATTAATTTATAGACCAATCATATTGTGACACATTAATAAAAATTAAACAAATTAAAAAATGATAAAAAAGAATTTTAACTTTCAACCTTATAAAGATGACAATATTTTATAATTATAATAGTATATAGATATAGATAAATCATAGAATAGATCATTATCTAAAACTTATAAATCATTAGATAGATCATATAATTTTAAATTTAAATTAATAGATTACTTTCCATATTTATTATCCCTCAAATTTAAATTTTGAAATAGATTAGAGTACTTTCTATTTTTTTATTTAATATATTTGATATACTTTTTCATTTGAAAGTCATAAATCAATGATGTTGATTAATTATTATTATTATTATTTTGCTTGAATGAGAGAAAGGAAATAGAATTTTTTTAATTATTTAAAATCAAAAAATAAAAAATTTTAGTTTGAGATAGTGGAGCTCTCAGAAGACATGTGGTTAGAAACTTCTTTTTACTTATAGATAGATAGATAGATAGATATAAATATAAATATAAATATTAGGAATGGGCATATGGTTATCTGACTAGTAAAAATCGCCCAACCTGAACCTCCTGCACCTATTTGGATAGTTTCACATAATCGTGAGGGTCATATTCGTGTTAGGATTTTCATGTTTTGCGGGTTGCGGGTGAGTTGCAGTTTTTACCTGCACTTGCTCTCACCCACCTGCATATGTATACATTTTTTTTGAAAATCTGAATTGTCAAATTTTCTTGTAAGTTCTGTAAGTGTGTAATCCTAATCTTCCCTTCTCTTACTCACTTGCAAGTAAACAAATATTTTGCAATTTGCTTTGCATTACAAGTGTGGAAACCCAACAAATACTAATAATTTGTAATAAAATGAGTAAAAAGGCTTAATCATGATTATACTTCTTGTTTTTCATTAGTTGGTGAGTTTAGAAAATCTTAAAATTATTTTTTCAGAAGAGATATTTGTTTCATTTTTATTAAAACAACTATGGGTTTTGTTTAGTTTATACATTTTCTGCAAAGTGAATGTGATTTAATTGACTGATCCTGACCTATGGTTATGGTTCATTTCTTTTTATAATAAAATGAGTAAAAAGGCTTATTCATGGTTATTCATGGTTATACTTCTTGTTTTTTACTAGTTGGTGAGTTCAACAAATCTTAAAATTATTTTTTCAAAATAGATATTTGTTCCATTTTTATCAAAACAATTATGAGTTTTGTTTAGTTTATACATTTTCTGCAAAGTGAATATGACTTAATTGACTGATCCTGACCTATGGTTATGATTTATTTCTTTTTGAAATTAAATTGGATAGATAGGTTGTAATTTATTTCGAATAAATCATTTGAAAAATAATAATTTCATAATAAGAAAAATGTGATTTTATGATCCAAAATAATATTTAAAAAATGAGAGAAAATGTCCAAAAGAAATATTAAAAAATGATAAAAAACTAGCCTGAAAATAAATTTTTAAACAAAAAGTCTAATGAACAACCCACTCGTAACTGCTGGCACATTTGCCAATCATATATCTGCACAAATTACAATCTACACGAGGGTAATTGGAGATTTAATTGGAGATTCAATTTTTCTTAAACTATACCCAGCTCATAAATTAAGGGTAAATTTGGCATGTGGTCAAAAAGTTAGAAAGTCAAAAAATTATTTAAAAAGTTAAAAAGTTATCACTATTCATTAAAAAGTAAAAAATTATGACTGCACAACTTTTAATTTTAATTTTTTTCCTTACACTAATTTATATAATTTTTTAATATATATTTTTCTATAAAAAGTTAAAAAATTAATCCAAATAATCATATTTTTTTCTCAATTTTTTAATTTAAAAAATTAAAAAATAAATTTATTTAGAACATTTCAAACAACTCTAAATCGTTAAAAATGGCGCAAACACCCCTAATAAATATGGATATGGACAGATATATATTTATTAATAATATGGCCGGGGCAGACTATTATCGGGCCTATTTAATAGAAAAATGCTTGGGAGCACTAATTAGTGCTCCCACTAATTAGGTGGCAGTGGGTCCCGTCAGTAATGATGTGATGTTTTGGTCTTGGAATTGTTTTTTTTTTTTTTTTTTTTACTTTTTTAATGCATTAATGCTATTAATGGTGATGTTTTTAGTGAGATGAATCATTGTTGGTCATTAAAATAGTCTGATGGTACACTTTAAACTACAAGCCATAAAAAAATGTATACTTTTAAATGACACAGTTTATATGCACATAAGCCACGTCACAATGAAAAAAACAAAATTTGCCCAAAAATAGACTTATCCCAATCGAGGTACTCTATAACTAGGAACGAGTTTTTTTTTTACTCATCTAAAAATATTTAAATTAATTTTTGATATAAATCTCTACTTTTTGAAAAATTAAACAATTTCATCATTATAATAATCCCAAAAAGTAATTATATTTTATTAAAAAAATAAAGGGTGAATTACACTAACAGTTCCTATAGTTTGGGACTTATATTATTTTGATTCTTGACATTTTAATTGTAACACATTTGATCCTGAATTTTGAATCTTATTTTAAATAAGGACAATTGAAGATAATATTGATCAATTTCAAGGGTAAAATTGTCAATTTGATAAAATATAAACTAATTTGACAAAAATAGATGTAAAAAATATATTTTTGAAGTTTTAAAAAATTTTTCTACTCACTAAAGATAAAATTATGTAAAATTAATAAATCTTTTACACATTTATTTATTTTACCAAATTAATTTTTATTATGTTTTTGAATGATGATCATGTAATGATTGATTATTTTTATTTTTATTAAATTAGTTTCTATTTTTTTAAAAGTCAAATATGGTGACAATTTTGATATCATTATTAAACCAATCCATTAAATCAAAAAATTTAAAACTAAAAACATTTCATGTATTAAATATATCGATTACACATTAAATGTGACGCCCTCAAAATAAACCCATAAATTAACCAACGATAGCATGCTCAGACATAAAAAAATAAAGCATAATTGTATTCCATCAAAGTAATCTTTATAAAATGTATTACATGTTGACATCAAAAGTAAATGCCCTATGGGCTTACAACTTTACAAGTCAACACTTGGTTACAAAAAAGAGAGTGCTAACTTTATACAAAGAAAGCATTTGGCTTGATATACATATAATACAACCAAAAACACAAAACGGTCCAACAGTCCCAAGCCTCCCAAGCTACGTCCTTGGAGGTGGCATGTTACTTGTACCTGAAAATGATATCCCATATAGGGTGAGTCACAGCCCAGTAGAAATATACTAAACCAACTATAAACAATGACTAAAATAATAGCATTCAACAGATGGTCCATACTTATATTCAAACTCATGCCATATTACCGTTTCATGACAATCATAACCATATTACATTTCACTTTCCATCTCTTACTCAATTTTAAATTTGAAAACAAGGCTCAGAACCTGGCCAAATAATTTAATGAGATTATAACTCATTTCTAAAACACTTTCGAAATTCATGACGGATACACATTTTGGTATTGTATCAATAACACATAAACCACTTCCTTACTTTACAAGTGATACACATTTTGATGCTGTATCAATATAATATAGAAACACTTCTATACTTCACCATTGATAATGATATACAATTTGGTGCTATATCAAATCAAACACACATCTCCATACTCCACCATGATACACATTATAGTGTTGTATCAATATCACACAAATTCCGGTTTAGAGGTCCATCCCCTATCTTTCCCTAAACCGTGGAGTACATCCCCTATCTCCCCCCACACAACACAATGTATATAAACACATATCATATACATAATCAATCAATACATAACGTTAATGTATTTTTCAATCGTCATATTCGATGACACATTCCATTGATTAGTTTTAGTTTGCCTAATCATCATGTATTGTCTACAACAATCAAGACTATCCTCCACCGATAGCCCAAAGCAGTTATTTCTAAACAGACAATAAATGCACCAAATGGATAACATCTCAACATTCATCTAGGTGAGCGATAAATTAATCCAACTACACCTTTTAATCCCAAACCTTTCTAATTTGAATATTTCTTATTCAATTTCTTATTTTCAAAATTAATTATACAAATTAATTAATCAATAATTAGGGCTTTTTCCCATAATTACAATATCAATCCTAAGGTTTCATTTTCCTCAATACTCCCACACAAAGTCCATTTTCCAATGTATTAGATACATAAAGGTTTTAAACTTTGACAACCCCTCTTTTGAAAATTACACAATGACCCCAAACTTTCTTGAAATTACCCAACAATTCCCAACATATCGAAATACCAAAATTTAAAGACAAGACTCATAAGATGGAGTATGATATCCCTACCTCAAAGTTAGAGCTCCAACGGAGAAGAAGACCAAAGCTAAAGTGCTCCAAACTCCAAACTTTTCGGATCAAAACGAAGCCCTCGACGATCAACACAACTTTTACAAAGAACGAAGGAAATGAGAACACTCTAACTAGATCAAACCCTAGAGAGAAGGGAGTTCCTAGAGAGAGAAGCTCTCAAAATTGATTTTGGTAAAGTAAGAGAGAGAGGAGAAAAGTGAAAAGTGATTCAAAAATGCCTAACTGCTATTTGATATACGACAAGTCCGCTCGAGCGGAAAACACAACGCTCGAGTGTCAAGAACAAAAAAAACATGGTCCGCTCGAGTGCAAGAAGGCCCGCTTGAGCGCCAAGACACAAAGATAAAGCACATCCGCTCGAGCGCGAAAACCAGTCCGCTCGAGCGTAGATTTCCCTTTCCCAAAACTTTCACAGACTAAGCACTACCCGCTCGAGCACCAAAAGGTCCGCTCGAGCGCAACCCGCTCAAGCGTAAAAAACACACCTGCAGAAGTTTTGCAGAGGCACAAAATACTAGGAGTGTGTAAACCCCGCTCGAGCGCAAGAAGGCCCGCTCTAGCGGACAACCAAAAACCAAACTCCGCTCGAGTGCAAAATGACCTGCTCGAGCGTAATACAAAAACTCTGGGCAACAATACTTGAGACCAAAACTCAACCTATCTGTAACAACTAAGTCCAACACATCCTAAAATTCAAACATATGGAATTAAAGGATAACAACACGATAGATACAACTACCAACTCCACGGAACCGAATCCTGAATGCAACTGAACAGTAAAGGGACAACCGGGATCGCTATATGAAAAGGCTAACAACCATCCATTACATGATCATCATCCAAACACATAACAAAAATTAATTTGGTAAAATAAATAAATAAATAAATAATGTGTTAAAGATTTATCAATTTTACATAATTTTATCTTTAGTGGATAGAAATAATTTTTAAAAATTCAAAAAAAATTGACATTTATTTTTCTCGAATTTGTTTATATTTAATCAAATTGGCGATTTTTCTCTTGAAATTAAGTAATAGTACTTTCAATTGTCCTTATTTGAAACAAGATTCAAAATTTGAGGTCAAATGTGTTACAATTGAAAAATTAGGGACCAAAGTAACATAAATCTCAAACTATAGGGATTGTCAGTGTAATTCGCCCAAAAATAAACATTAAGTTCTAATTTGAAAATAAATTGTCCATTTAAAATAATAATAATAATAATAATAATAATAATAAGAAGAAGAAGAAGAAGAAGAAGAAGAAGAAGAAGAAGAAGAAAATTATGTGATTATAATTATTAGATTAATTTAATTTTTTAAATAGTTAAATGATCTATGCCAAAATGATTATAAAATAAAAATAATTAATCACTTTTGGCTTTGCTTGGGCACCAATCTTATTATCTCCCCAAGAAAAACCTTATTTATAACTTGGGCACCAAAAAAGATTTGCAAATTTTATGGTTTAAGCCTTGTTTATCAACTATATATTTTAGTTAAAAAATCATTATTAGTTGTCACATTATTCTCTTTATTTTTTGTACATATTTTTATAAAAAATTACTAAAATAACTTATTTCTAAACTAGACTTTAATCTCGTTTTCGTGATACTATATATGGGTGTTTGGATTTTCTTTGTGATTTTTTTTTTTAAAAAACTTTAGACTTTTAGCTTTAATTTGATGAGACAAACTGAAAAATTAAAAAAATAATAATAATATCTATAAAAATGTTCATAAAAGATAAAAATAAGCACACAAAAAAACAAATTTTGCTTTTTCCATTTTTTAAACAATATTTTTTAGATTTGTTTACCCAACAAGAGCAGAAAAAGTAAGAAAATTTCACATAATTTTTTTTTAAAAAGTACTAAAATAAATAAAAATATTTAGAAAAATATAACACCCAATTTGGTACAATTTTTTAGAACTGGGTGTTAATACCCGTGGATTCACAGTTTTATCTTATACTTATTTAAGTGCATATTGTTTATAAAATAAAATTAAAAATATATATATATATATATATGATCATTTGTTTTTTATTATGTTAAATTTGTACTTAAAAAATAAATCACAAATCGAAATTTATAAAATCATTTATTTTAAAAACAATCATATCATATCATATATATATATATATTAAAAATAATATTTTTTCTATTCTCATGTGACACATCATAAAAACTTACTTTTTTCTAAGAGAGTGACATGAGCATGCATTTTTTTAATTACATATAAAATTTTACACAAAATCAAACATAATTTAAATCATACTAACTTTACCTATTTTAGATGGACTCTATATAACAAACATTTATTTTCCACATATTTTTCATGGTAAATTGAGATAATCCACAAATTTAATATGTTTCACATTTTTTTTCTTAATTCTTTCAAAAGTATTAAGATTTTTTTTAATGCTAAATTCTCTCTCTTTTTTTTAATCTTATTTTTCTGTACGTTATTCTATATCCAATACCAATTTTACATTATTCTATATTATAGATTTGTCATTTAAATTTTATAGTAATTCTATATATGAAATTATACTTCATTTCTTATATTATTTTATATAATCACAATTGGTGCATAACATTAATATTCTCGTGGAATCTCTAAAGTTTGAATTTACTGCTTGAGTTACTTTTTTAATTATTGAACAGTAAGTTTTTTTATATTTTGACATCATACTACAGATGATTAATCACTTTAAACACTGAGATGTATCAATCGTTTGGATGCTTTCATTATTTTATTTTATTTTTGGATTTAAATATTGTTATGTGATTCTTTTTTGATTAATCGTTGTTGAATTTCTTTTGTATACTTGGTATTTTAATTTAATCAAGAGTGTTTATTTTACAATCTTATAATTTAATATAAATATATATATATATCATATAAAATCATTATATAATAATCCAACTACAAAATAATATGTGTATTATATGGGTCAATTGCTAAATATAATAAAATCATTCGTTTCCAATTATCGAATGGATTTTTTATTTTTATTTTTATTTTTTAATAAAAGAATTAAGATTATCAAAGTGAAAAATACCACTAAGAGAGAATCTTCTTCCTAATTAAAAAGTCAAACTCGTTACTCCTCTTGGAGACTCATACTAGGAAAAACATTCACTAATCCTAATCCCAATTGCCTTTCCATTCCTTAACTTCTCCAACAATCAATCCAACAAAAACCACTCTCTGCTATATAAGTTTCATTCTTATACAATTATAGCCCATGATCAATACTTTTGACAGATCACAACAAATGGATTTTTCACAGCCTCCACCGCCACCACATACTCTCATCACCGTGGAGAGCTTTGCAATGTTGTTCATCTTTCTGACTTTATTCATCAGCTTATTTGCTTGCTTCTTTGCGTATTTCGCTCGTCGGCTTGGATACGCTTCGCATCATGAAGACGAAGGAATAGAGTTGTCTGATCTTGAAGCAGGACAACGTGGCGGTCTTCAACGTGAAGCAATCAGAACAAGTAACCAAGAACAATTGACGCCAATTATTTACAAAAAATATAAAGCTACACTCAAATTAATAACTGTGTTATATGTTTAGAAGATTTTAAAGAAGGGGAAACTTGCGGAGTCCTTCCCTTGTGTGGTCACTCATTCCATCCAAAATGCATTTGCCTGTGGTTGGTCAAGAACCAAGAGGATCAAAACAACCAAACTTGCCCGATTTGTCGTTGCATGGTTGCTTGTTAGTTTGTTCTAGCTCTAGGCTAGGCCTTGTTTATGTTGTTTAAAAAGATTAGAAACTTGTTTTTGGCTAGTTGTGAATGGTTTTTGTACGGGGGAGAAATATCCACGACTCTCCGTACACCTTGAACGTCGAGCTTCTGGTAACGGCGTCTGTCTCTGCAACACAAGAATGGTGAGCTGCCCGGCGGTGGTGTGCCGGAAAAACCCTCCAACGCTCAAGTCAGTTCAGTGAGCAAAAAGACAATGAAAAGAGAGAGAGAATCTGTGAGAGTGAATTCGCCTCAATACCGTTGGGCAGTTCTGCATGTACTGGAAGGAGGACAAAATCTTTACACGTGTAGGGTGGTGGGAGGCGAGCACTGCCACCTGTCCAGGGAAGGACAGCAGAGGTAGTGCGCGCACAATCTCGTAGTTGCGTGGCAAGCCTAGATATAGAGAGGGAAGGCGGACGTTACTGGTAGGCGAATTCACTCTCACAGATTCTCTCTCTCTTTTCATTGTCTTTTTGCTCACTGAACTGACTTGAGCGTCGGAGGGTTTTTCAGGCACACCACCGCCGGGCAGCTCACCATTCTTGTGTTGCAGAGACAGACGCCATACTGTAAGCTCGACGCTCAAGGTGTACGGAGAGTCGTGATATTTCTCCCGCATAATTGGCGCCGTCTGGGGAAAAGTTGATAATCAACCTTAGTTCTTCGAGCTTGTCCACCATTTCCATGGCCAACAACGAAGTTCAGAAATCGTCGATGGTGCGACTCGGAATATGTCCGAAGGAGAGGGCCTTCCAAATGTCCCAAACCATGGCGGGCCTAGAAACTTCATCGCGAGGAGCGCGACAAACGTGGAAGGAGTTCGACTCATGAGTCCAGAGGGCCGCCACGGGGAGTCCGCGAGAACGCCTAGAGCACAAACTCAAGGACCAAGAAGCCCTCATTCGGAGGATGGCGGCGAGATGGAGCTTCAAGGTCAAGTGAGAAGGGTGTTCTGGAGAGGGCAACCTCGGTGAGCGCACCCTCCCTCGTTCTAGCAGCCGGGGAGAGCCCATTCAATCTCAATCACCAGAACTATGGGGTTGGAGACTCGACCAAAGAAGAGACAGATCTATCACGCGCGACAGCACCTATCGCCCCTCGCGCCCGTCCTCGACGTCGCGATACTTTGCCTCCTCCCGTTCCAGGGATCTCAGGGACGTGTTGGAGGAGAGAGCGCGCCGTCGAGAAGCTCAGAGGGTGCCGGCGCTCCAGAGGTTGAGCGCTCCAGTCCATTGCAGTGAAGAGGTGGCGATGCCAGCGCCCAGGTTGATAGCCAATGCTCTGATGGACAAGGAGCTGGCGAGACTTACAGCCACTCCATTGTCACCAGAGATCGAGAGCACCCCACTCCCTGCCGGATTCCACCAGCCAAAGTTCACTCTATACGACGGCAAGACGGATCCGTACATGCATGTGAGTCATTACCGGCAAGTAATGGTCCACCGACGAACGACGCCTTCATGTGTCTCATGTTCCCAAAGAAGCTTGGGAGAGTTGGGCTTGAAGTGGTTCGAGGGAGAGTATCGAGGGTGGCGGCAGAAATGGCGGAAGCCTTCGCACCAGATTCAAGACAAACACACTACGCCGAAGGAGGTAGACCATCTCTTAGGCGTCAAGATGGAGTCGGAAGCTCATTAAAGGCATACAACGCAAAGTATTGGGAAACCTACAACGAATTCTCGATCGCCTACCAACCTCGCCATCACTCAATACAAGAGAGGTCTCCGGTGGGACATAGGTGAGAGACTCACTCACGATGCATCACCGACCACCATGGAATCTTTGATACAACGGATCAATGAACACATTCGCGGAAGAGGATGTCGCCAAATCGAGAAGGATAATCCGTCGTGGGGACAGATTTACCAATGAGAAAGTTCATTCGGTCGGCAGAGGAAAACCGCCTAGTAACCGATCGAAAGATCATCACCGAGGACCGCCAAAATGATAGAAACAAAGGTCAAGAATGACCGGCCGATGCACCCATGACGCAGCAGAAGATGCCAAGAGGAAATTGAAGGCAGACGGAGGATTACCACGGTCTTTAAAATCCCCATCTACCGCATTCTAAGTGAGATCCGTGGAGAGCCTTTTGTCCGTTGGCCAGCTAAGTTGGGGAGTGCGCAGCGTGGCTTCAATCCAAAGTATCGCTGCACCTTCCATGACGAACGGGCACCGAGCAGGATCTGCTTGCTCAAACAAAGATCTGGAGGAGTTGGTGGCGGCGGGACATCTTGACCAATATATTGATGGGGGGGTCAAGGCTGCGCCAACCGGTCAAACCGAGCCAAACGGAATGGCCGCTTTAGAGGCCCCCCCACAAGGAGTGATCAATGACATCCATGGCATCATTGAACCGCGAGTCTGCGAGCTTAGAGGATGATCAAGAAGGCCGAGCATATGAGGGAAGTTCTCTCTGTTTAACTTTCGTGAAGAAGGGAAAGACCAAGAGAAAGACGCCCTCACGCTTTCAACGAAGATCTAGAAAGGGTTCAAATGCCGCATAACGATGCCTTGGTGGTGACCCTACGCCAAGGACTTTGAGATCGAGAATTTTGATCGACAGGAAGTTCGGTCGAGATCATGTATTATGACGCATTCAAGCAAATGAAGTTGGAAGACAAAGACTTGGCACCAAAGAACATCCCCTTTGGTCGGCTTCAATTCACAAATGAGTGGCCGATTGGGAAGATTATTTTACCGGTCCAAAGCGGTGGGTTTGTAAAGCAAGTGGAGTTCGGTGCTCAAGGTTCCGCTAACTTACAACTTGATTTTGGGTCGGGTTGGTTGCACGCCATGCAAGCGTCGCTTCAACCTTCCACCAAGTCATGCGCTTCCAAGATCAAACGGGCAAATAGAAGAAGTTTGGGGAGATCAAGTGATGGCGAACAAAGCCGTTCTTTGTAAATGGCAAATGAGCGACCCAAAGGGTTTGTCCAAATGATCGAGGGGCCTGAGGGCAAGGAGGTCCTTGAAGATGTGGGAAGGAAGGCCGAGGAAAAATCAGTTGAAGATTTGGTAGAAGTGCGCATCGATGAGAATGACCCAACTAAGTTCTTCCTTTTGGGATCGTCATTGTCCAGTGCCGAGCGGTCAGAATATGTCAACTTCTTTGTTTCCAACTTGGAGGCTTTTGCGTGGACGCCTTACGATATGCCTGGCGTCGACCCAAATTTCATTTGCCACCAGTTGAATGTCTTCCCTGATGCACGGCCGGTTATTCAAAGGACACGCCGCTCTGCCTTGCACCATGCTGAGGTGGTGGCAGAGGAAGTAAAGAACTTGTTGGAAGCTGGAGCGATAGAAGAAGTGCAATACCCCCGGTGGATTTCTAATACGGTGGTGGTTCCAAAGAAAAATGGCAAATGGCGAGTCTGTGTGGATTACAAGACTGTCAACCGCGTATGCCCAAAAGATAGCTTCCCTCTCCCTCGAATCGACCAGTTGGTGGACTTAACCGCTGGCCATCAGAGGTTTAGCTTCTTGGATGCGTATCGCGGTTATCATCAAATAGCCATGTACAAGCCAGACAGGGAGATCACGTCCTTCACCACCCCGTGAGGCTTATATCGCTACAAGGTCATGCCATTCGGATCAAGAACGCCAGGCAACCTTCCAAATGATGGTGACAAAAATGTTCGCCTCTCTTGGCCGCACTATGGAAGCCTATATAGACGACATGGTGGTGAAGAGTAAAGAGAAGTCTCAAAGACCTTGCCGACTCCAGCGAAATGTTCGCCATACTCAAAGCCACAAGCTTCGTCGAACGCCCAAATGCGCCTTTGAGTTGGCATCGAAGTTCTGGGTTTTCTAGTCACAAACCGGGAATTGAGGCCGACCCATCGCAGATCAAAGCCATACAAGAATTGGGCGCCCTAACTCCACAAAGGACGCGTGCAACATCTTGTCGGATGGCAAGCTACTGAATAGATTCATCACCGGTCTTCGGATCGCTGGGCCCTTCTTGAAGACCTTGAAGTCCAAATTCTTCCGGGATGATGAGTGCGACTGCATACCGGCCGACTTGAAGGTTTATCTTTCCTCGGCGCTTATTTTGGTCACTCCTCACCGAAGAGTTGTTCCTTTATTTGGTCGTTTTCAACACGCGGTGAACGCGGTATTGGTTCTACCGAGGCATCCAAAGACCTACCGATCTTTTATGTTAGCAAGACCGCTTCCGGTGAGACGAGGTACCTCCTTGGAGAAGTTGGCGCTATTTAGCCCGATGATGGCGCCAAGAAAGCGCACATTATTTCCACGCCCATACAATAGTTGTGTTGACCGAAGTTTCCGCTTAAGGTGCTTTTCGAGAAGGCGACTTCACGGGAGAATCTGAAGTGGTAGTGGAATTGGGGCGATGATGACATCAAGTTCGCATCACGACCGCGATTAAGGCACAAGCACTCGCAGATTTTGTGGCGAATTTGCCCGTGAACACACCTGCTTGCCCGATTGATGTGGTTGATGCGGATTTAGCACAACCCATGGTTTTGGCAACAAGTGTTAGCTCGCCAGAAGCGAGCGAATACAACCGTCAACCTAAGGCCGACGGTTCGATGGCAAAGTAGACCAACCAGATAAGGTAAGAGACCAGATTGAACCACCAGGACTTGATTTGAGAAGTTCTCGAAATCCCTCCGATTGCCGGAAGTCGCTCATTGGCGAAATGTGGAAGCTCTTCGCTGATGGGGCCTCCAATGACATGGGGCCGGGCTAGAATCGTGCTAGCCTCACCGGATGGGCTCGTCATAGAGCAAGCAATTACGCTCGGCAAATTTCCAACAATGAAGCGAGTATGAGGCTCTCCTTGCCGGCCGAGAAGTGCATTGAGAATGAAGGTCACAGCTCTTATGGTGTTCAGCGACTCCAAGCTAGTGGTCAATCAAGTCTCAGGGGAGTATGAGGCCAAGGATGAAAGAATGGCCAAGTATCAAGCGTTGGTCCGAGAAGAGATCAAGAAGTTCTCTGCGATAAGGGTGGAACAGATCGACCGAGAAGGAAATAGCACGGCCGATGAACTGGCTGGTCTCGCTTCCACTCAGACAACCTTTCCCAATCCCTTGATGATTGAATTCTTACCTCGGCCAAGCATTGAGGAAGTAGAGGCGGCTGAGGTACTCTGCACCGACTTGGGACCTTCCTGGATGGACCCCATCATCGCCTTTTTGAAAGACCGAACCTTGCCAGAAGAAAAGAAGGCGGTCCACAAGATCCGAGCAAAGTCAGAGCGGTTTTGGCTCTCACCTTCCGGCGCCTTGTACAAAAAATCTTTCACGGGGCCATATTTAAAGTGTGTCCACCCCTCTAAGGTAGAAGCCTTCCTCTATGAAATTCATGAAGGCATCTGCGTACCATATCTTGAGGCGGATCTCTAGCATACCGAGCAATCTCGCGAGGCTATTGGTGGCCATACATGCAAAGTGACGCCAGAGAAATATGATTGCAAATGCGAGAAGTGTCAGAAGTTCGCTCATCAGATCCACCAGCCAGCAAGAGAGTTGCTCTCCCTCACAAGTCCTTGGCCGTTCGCACTTTGGGGATTGGACATTGGTGGGCCACTCCCACAGACCGCAATCGCAAGTTTTACATTCCCGAGACCGATTATTCCTCCAAGTGAGAGGAAGCAGAGCCGCTAGCAACTATAAAGGAGAAGGATGTGAAGAAATTTGTCCGAAGAATGTAATCACTGCCGGTATTCCCAGAGCCTTAATCTCAGACAATGGTACTCAATTCGATGGGAAACTCTTTCGCGGATTTTGCGAAGAGTTGAAGATCGAATTCTACAATTCGACGCCAGCCTATCCCCAGTCAAATGGTCAAGCGGAGGCCTCAAACAAGACCATCCTGGACGGCTTGAAGAAGCGGCTAGAGAAAGCTAAGGGTAAGTGGGTAGAAGAGCTCCCTAATGTGCTGTGGGCATACCGCACTACACCAAGACGATCGACCGGGGAAACACCGTTCGCTTTAGCCTATGGTATGGAGGCCGTCATTCCACTAGAGATCGGCATGCCAACCATCCGCTCGGAAAGTTTCCAGCCAGACTCGAACAACGAAGTTGTGGCATTGGAGTTAGACCTAGCTGAAGAAAGAAGAGAGCGTGCACTAATTCACCTAGCGGCCTATCAGCAGGAACTCTCTAAAAAATACAACAAGGCAGTGCACCCCAGGCTATTCAAGATTGGGGATTGGGTCCTAAGGAAGAACCTCGGCAACACGGTGGTCCCTGGAGAAGGAAAACTTGGCGCAAATTGGGAAGGACCATACAAGGTGATTGGCCTAGCTGGCAAGGGGGCATACCATCTGGAAGATTTGGACGGCAAGGCTGTTCCCCGACCTTGGAACGCGGCCAACCTTAAGGTCTTTCACTTTTAAGATGTAATTTGCTTTTGTTTAGCTTTTTTAGGCCTTTGGCCTTTTGGCACTGCATGTAAGAAAATAGCATTGCCTTTGCAATATCTATGTAATGAAAGCTTGCCCAATTGTTGTTACTATATTACGTTGTTGTTTTTTGTATTTCATCTTTGTACATGGCACTGCACGGTCACAAGGCATGCCAGGGGCAAGAATCGACCTAAAGAGAACCGGACTGTTTTCCTCGGACTAGGGGAGGACCGCGCAAACGGTTGGGCATGGAACGATGCGCATTCAGACCGAGCTGGTTTTGCTCGCCTGGTGGACATGTTGGTGGCATGACCAACCTGACTGGAGCATTGGTGAATTGCCCAATGCAGGGGCCGAGCTGATTTCGCTTGGCCCGTCTAGCACATTGGTGAATTGTCCAATGCAGAAGCCGAGCTGATTTTGCTCGGCCCATTAAGCATATTGGTGAATTGCCCAATATGGTAAACGAGCCGATTTTGCTCGGAGGAATTAGCAACGTTGTTATTTTGCCCAGCAACTGTGAGGCCGAGCTGACTTTGCTCGGCCGAAAGGAAATGCTGGCAAATTGAACTTCAAAAAAAAAAAAAAAAAAAAAAAAGGCATGCAAGTTTTTGCTCGGCCAACTAATTGTTGCCAGCCGAACAAAGCCGAGCGGATTTTGCACGGCCAAATACGAAATGTCATCCCATTTGGAAATGGAAAGGATTGCAGGGCCACTTGAAGACCTATTGTTTGCGCGGTTAAGCCGAACAAAATTTGGAACAAGACATTCAAATATACAGAAGCCGGTCAAGAACAACAGTTGTGTGGGCAAAAAGTTCATATTTCATTGATAGGGAATTTAATACATGGAGGGGCCTTGCCCGGTTACATAGCAAAAAGGAAAGGAAAACAAGAAATAAAAAAGTACAAAGAAAGGTGAATGGAGCCATCTTCAGTCCAGGCCAAGGTCTTGGTCGGCCTCCTCCGTCGGCTCGGCGCTCGGTAGGGTTTGCTCGGGCAGGATGTCCTCGGCATCGTCGTCTGTGCCTTCCACCGAGACGACCTCCCGATCAATCACTTCATCCTCAGCATTGTGGGAGTTTGCTCGGCTTCTTTCTCGGCGGCGGCTTCTTCCTCTGCCTCTTTCCTTGCCTCCGCTATCAGACGGTTCTGCTCGGCTTGGGAGTAGGCTAGCATGTAGACCGGGATATAAGCAGAGGGGGGATTGATGAACATCTCCGAATCCTGGCCAAGGCCTACCTCTTCCACGGCGGCTTTCCAGCCGCACTGGAAAAAGATGTCCTTGGTAGCCCGGACTTGGCGCTCATAAGTCTTCTCCCCCTGCTTATACCCACGGTCCTCCGCCTCATCGACCACCTTGTCCATGGCTTCCTTGTTGGTGTCCTCACTCGTCGGAGCTTCGAAGCGCCTTCTTCTCGGCCTTCTTTTTGTCCTCGTCAGCCCGGTCAAGCTTCTGGCGCAGCTCGTCCCGCTCGTTTTAGACAACCATTTGCTCGGCCTTGAGCCTGTCTACCTCGGCCTTGAACACCTTGTTTTCGGTGATGGCGTCACGAAGGCTTTGGCGAAGAGAAGCCATTCGCTCGTGGGCGAGGTAGTTCTTCTGTGCGGCCTGCCAAAGCAACAGACTGTTAGTATCTCGAAGCCGAGCAATTAACCGCACAAATACTTGGAATCAAAAAATGGACATCATACCAGCACAATGGACTCTGCAGCCGAGCGAAGGACCTTAAGGTCGGTTAGCTCGTCGTGCTTTTTCATGTCGCCGGGCAGGATCAGCCCCTTTGTCAAGTTGAAACCGAACGAGTGATCCTTATCCTCGGCGATGAATCGGGAAGCGGCCCTTATAGACGAATCGGGCGCCTGCATCGGGCAAGAGGGCCTTGCCTTTGGTTTTATGCGGTAAGCTGTTGTTTCGGTCTGGTCGCCGAGCTTGGTGGAGGCCACTTCAGTGGAGTCCTCATCCACAAGACTTTGCCCGGCCGCCTCCCTCCGTTGCTTCTTTTTTGGCCGGCCGGCCTGGTGTTCAGGCCGTTGGCGAGCACCGCCTTCTTTTGCCCCACGAGTGGAAGATCCTCCCTAGCTTACGGCGTTGGGACTCGCTTTCGTCCCCGGTGATCATTGATTTAATGGCTCTGATTTTCGCCATTTCTTGCTCGGCGGTAGTTGGGACAAGTCTGACCGGCGGCAAATTTGGATCTGGTTCGGGTGTTGGCTCGCGCAGAAAGTCTGTGACCCTGCCTTTGCGCGGTGCTTGGTAGTTGTACGTTTGGTCAAAACCGAGCAGGTCTGGGGACTCCCTCTCGGTTGCAGGAATGCGCAGCAACACTCTGATTGCCTCTTGGTTTGGTCGGTTGTAACGCGCGGCCAAATCCTTATCTGCAGAAAGAGTCAAGTGTTAGACCGGTGCACTGAAGAGCAATTAAGAGAAGAAAGATAATGGTACGGTCGTCACCGCTCCTACCCGCTAGAAGTGTTTCCTAATTTGCTACCAGATGGGTGCCTCTAGGTCTTCATAGCGACGACACCCACAAAAAGTCATCATCATTGGACTCTTTGTCCGGTTGCCTTCGATGAGTTTTGCTCGGCCCTTCTTTACTTTAAGGTAGTAGCAAAACCCACCCTTATTTGAACCGAGGTCAGACAGGAAAATTTCGCGAGGCCGAGATCGAGACCGTCGGTTCAACTTCGGCGACGCCGCTTATTATTTTATAGGTGTTGTTGGAAACCCGAGTTGGGCAAAGCCCCATCGCCTCAAAAATTCGCAGATCGTGGGTTGGACCAAGCCAAGTCCGCCTCTATTATTGATACCACGGTGAAGGGCACCGCTCTAGATCGCCCATGGTGTTTCTCCTTCTGTCGAGCTCTAAGACTACGTCTTCGTGGATGTTGAATTCTTCGAAATTCCGCCATTGCCCCAAAGTAGCTAACCCTAAATCGGTATTTTCCCATCTATCTCGGCTATATTTACTCTACGGATCTCGGTCAAAATTTTGTAGTGGTTGCTCGGACTTTGAGCTCCACGAACGATGATCTTTGGAATGGTCGGTCCTACTTGTTCTGATGTTGAAAAAGATATCCAAGGGTTAGCACGGCATATATTGCTCGCGACCTCAATGGAAATAGCTCTAGAAGGTTCTAGTTGTTTGGCCTCCTCTTCCTCGCCCATCAGATGGCCGATGATTTAGCCTTCCTCCTTTGATGCTTGGTTCCTACCGGTCTAGGAGTTTTGATCGGTTGGATTCTAATGGACGTCTTTGCTCGGCAGACCCCAGATCAAGGAATTGGCTTCTGATTTTAGGTCTTTAGCCCGGGTAAACCTATCAGCCGATCTATGGTGCATACAGCTCGGTTGTGACCACAGTGCAAAGTCACAAACAGCTTTTTGCTCGGTTTAAACCCTCCCATCGGATCTAAATGAGCTTTTTGCTCGGTTCTGCCCAGTTTTCGTCGTGTTCTTAGTGTTCTTCCTAAGTTCATGGCCTATTCAATCAACCTATGGAAAAATCAGCACGAGGGCCCCTCTTCTCTCCGCTTCCATTCTCCTAGGGTGTGAAACACTAAAGCAAGGAAAAAGCAACAAAACCAACACGCAAAAACACTGGTGCATTGAACAAAAACGAAGAACAAGCTTAAAACTGGAGTAAAAATGCATGAGGAGGAAGAAGAGCTTACCAGAAATAGAAGGTAGACCTCGAAGGCTTGACTGCAACGAACACAGGGGCAGGGAAGGGGCAACAGCAATAATGGCAGAGAGGAGTTAGGGTTTTTTGGGCTTGGAGAGGAGAAAGAAAGTGAGATGGGTTTTGACCCTTCGTATAGGGTTTAATGGTGAGGAGCGGAGCGCTAAACGGCAGCCTGCTTGAACTCGCTGCTGCATAAACCGTCTGCACGACCCAATAAGGTGATGACGCGTGGCACTGAGAATACTGCTGCAGTACGGCTGTACGACATTTGATGTGACTGCAGAGTGACCGCTGGGCAATTGCAATAGCTCGGCGACTGATGTGTCCCTGATTGAGACAACTCGCCAATCGTTGTATCCTTGTTTGAGATAGCTCACGACGGGATATCTCCGATTTGGTCGCCACTCGACAACGAATACTTCCCAACAAAGCTCGGCTGGCAAGGGTGCGACCCAACCTTGTTTCGGCAAGGTAAACCCAATCACGATAGCTCGGATGGGTTTAAGGGGCAATTGAGTGGGGAGATTTCAATCTGTTAGTACGGCCGAAAGCAGAGTAACGCCTGCTGCATCACGCTGGCGCCGAAGTTAATTGGGCAAGGCAACGCCGAGCACTGCTTGTTCGTTGACTAGGTCAACCGGTAACTTCGGGACCGAACTAGGTCGGCGGTTTATAGCGGAGATTCAACCGAGCCGAAGATCGACGCCGAGGATGCGGCCTGGCCGGCATGCCACTAACCGCCCAGCCATGGCGAAGCGGTTACGCGTGACCGGGATTTGAGATGAAACGGTTGGAGGCCGGCATGCCTCACAACAGGTCAATCGAGATGAACCGGTCGAGGGTAGCCCGGCGTTTGCAGTTAAGATCTCACATGGTTCCAAGTCGCAAACCGGCGCTATGTAGCACGGTTATGTGATGGCAATTTTCCACAAGTGTTTGGCCGGTCATGGTGCCCCGGTCAAGGGTGCCACCTGGGCCAATGGTGTGAAGGAGAGGATATCTGCTCCACGAACGCCTCAATACCGTTGGGCAGTTCTGCATGTACTGGAAGGAGGACAAAATCTTTACACGTGTAGGGTGGTGGGAGGCGAGCACTGCCACCTATCCAGGGAAGGACAGCAGAGGTAGTGCGCGCACAATCTCGTAGCTGCGTGGCAAGCCTAGATATAGAGAGGGAAGGCGGACGTTACTAGTAGGCGAATTCACTCTCACAGATTCTCTCTCTCTTTTCATTGTCTTTTTGCTCACTGAACTGACTTGAGCGTCGAAGGGTTTTTCCGGCACCACCAGGCAAATTTCACTATTCTTGTGTTGCGAGGCAGACAGATTACGTAAGCTCGACGTTCAAGGTGTACGGAGAGTCGTGGATATTTCTCCCCCGTACAGTTTTTATTTTACTCTACCTTTAGGATATTAATGTTGATCAACATTGGGACTTCTCAGCCTCACAAGCTTGTCTTGAACTGGTTTGGAAACTCTATTTAACTTTATTGCTTTAAATTTCTTGTGCTTGAAGTATGTTTTAGGGGAGTGTTTCTCACCTGTATCGTTTCAATTTAGCATTTTATCTAAATTGTTGTTAAATTGCCTACGTATACACTTTAAAAGTTTGATAATTCTATTAAGATTGTTAACTTTAACTTTCAATTTGAATAGAATAACTAAATGAAACCATAAAAATTAACAAGTGCCTTGAAACTGATAAATTTGTAAGTGCCAATAGGATAAATGCTATATAATACCTTTTATTATTGTGATCGAATTTAATAGTAATGTACCTTTTACTATTATGATTAAATTTAACGGAAAAATCAATTATATTTAAGCCTAGTTTGACATATACTAAAAAATACAAAAAGTCAAAAAATTATCAATATTCACCAAAAATATATATATATATATATAAAATTCCTTTACATAGACCAAGTACAAGTCACTGTCAATATTGAAGTGATGGTATGGTAAGTGATGGTCACGCGGGTGCACAAAAAAAATTTGCACTGAATGGTGTTGTTCAGCCTGTGGGGACCCATCACGAGTCCCATTTTGATAATCTTAACCATTAAATGTGTAAAACTCGTCGGGTACTTTATGCTTGTAAAAAATCACGTTGATCGGATATCTATAACTATATGATCAATCAGTTTTGTAAAAAAAAGATAGACAGTAAAGAAATTAACGGTTGACAAAAAACTCATCTGATTAGGTAGCTATCGATATCTGACCAACATGATTTTTTACAGACATATAATACTCAACAAGTTTTATACATTGAACGGTTTCGATTATCAAAACGAGACCCGTTGTGACCCCCACGAGACGAACAACACCGTCTAATCCGATCTCAGACGATAGGCAATCTGCTCCAATACTTATTTCCTACCCACCAGCTGGCTTCCTAAACAATCCAAGTACGTAGGCAATTCATTATAGTAGGGATAAAATGATAATTTTGCTATTTTATATAATATTTAAATATATATTTTTTCGTAAAATGTTAAAAAATTATCTCAAACAACTATTTTTTTTTCTACTTTTTAGTCCAAAAAAATTTAAAAATACATTTATTTAAATCATCACAAACAACCCTAAGTGTTTGAAAAAAAAATAAAAGATATATATATATATATATTTATGACCACGTAACACCTAACAACAATCTTTACATTTTAAATTTAATTTCACTTCGATTCTTTAAATTCAATAATTTTAGACAATTACACAAAAAAATAAAAATCATCACACAAAAAAATCACAATCAAAAACTCAAAATAATATCCATAATATAATTCTCCAAAGGAAAGGAGCAAATGTTCATCAGATATCCAAACAAAGTAACGATGAATTTATTATAAAAACAAAAATAAAAATAAAATAGTCAAATCAGATGAGGAGGATGATGATGATGATGATGATGATGAGAAAATCGTAGTCACCAATTCCTGTGGCCACCATGATCTGCGTTAGTATGATGATTCTTATAAAACTTAGCATCAGAATCATGCTCATAACTCGGATAATCCGCCGCATCGAAATCATCGTTCTCCTCGTCGTCGTCGTCGTCGTCGTCGGCGTCAGAGTTTTTGTTGGGTGGGTAATCAGCATCAGAGTAATTCACCTCGTCGTCGATTTTGATCGGACCTCCACGGACCTCAACTCGAGACTCGTCATTCAATCTCTCTGCTTCCAACCCAAATGCAAATCCAACTCGAATCGGAGCAACTCCACAACCTAATCGAACTTCAGACGCAGCAAAATCTTGCAAAATGAAGAACCTCATGAATTCGGAGAGGGGGCGGAGAGATCCAGGGGCATTGGCGGCGGCGGCGGTGGTGGTGGGGCGGAGGTGGCGGCGAATTAGGTGATGAAGCGAAGCTTTGGTATAGCTCATCATCATCCTCGACGCCGCCATTGTTGCAGATGAACTTGACATTTTCACGCACTCTCCTCTCGATGCGTCTCTTTGCTACTAGGGTTTAGGGTTTTGGGAATGAAAATTTTTCGGCAGGGAGCTTAATTAAAGAGGGTTTTGTAGAGACGGTTAATAGGGTTTGGGAATTGGGGTGCGGAGTATCCATCATAGGACACGTGTCGTTTCTCAACTGAAATAAATTCTTAGATTCATTTTATTAAATAAACCAGATAATGTGCCTATTTAGGCCTAGTTTGGAAAGATTGAAAAAAGATAAAAAGTCAAAAAGTCACTATATTATTTAAGTCACATCATCTTATTTAAGTCACATCACCTCTCTAACACATCACTTCAAACCCAATCCAAACCCAACCCATATTTCATAAAAAGTCAAAAAGTGCACTTATTTAGTCTTCCCAAACTAGGCCTTAGTACCGTTTATAAATAACTTATAATAATTTTTAGCTTTTATTAAGTTATTTTAAAGTATTTGGCATAGTTTATCAAAATAACTTATATCTTATGTTAAGTTATTTTTAGCTTATTTTTTAAAGCAGCTCCCGAAATGCTTAGAAAAATCAACTTAAGCGGACAGCTGGTAAGGAAAATTAAAATTACTTAAATGTCCTCGTCAATACCTAACTATTACCAAAACCCCATTTATATAAATCTCCTCTTTATTAATATATATATATAGGGGTGTGTGCAATGCGAGCGGCTGGCAAATAAATAAAATTGTCATTTAAAATTGTCATTTTTTTCATTAAGAACCGGCGGTTCAGTTGACAAATAATGACGGTTTTGAATTGACAGTTCAAGCGAATTGGCAATTTATAAAAAAAAACATCATTCAAATTATGAAATTTTAGTAAAAAAATAAAAAGATCTAATTTATAAATTAACTAAAATGGTCAAAATTAAAATTGATGTTCATTCCTCTAATCTAACAATCCACAAACACAAATTAATATACTATCATCAAAATCATTAAAATCAAAGAAAAAAAAATATGTATATTTAAAATCTACAAACACAACTTAGATTAACATTTACAGAGTACCATATTTTATTCAAAAAATTTATCGCAACTTTTAAGTTAGTTTAGTGGCTTCAATGTGAACATTGAAATAGTAAACTAATTCACATATTGAATCAAACAGTGAAGAAAGCAAACTAATTCACACATTCTGATTCAATGTAAATAAGGTCTTGTTTGGGAAGTAATAGTTTTAGTTTAAAAGTTAAAAAATTATTAAAAAAAATTAAAAAGCTTATAACTTATACCAAAAAAGTCAAAATTTCTTTTTTCTCTCTATTTTTTGCACATGCTTTTGTAAAAAAATTAAAAAGTCATTCCAAGCATACAAATTTTTTTTACCTCATATTTTAGTCAAAGAATTAAAAAATTACTAAAATAACATATTCCCAAACGAAGCCTAAGATTCAATTCTTAATTGAAGTGGCGCCCCGAAATTGGTACATGCAAGAGACCCAATTGTAAGCTCTATTTAGGGAACCGCGACGGTTGATTTCACTACCACAAATGAAATGAACGATGGTGGAGTCAAAGCAACACTTGCACAAGCACAGAGAGAGAAAGAGAGAGAGAGAAAGCAAAGAGAAAGAAAAAGAAACTTGCCAAATTGGCAAGCAATGAGGCAATCTGAGAGAAAACAATCAACGATGACCGATAGGGCTAGTGGTGGCAGCGACGATCAGCAACACTAGTAACGATTGGCTACGCTAGTACGACAGAGGCAAAGAGCAACAAAAGGGAGACAGAGAGTTGAATGAGATGTTTTGGAATTGTGAATTAGGTTTAGTTGGGAATTGATTGTATGTGTGTGAATGTATTTACAATTAGTTTGGTAGCTTGTTAAAGTTGCTGGATATCTATCAATATATAATGGCGGGTTAGTTCGGTTAGCACAGCGGGTTGGCTATTTGGAATCGCCAACTGCGCCGACCCATCACAACCAGAACCCCCACCTGCCTAATCTACCTTGATAGAACAAAAAAATAGCACCGTTCGGCTCGGTTCGATGCGATTTTGACAATTTTTGCAGTTTCAACAATAGTTTACACAATCATATATATATATATATATGTAATTTATCTATTTTAAAATTATGCAATAGTTTCGGCGTATTATGTGCTTATACTCACTCACCAATCAACACTCATTATGTCTCTCATATTTCTTAATTATCCAATATAAATAATTAATGCTTTACATTCTCTACCAATTCTATTTATCTATAATTTAATGGGAAAATCGGTCTAGGGTCCCTCTCCCACTTTTCGTAATGGAAGAGATCCACAAAATTATTTTTTGATGTCTAGGCCCTAAACATATATCTGAGAAAATTGACTTTATCTCTCCAAATCCCTCATTCTCCCGACCCAATCGAATCCCTCCATCCGGCGGCTACCGCCTCAACCCCAACTGTGTCATCAAGCGCCTCACCTACTAGCAGACTCACGGCAACGCCCCTCCCTACATCATCTACCTCGACCACCACCACCGCGAGATTGTTCTCGCCATTCGTGGCCTCAATTTGATCAAAGAGAGCGACTACAAGCTCGTTCTTGACAACGGCTTGGGTATGTAGATGTTCGACGGAGGGTTCGTCCACCACGGCCTTTTGAAATCTGCAATTTGGTTGCTCAACAAGGAATCGGAGACTCTGAAGGCCTTGGTCTGATTACCAAAAACCCAGAATTCAATTTCGCACAAATTTTGTTTCGGATCTCCTCTCTCTCTCTCTCTTTCTATATATATATACTCACTCACATATGTCTTTCTCTCTCTTCTTCAAGTTTTCATCCTTGTTAATCACAGGTGCTTGGACAATTCTTGTTACTTTGTCCTGCAATGTCCATATATATATATATATATATATTTTATACATTTTGTTTGTTTATATGTGTGCCTATGTATCTTCATTTTCAGCACAACTCGTTTTCTGAAATGGGTTTTAAACCTTTTTTTTTTTCATTTTTGTATATATTTGTTTTCTTGTCTTGTTTTTTAATGATGATTATGTGCAGTATATATATATATATATATATGTGTGTGTGAAAGAGAGGGTGGTGAAGCAGAGGAAAGTTGAAGGTTGGAGTGGTGAGCGGTATCCCCAGAGAAATTCTCTAGGTTTGAACTAAAATTTTTCTGGATTGATCTAGAGAAATTTCAAAATTTCTCTGGAGAGATAATGTTGATATAGCTAGTTATCATGCATGTTCATGAAACTTCCAAATCCTTTTGTAAATTTGCAGTTCTTATGTTGATTGATATGCTATACTTACTATTCCTTCTCTGTTATAAATCCTTGAATTTTACAAAATTGTTTTTGGAATCTTGCTGAGTTTTTCAAATCTTGCTCAGTATTTCATATATTAATGCCTTACTATTTGTTGAAACATTTTGTCAAACCTCTCCATTCAAATTCAAATGTAGGAGTTGAAGATCTCTGATTTGAGTGAATTTCTCTAGGCTGGTGAGGAAAATTTCTCTGGCTTTCAAAAAAAATTTCTAAGTTAAAGTGAGTCCAGAGAAATTCTTCTTTGGTCTAGAGAAATTCTCAACTCAGAGAAATTTCAAAAGAGAAATTCTCTGGATTGAATTTTCTCCATCAACCACTCCTTTAGTTTATTCACTCAATGGAGTGAACTGTTGATAACTTTTACCTTCTTTTCTAACCCAGAGAAATTTATATATATATACATATATCAACAATCCATTACAACAATCCATTATATATATAGCTTATACTGTTGATAAATATATATAATGGACCAATCCATTATAAATATGTGTCGATAAATATGTAATCCATTATGTGTGTGTATATATATATATCTTCTTTTCTAATCCATAAATAAGATAAATATGTTGATAACAATCCATTATAACAAAATTTCTCTGGACCAACAGTTCACTCTATAATTTATATAAAATTTCTCTGGACCTATACAAATTATAGAAATCAGAGAAATCAGATAAATATATATATATATATATATATAGGTCAGAGAAATTTTGTTTATGATTAGGATTATTCACTCTATTGAGTGAATAAAAATTATTCTAGATTATGTCAAAGCTCAGCTAAATCAGAGCATTTCTCTAGACCAATCTAGAGAAATTTCAGTTCAAAGCAAAAGAATTTCAGTTCTAACTTATGATACAATTTTAATATTGATTAAGTTTACTTTCTTTTCTAACTATGCAGCCAGAGAAATTTTGAATTTTTCCAGCTGAGCAAACAACTCCCATTGTGCTTAGATTATCTAGAGGAATTTCGAAGTCCAGAGAAATTTGGTGGACGAATTTGCAAATATCAGAGAAACACTTTCGATTGAAAAATTCAACTGGAAAAAAGCAAAGAACAGATTTGGGTAAGTTGCAGAAATTTTTCTAGATATTACAAACCAGAGAAATTCTGAATTGTTATTTTTAATAAACCAGAGAAATTCTCAATTGTTATTTTTAATAAACCAAAGAAATTCTCAATTGATATTTGACTAACAAACCAAAGAAATACTCAGATTTTTTTCAGAATTTCTCTAGTTCTGGTAAGTTGCCATTGTTATCCCATTCTAATGTTGCTTACATATTACAATGTGGAATTTTTCCAGTTGAATTCAGTTGAACAATGTTGCTTACCTAATGAATCAGAATGATTTGGATGTGAATGAGAAGAAAAGTAGAGCAACTCATCCAGAGAAATTTCTCTGGGTCAGAATTTCTCTGATCAAATTTCTCTGCACTGAAATTTCTCTAGATCAAGGTTGAGGGACCTTAGACATTATAAAAATATTGTTGATGGACCTTAGACATTATGAAAATATTTGGTGTCCTTTATGCTAAAAAATCATAATACTAAGGACCTGAAAAAAAATACCCCTAATTTAATTTGTTTCCCCTAAGTTTAAAGAAAATTATCACAAAATAATAATAATAATGGAGCGACTTTGGTAACAAAATAAATTTTTTATTTTATCAATTTAAATTTTAAATTTTTTAGTTATTTTCTATATAAATCAAAAACCTATTTTTGTTAGATAAATTTGACTAGAAAAAAACAATATTTTAGTTACTAAACTCAATATAAATGTACATAAAATATCTAAAACATCATTTTTTTTGGTTTAATGACTAAATTTTTTTTCCCATTAGTTACTTAACAAATAGGCAAATGGTTTACATTAAAAATAAATCAAAAATTTACAGTTTAAATTGATAAGACTAAAATTTAAGATTTATTTTGTTACAAAGGTTAAACCTTAAATTTTTTTTGTTTTTTTTTAATCTTTTTGTAACTTTCCTAAATTTTATCTTAGCCAACTTTAAAAAGTTTTCAAGTTTGTTTTTTCTATTTTTTGACTTGGTCTGAAACAAAATTTAATTTAGATTGAATATCAAATATTTTGATTTTTTATAATATGTATAAATTTATTAAGCCAAATTTAAATTAAACTCAAAAAATTAACTAGTACCTTAACTTGCTTATTTACAAAGTAACGTTATGCCTATCACCTTTTTATACTATTTTTAATGTACCATTTTATGTGTTAATATATTATTACAGACAAATATGAATGGTGGGACCCAATACACCGATAGTGTACTAACACATAAAAATCAACCACCAAGGGAAACTTGGGAGCTAGTGGTGACAATAATAGAGAGAGACATGGCGATTTCTGATAACCCTTCCGACCATCAGGCTACTCCTACCATTGCTAAATCTAATAAGGAAGAGGATCATCTTATCTGAAGTACCAAGAAAATCAAGAGCTCTAATTCTACTGCATACATTGAATCTGAAAATGAGGTCGAAATGACAACCGAAAAAAGGGCCGAAAAAAGGAACTCTCAAACTCCAGCCTTGCAAGAGAACATACTAGCTAAATCCTTCAAGGAGGCTTTGACTACGGCACCAAATAGAGAATATACGTTTGATAGTAGAGTGGAGATTCTATCCTCAGATGAAGAAGATGAAGACCAAGAGAAAGCAACTTCAATTGTTTATTCCATCTCAGAGTACATGGGAGTGCCTAAAGTGTCCCTCCTAAAGAAGCTGCTCCAAAACATCAAGAAACCATGGGAGAATCATCAGACTCCTGGGAAAAAACATTGGCTATAAAATGCTTTGCACTAGAGTTAAAAACATCTAGGGACTCCAGGGTGAGTTCAATGCCATTGATTTGGAATGTAATTTCTTTCAATTTAAATTTTCCCTACCTGAGGATTATTCTAAGGTATACACTAGAGGTCCGTGGGTGATTATGGACCACTATCTCACTGTTAGGAGATGGGAGCCCAATTTCAAACCATCGGAAGCCTTTGAAACCACAACCGCAATTTGGATTTGGTTTCTGAAGCTTCCAATAGAGTATTATCAAAAAAATGTGTTGTTTGGAATAGCTAAAACCATTGGCAAACCTCTGAAGATAGACTAGACAACAGCCATGGCCACAAGAGGTAAGTTTACTAGAATATGTGTTGAGTTGGATCTCACCAAACCATTGAAACCCAAGTTTGTTCTCGAAGATAAATGTTACAACATTGAATATGAATCGCTACATTCCTTCTGCTTTCTCTGTGGACGTATTGATCACCGAAAGGAAGCGTGTCAATTCAAAGTTCTCCATTCACAACCAGAGAGTAGCAATCTAGCCATTTCCGTCGAAACTACCAACCACACACCTACCATGGCCCCTAACGGTAACCTGCAACCTAAGGAAAATACAGAGGAAGAGTTTGGGCCTTGGATGCTTGCAACAAAGCGGGGGCATAGACCGATTCAGTACAGGAAGCACTAGGACCCAACTGGCCCAATTACAAAGTCTAACCAATTCAAATACCTTGAGAAGGACCATGTAGGCCAAGGTGAACACTCAAGGAGCCGAAAAACCAACAAAGCAGGGATTGAGAAGGCCCAAGTTTCTCACTCTAAACAGGGCCCAAGTCAAACCCAAGATCCCAAAGGTAAAGATAAAGCGGGGCAAATTCAAATTAGAAATCTTAAGCAAGGCAACCAAGTCAAGTCTCAATCAATGGTCTTTCCACCTGGTGCAAGCTCAGTAAATCCTAACAAGGAACCCTATGAAGAGATATCAGCTATGGAGCAAGATAAGGGAAATGAATGCACTACAGAAATACAGCAAAACTCTGCAAAGACTGACACGGATTCTGTCTTGGAAACCAACACGCAACAGCAAGACTCTAACATGGTTGAGGACAACTCATTACACACCCAAGCCAACTTATCTAAAACAAACACAACTAGAAGAACCAACGATGCAAACCACTTGCAGAAAAAGAGAGAACTACCAGACCCAAGAGACCAGAAAAATAGAGAAGAAGGAAACGCTGCTTCCAGAGGACCAAATATTAGAGGTGGTCCAACATCTATGGCAGAACCGTGCGGTGGGATTGTTACTAGAACCAGAGAATGAAGCCATTCTCCTAGTCGCTTTCGTTTGGTGGATAGAGCAACTACGCCTGATAATAGAACCAAGCTGGGGAGACAATCCATCCCATCCATCTCATCCATCCCACTCAATCCAACTAGCCTCCCTCAGATCAATGGATCAAGGCCATCGGAAGATCCGTAGTATAATTATAGAGTTTGCAAACAGAGATCCCCCAACATTTTGTTCTATGGATTTATTATGACTTTTGTTTTGGAATTGTCGCCGAGCCGGCAATAATACCTTCAAGCGTAATCTGGTGGAAATCATTAGGACCCACAAACCTGAGATTATTGTCCTTATGGAAACTAAAGTAGTTTTCAGCACGATGAGCAATTTCTTTACTAAACTTGGCTTCTCTACCTCAACCATTGTTGATTCGGTAGGAAGAGTGTGAGGTATCTAGATAATATGGGATACAACTCATGTAAATGTAAGAGCTTCCAACGCTAGCTCACAAGTTATCCATGCCACAGTTCATAAGGAGAACTATGAGGAGTGGGTGCTGGCAGCTATGTATGCTAGTCCGAACCCCATACTTCGTAATTAGCTGTGGAATGATTTAGAAAATGTGGCAGAGAGCATGGATAGACCTTAGCTTGTTGCAGGGGACTTCAATGACTATGCTGACCAGAGAGAAAAAAGAAGCTACTTTGTTAATAATAACACAGGAAGGGTACATAAATTCCTAGATCGTGTAAACAAGTGCAATCTTATTGATCTAGGTAGTTCTGGACCCCATCTGACTTGGACTAACAACAGGCTAGGATTGGTGAATACAATGGAAAGCCTTGACAGAGCCATGTGTAATGAGGACTGGAGAACCTTGTTTCCTGAATCAACTGTGTAAGTCCTCCCCAGAACCTATTATGATCATTCACCTCTTGTGATTCACACTCAAGGTATGCACCCTTTAAACCCCCTAAATAGGCCTTTTAGATTTGAAGCTGCTTGGATGTCCCATCCTAGTCTTAGTGATATTATTCAAACTTCTTGGCTTTCTATGCATGGTAATCTCATTGATGCTACCATTGATTTCACTCATAGAGCCACTGTCTAGAATAAAGAAGTGTTTGGTAATATCTTTAAACGTAAAAGGAGACTTCTTCCTAGAATCGAGGGCACTCAAAAAGCCCTTGCTGAGAATTTCACCCATAGTCTTCAAAATCTTGAAAAAGACCTTATTAAAAACTACAATGAGACTTTGTTTCAAGAAGAAATACTTTGGTTTCAAAAATTCAGATCTAAATATATAACTCTTGGCGATAAAAATACTAGATATTTTCATATATCTACCACAACCAAAAGGAGGAAACTCAAAATTAATTCCCTGAAGGATGAAGATGGTAATTGGGTCACTGATATGGCTAGGGTTAAAAACATCACTACCAATTATTTCAACTGCCTTTTTAGCAAAGAAGATACTTGTTACCTTGAATATTGGAAAAATGTCACTGCCTTTATCCAATCTTGAAATCCACCAAGTTGTTAAAGATATTGGGGCTTTTAAAGCCCGAGGAAAAGATGGTATTCAGGCTTTATTTTATCAAAAATATTGGCATATCGTTGGTAAATCTATGTGTGATTTTGTCAAACAATATTTTCTTAATAAATTTGTGCCTGATCTGGTGAATGAAACTCTCATTGTGCTTACACCCAAGATTGAGAACCCTGAAAACGTCAAACAATTTAGGCCTATCAGTCTTTGCAATATGACTTACAAAATCATTTCCAAGTTGATTATTAGTAAAATCCGTCCACTGCTTGACAATTTGATAAGCCCCAACCAATGCAGCTTCATTCCTAAGTGTAATACCACTGATAATATCATCCTAACCCAAGAAATCCTCCATACTCAAGGCATAAAAAAGTTAAACCTGGAGGCATGATATTCAAAATTGACTTCGAAAAAGTGTATGATAGACTCTCTTGGGACTTCATTAGAGATACTCTTCTTAAGTTTAATATGAGTCAGGACTGGATTGACCTTATAATGAGTTGTGTTTCCAATAACCAATCTAACATCCATTGGAATGGAGAAGTGATTGAAGGAATCAAGAATGAAAGAGTTTTAAGACAAGGTGATCCCCTCTCTCCCTAATTATTTGTGCTTTGCATGGAGAGACTTTCCAACATGATTAATTTTAAAGTTAGTAGTAACAGCTGGAAGGGTATTAAAGCAGCCTGTTCTTGCCCACCCATTTCACATCTATTTTTTGCTGATGATCTCATTTTGTTTGCCAAAACTGACCAGAAAAATTGTGAAGTTATCATGGATATTCTATCTGAATTTTGTGCTATTTCTGGCCAAAAAGTCAACTGTTCTAAATTCGAACTCATTGTGTCTCCTAATGTGCCTCAAAATATAGCTCTATCCCTTAGTTTTCATAGTGGTATTCCTTTAACTCAAGACCTTGGAAAATATCTGAGATCTCCTATAATCCATGGTAGAGTTAATAGAAACATGTTTAGGGCTACTCTAGAAAAATTGAAAAACAAACTTTTAGGTTGGAAGGCTAGGAACCTCACACTTGCTGGCAAAACTACACTCATCCAGGTCGTAACCTCTGCAATCCCAAGCTATAATATGCAAACCATGGAGCTACCTCGAAGTTTGTGTGATGATATAGATAGGCTCAATAGAAACTTTCTTTAGGGAGAGACTGATAATTCTAGAAGAGTTCATCTTGTCAATTGGGATACTGTTTGTAGGAGCAAAGCTAATGGAAGGCTGGGTATTAGAAAGGCAAGAGATAACAATGCTGCCCTCTTGACCAAACTTGGATGGAAACTGCTAACTAACAACAATAAGCTTTGGTGTCAAGTGTTTCGGTCCAAGTATTTGAGAAATGATAGCTTTTTCCATTGGCTAATCAAACATAATTCATCTCATATCTAGAAAAGCATATGTAAAAATAAAGAAGTTTTGAAGAAAAGAGTCAAATGGAATATTGGGAATGGAGAAAATATATCCCTATGGAATGATTGGTGGTGTGGGAGCTAGCCTTTATCTGAAACCCATAATTCCCATCAGATTAATAGCCATCTTAAGGTTAGCTCAATTCTTGATAAGGAAGACAACTGGGATGTCAAATGTTTGGGAAAGCCTTGTTAATACCCATACCTTACAACATATTCTTAAGATTCATAGACCCTAGTTTGTCATGTTTACTCATGTTCCTATTTGGATAGGTTCCCCCAGTGGTACCTTCACAATTGCCTCTACTTATAAGACCATTATCAATCAGGGCACAACAAATGAAGATTGGAAGTGGCTATGGAAAATGAAAGTCCTCCAGAAATTGAAAAGCTTTACATGGATCTTATTGAAAGGGAGACTGTTCACCAATCAAATGAGAATTGTTAGAAACATGGCCACATCAAATTTATGTCCTAGATGTGGACTAGCCAGTGAAGATATGAATCACCTTATCCGCGATTGCAATTTCTCAAAGTCCTACTGAACTGCAATTAGAAACACCAACTGGTGAGAGGAAGGATGTAGACAACCCTTACTTGAATGGGTTAGTTTCAATTTGAAAAATAAAACTGTTGTTTTTGGAAAGAATTGGCATCTCATTTTCATCACTACCCTTTGGCAGATTTGGAATGATAGAAACAAAGTTGTTTTTGAAAATCAGTTTACTCCCATTCAAGTAAGTCTCAAGAACATAAGAAATTATGTGACTGAGATTGAGGAGGCCTACCAGTCTGCCCTCCACCCCAGTCCTTCTCATCCTAGACTAATACAATGGTTCTGCCCAACTGCAGGTAAATTGAAGTTGAATGTTGATGGCTATTCTAAAGGGAATCCAAGACAAGCTGGATATGGAGGCTTGTTAAGAGATGAAACAGGGATATGGATCTGGGGTTTCTCTGGAAAACTAGGACACTGTTCAAGCCTTGAAGCTGAACTGTGGGCTATCTACAAGGGCCTTACCATGCTCTACCAAAAAAGCACAAAGGATGTGGAGATTAAAATAGACTCTGAGCTGGCCTTGAATCAAATCCAAGATGGTCCATGCATCAACTCACCTTACAAAGCTATTATTGAGGATACAAAGTTCCTTCTCAGCAGATGCAACTACTCTCTACAACACACACTCAAAGAGGGCAATGGATGTGCTGATAAATTAGCCAACATTGGTGTTGCACAAGAAGATCACGTTGTGCTGTTGGAAGATCCACCTCAGGAAATGCATGAGTTACTAATAGCAGACTTAACTTGAGCTGCTATGCTAAGGGACTAACCCTCCTGCTATTTTGTATTTGTTTTATTTCTAAACTCTTGTTTCTCTAACTTTTCCCTTGAATTAAAAAAAAAGAAAAAAAAAAAGGTACTAACACATGAGATGATACATTGATATAAAGGTGATAAGTGTAGCATTATTGTTATTTACATGATACCATCCTAATTGCTGGGAAGTAATCATTCACCATTGTTACTATTGGAGCCTTGAAAATAAAGTACATATTCTTTGAAACAGATCAACCATCCAAAGATATTGAACTGATGGCAGCAAAATAGGTAATTAAATATAGTGCATATACCAAAGAGAGAGAGCCTAAACCTTACTGCAACTATGCAGTTTTTCTTGTTCAAGATACATACACAACTTAGTTCCAAAAAATATATATATATATACATACATAACTTGTAAAGCAACTGAAAATCTAAGAAACTTATTTTCACTTTAACCTTCACTCACTACTGCTCACTACACGCACCTTTTCATATCCCTCTGCCTCCCTAAATTTCCTGGGAAGGACACAACGGCCTCCAAATCGCTGCTGGAAGAAAGTGATGGCTATGGACAACACTCCCCCACGATGAATTATGATATCCCAAGAAGTGGAATAGATATCCGCACTAGGATTCGTGTAGAAGTATAAACCATGAAGATGGCAACAAGCATAGTTTTGAACCCCGTAAAGATTGTATGCATATGGCAACAAGCGAACAAAGGTGGTTCCCATGTAGAACGAATGAGACAGCGCACTTTCCTTTGAAAATCTAAATGCGTTAAGGAGAATTTGAGAGAAAAGAAACCCATCAAGGATCAATCCACCATAAGACCTCAAAGCCCCCCCCAAAGTGAGTGCTATTGGTGAAGAAAAGAACCTATTACAATGCTTTGGTTGTTCTTCCCCAGATTCATGAGCCAAGTAATCAATAACCTAACAATGTATAATGGTAGAGACAAAAACATAATCTTCTTTTCAGCAATCCACAGGCTCTTCTGGTTTTCATCTCCAAAATGTGCTGTCCACACCAATTGGAGAAGCCGGAATTGAAGCAAGAATCCAATATCTCTGTAACATCTAAGACACATTCTACTGCAGCATTTCATGATGCTTGCTCTTCCAGAGTCGATGAGAGAAATTCGCAAAAATCCACTATCTCTGTCTGATGAACTTCTTGTCTAACAATTCTTGCAATTGTACTTTCAATTCCTTCAGTTCAGTTGGGGCCATTCTGTAAGGAGCTTTAGATATCGGCTGTGTACCCGGAATCACATCCACAGTAAATTCAATTTCCCTGTCAATCAAACCCCCTGGCAAATCATCTGGGAATTCTCTGACTATAGGAATGCAATTCACATCAGTTTTAACATTATCATTACAAGATACAGTCAATACAGAACACAGATATCCTTTACACCCCTTTCTAATCAGTTTGACAGCTTTTACAGAAGAAATCAGATATAGAGGAGGTACTACTCCACTCTCATTAAACACAAACTCAGGCAAACACAGTGGACGGAAAACAACTTGCTTGGTCACACAATCGATAGTAGCATGATATTTTTGTAACCAGTCCATTCCCAATATTACATCGAAATGATCTATGTTCAACGGTAGTAAATCAATAAACAGATGCATATCCCCAACAATAATTTCACAAGCAGGATACATATATGCACATGTCATGGATCCCCCAACAGGTGATGATACAGCTAGCAGATAGTTCATGGGTTCTAAGGGTCTATTCAATTTACGCGAAAAAGCATGCGACACATATGAGTGTGTAGACCCCGAATCAATCAATACATATGCATTTTGAGCACAGATAGAGAGGATACCTGACACAACAGTCTCAGTGTTTTGTACATCTCCCGGTACTAGGGCAAACACTCGGCCCTGCCTCACAGGCTCTTTTCCGGTAGCTTTGGGGTTCGGTTTTGGTGTTGCGGTGATCTTTGCTGCCACGTGGTGCTTTTTACTACCTTCATGGGCGAGGGCGATCTTTAATCCTGTGGCCCACCTTGCCACACTGAAACAAGCTCCGTAAATCAGTAGCAAACCCTTTGTGCTTGTTGCCACATACGGAGAGGTGGAGTAAACCCACCCCTTGGTCGGGCTAGTCGTCGACCTCAGTATTACTTTCTTGGTTGCTGGGTTATGCTTGCCTTTCTTAAATTTGAAACCCTGCCTTTTTCCTTGCCACTCAGTTGTTGGCGTTTCAGATTGTTTCACTGCTGCAATATTCGTCTCGGCCATTAATGCCCGGTCGAGAACACCCACAAAAGTTGGCAGTTTCAAAACATTTATTCGGTCCTGTATAGCAACACTAAGGCCGCCTTCAAACCTCCTGGCCTTCTTATAATCGGTATCCACCATATGTGGTGCATACCTAGCAAGTTCGGTAAATTGCTTCTCATACTCGGCAACAAACGTTTTGCCCTGTCTCAGTTGTTCAAACTCCGTTACCTTTCTGTCCCTGATGCACTGGGGAAAATACTTTTCAAAGAAGGACTCCTTGAACTGAGCCCAAGTCACAATAGTATTCGCATCGCGGGTTAACATCCACCACCTTCTTGCTTTTTCCTGAAGGGTGAAGGTTGCTAACAGTACTTTATTTGCTTCGGAGCATGGAAAAACCTCAAACAACTTTTCAGTCTCAAGAACCCAAGCTTCAGCCTTTAACGGTTCTAAGCCTCCCTGAAAGGACGGCGGTTTCATCTTGCTGAATTTCTGAGTCAGTGCAATAATGTCCACTTCATTAGCATTCACATTAGACATTCTGTTCGGTTGCACCAAGGAGGAAGAGGTGAAATTGTTGGTTCATTGTTGATCTAGTCTTTCAATTATCGGTCCATCATTTGTTCAAGTCCGCCATTCTCGCCTCGAGGATGATGCTTGATTTCATTTGCGATGTTTGCGTTATCCATTTCACTATAAGCGATTATAATGATTATCATGATAAGCAGTTGTATAATTAAACAGTTTAACATTTTAACAGATAATCAGTCAGTCATAAGCACACACTTTTCAAGTTCATGAGATGCCCTAATTGCTTTTCTAGGACACCCTATAGCTCATTTGGACACGTGTGTGCGGTATAACTCGTGGTTAAGTATCGCTCGATACCACTGTCATTACGACCAAACCCGGTCCTATGGGTTTAGCATCAGAATCGCCAAGAATCCGAGATCAAGGCTGTTGAACAAGAATCTGATTAAAGCAGTACATGGCCTGGCGGAAGCCAATACAGTAAATAACTAGTGTCCATTGAGCTGTGAAAATCTGTATGCCAAAAACATTTTTCACGCATTCATACAGTTCAGAACAGTATAGTCTATACAATCATTTACACAACAAGACGGATCAAATCCTCGATAACAAAGATGAAAGAGAACAAGAGATCTATACAAGAACCTAAAAGCGGTAGGAGACAGTGGGGAAACAAAAACACCCCAAACCATAGCATGGCAACTCGGAACCTCACAGTGAGGCACATAGGCTGGCTTGACAAAATTGGGGACCAACCCACGCTCCTAGCTCCAGTCTGGCTGCTGAGAACCTACATATATATACAAACAGTAAGCTAAAGCCCAGTGAATAACATAATGCGTAAAGAGGTTACGAATGAATGTCCTTACAGTAAAGAAATCAATTCATTAAACAGTATTTCAGTCTTTCAGTATTTCAGTCAATCAATCATATGTGGTACACCCATTAGCCTATAAACAGTAGGTCCGAGAGGACCGGGTCTTAACAGACTAACAAAGAATGATGGCCATCAACAAGAATATGGTTCCACAAGGAACCGACAGAGCTCTGTAACGATAAGCAGAAGTGCTAAGGATGCCACAATCTGATTCGAATACAAGACATTCATTCATTCAAGAACAATAGCGCTTTAATAAACAGCTTCGAAGATTCGAAAGATAACCGTTTTGAACATATCTTTACACAATTGTTACTCAAAGAGATTGGGCTAATAGCAGCTAGAGCGCGTCCCCGAGAGCCAACCCTAAACAGCTAACAAATAGAACACACACTAAGTTTCACAGTCGGAAAGGATGATAATTAAATCCCTAAATTTCCTCGGTGTGGTTCTATGTCCAAATCCTCATTAAGATGTCTTAAACTAGGCCTAAGGATGCCTAGGATGGGATGAGGATGCAAAAATACAGTTGGAAGGCATTTTTCAAAAGTTGCTGAAAACAGGGGTCTCGCTCGAGCGAGCCTTCCTTCGCTCGAGCGAGGTTGCAAAATCAAAGGCTTCGCTCGAGCGGTCTGATGAAACAGTAAAAGTACTGGATGCTTGATTTTTATGCTCGAGCCACCAATCCTTCGCTTGAGCGTGGCTTAGAGGAAACGTTGGTCGCTCGAGCGAGGAATCCTTCGCTCGAGCGAAGAAGCCAAATCTGGAATTTCCAGATTTGCCTTCCAAGCTCAAACCAAGCACTCTCAACTTAATTCTCGACCTCTTGGGCCCAACTTCTGGAAAATACATTCCAAAACAATGTATAACAAGTTTCAAAAGCCAATTTATGAATTCAAGCCCCAAAGGTGAGTCAATTAAAACCATTTTTCAAGAACAATTCAAGAACACTTTCAAAACATGCAATACATGGTATTCCAACCAAAATTAAGGTTCAAATCTTGCTCTAATGAGCTCAATAGTTGGAAAACAAAATGAAAACATGGACTATGATAAAAACATGGACATGCATGCATGATTCTCCAAGAATTTAACTTCAAAATATGCCAAAATGACCATGCATGCAACAATGGAGCTCTAATTCAACAATTATGAACAAAATCAAGACTCAAGTTCTCTATAACCATGATTCATGCAAGATGAAGCTTAAGGAAAACAAGAAGAAGATGGATTCACTTACCTAAGTCTCAATTACAAGTCTTGCAAGCTCAAATTAGCAATCTATGTTACAAATCTTCAACTTCCTCTAGCAATTCTACAAAATGAACTCAACTCTCTCTAATTCTCCTCTCTTAGTCGGCTAAAGTGAAGAAATGGCTGATGAAATGAAGTTGTTCAAGTGTAAAACAAGCCCTTAATTGTGTAGGATAGTGGCCCACTTAGTGGCACTATGGTAATTAAGTCCAAGTTTACAATTAACTCATTTTTAATCTAATTTAATCATTCCTAATCAATTTTTCAGATAAATATATCATTAAGTCACAAATATTCTACTGATCCCAAAACTCTAAACGGTTCCTAATTCGGCCGCCGATAAGGCCTTCAATTAGCAGTTTAAACACATAAACACAAACAGATAATCGATCAATCAAACAGATGCAATATGCAATTCAATAGATAAACTTATTCAATCTCAGTTTCGATTTCAATCAGTCCATTCAGTACTTCAGTTAATCCAATTATCACCATTATCGCCTGTTAACAAAGTAACCAGTAGCTAGTTTAGCAGTTTATCGATAATCAGTACGAGGGTTGTTACAGTCTCCCCTCCTTATAAGGAGTTTAGTCCTCTAAACTCGAGTTACCTTCAGTTTGGAAGAAAACAGGGTTCAGCGGGAACAAATCAGGATATCGCCTAGCCATGTCATCTTCCCTTTCCCAAGTGGCATACACACCACCGTGGTTCTGCCAATCAACTTTCACTAGTGGGATCTCTTTGTTTCTCAGTTTCTTGATCCGTCTGTTCACAATCTGTATAGGTCGTTCCTCGTAAGTGTAGTCATCACTTAACACGATACGAGTAGGCTCAATCACATGAAACGGATCTCAAAGATAGTCTCTCAACATCGAAATGTGGAAGACGTTGTGCGTATGCTCCATTTCAGGAGGAAGTGCAACTTGATACGCCACCGGATTGATTTTCTCAATAATCTGATACGGTCCGACGTACCTTGGCGCTAGCTTGCCTTTGACTCCAAAACGAGTCTGGCCTTTCATTGGTGTCACTTTTACAAAAACGTGATCACCCACTTCATACTCTCTGTCGACATCCGCGATAACTTTTCTTCTACTCATGCGGTTTCGGTCTTTCTTTGTATCAATTTTATCTTTCCAGTCGTTTCATATACAATCTCGGGCCCAAGCAAAGGCCCATCTCCAACTTCCGCTCAGCAAATTGGAGATCTACACTTTCTGCCATACAATGCCTCGAAAGGCGCCATTCCAATACTCGAATGGTAGCTGTTGTTGTAGGCGAATTCAGCCAACGGCAAATGACTTTCCCAATTTCCCTGAAAATCAAGGACACATTCTCGAGATCCTCTACGATGCGGATGGTCCTTCGACTCCATCTGTTCGAGGATGATAGGCACTACTCAAATTTCAATTCAAGACTCCAATGCATCAGAGGCTTTGCGTAACCTCGATGTAAACTTCGAATCCCTGTCAGAAACAATAGATACAAGCACTCCATGCAATCTCACAATTCTGTCAATATAGATAACAGCCAATTTATCCGCATTATAAATCGTCTTGACAGGTAAGAAGTGTGCGGATTTAGTCAATCTATCAACAATAACCCAAATGGAGTCCATACCTTTTCTGGAGCGAGGTAACCCAACAATGAAATCCATCGTGATATGCTCCCATTTCCACTCTGGTATGGGTAAGGGTTGCAGTAAGCCCGCGGGTCGTTGATGTTCCGCTTTGACTTGTTGGCAATGAAGGCATTTGGACACAAAGTCGGCAATTTCCTTCTTCATTCCTGGCCACCAGAAATTCTGTTTCAGATCTTGGTACATTTTCGTGTTCCCCGGGTAGATAGACAATTTGGAATTGTGGCCCTCTTGCAGTACTCTTCTTTTCTTTTCGGTGTCATTAAATTTTTACACAGTCTTTCTTGAAATTTCAATACATTGTTCTCAAATTTGAACTCCGGTCTCGGTTTAGAATCTCTTTCTTCAATAATCTTCTTCAAGTAATCATCCAGTTGCTGTTTCTCCTTAATTTCTTCAATCAATTCTGGTTGAGCAGAAATAGCAGCTAAGGTTCCACCTTGTTCTTTCAAGACAATTTCAATTTCGGACTTTTCAAGGTCACAAAGCAATTCCTTCTGCCCGGTAAGCAAACAAGCTAAGTTGGCAATAGACTTTCGGCTCAATGCATCGGTAACGGTGTTGGCTTTTCCCGGATGGTACAGTATCTGTAGGTCATAATCTTTTATCAGTTCAAGCCATCTCCGCTGTCTCATATTCAGTTCTTTCTGAGTGAAAAAGTACTTCAGGCTCTTGTGGTCAGTATACACTTCACATGTTGCTCCATACAAGTAGTGACGCCAAATTTTCAGTGCAAACACTACTGCAGCAAGTTCTAAGTCATTGGTCGGGTAGTTCTTTTCATGTGGTCTCAACTGTCGGGAAGCATAAGCAATAACTCTCCCATTCTACATTAAAACATATCCCAAACCCTTATGAGAAGCATCACTAAATACAGTATAACCATCCGTACCTGAAGGTAGGGTCAGAACCGGTGCAGTCACAAGTCGGGTTTTCAATTCTTGAAATGCCGATTCCCTTTGGTCCGTCCAGTCAAACGGTGTCCCCTTCTGTGTCAACTGAGTCAGTGGTAAGGCAATCTTGGAGAAGTCTTTGACAAACCTTCTATAATATCCGGCCAAACCCAAAAAGCTTCGGACTTCAGTCACATTTGTTGGTCTAGGCCAGTTTACTATAACTTCAATTTTCTGCGGATCAACAGAGATTCCATCTTTGCTAATAACATGCCCCAAAAACATAACATGATCAAGCCAAAATTCACATTTAGACAGTTTAGCATACAGTTTCTGTTCTCTTAAGGTCTGCAGGGCAAGTCTTAGGTGATGTTCATGTTCTTCTACAGTCTTAGAATAGATCAATATGTCATCAATGAATACCACAATGAAATCATCAAGGTATGGTTTAAAAATTCTGTTCATGAGGTCCATAAATGCAGCAGGGGCATTCGTGACTCCGAACGGCATAACTAAAAATTCAAAGTGGCCATACCTCGTTCTGAAAGCAGTTTTATCAACATCTTCTGGTTTAACTTTCAGTTGGTGATACCCCGATCTAAGATCAATCTTGGAAAACACTTGTGCACCCTGTAACTGGTCAAATAAATCATCAATACGCGGTAATGGATATTTATTCTTTACAGTTACCTTGTTCAGTTCGCGGTGATCAATGCACAGTCTCAGTGAATCATCTTTCTTCTTCACAAACAAAACAGGTGCGCCCCACGGTGAAGTACTGGGCCTGATGAACTTCTTGTCTAACAATTCTTGCAATTGTACTTTCAATTCCTTCAGTTCAGTTGGGGCCATTCTGTAAGGAGCTTTAGATATCGGCTGTGTACCCGGAATCACATCCACAGTAAATTCAATTTCCCTGTCAATCAAACCCCCTGGCAAATCATCTGGGAATTCTCTGACTATATGAATGCAATTCACATCAGTTTTAACATTATCATTAGCAGATACAGTCAATACAGAACACAGATATCCTTTACACCCCTTTCTAATCAGTTTGACAGCTTTTACAAAAGAAATCAAATATGGAGGAGGTACTACTCCACTCCCATTAAACACAAACTCAGGCAAACACGGTGGACGGAAAACAACTTGCTTGGTCACACAATCGATAGTAGCATGATATTTTTGTAACCAGTCCATCCCCAATATTACATCGAAATGATCTATGTTCAACGGTAGTAAATCAATAAACAGATGCATATCCCCAACAATAATTTCACAAGCAGGATACATATATGCACATGTCATGGATCCCCCAACAGGTGATGATACAGCTAGCAGATAGTTCATGGGTTCTAAGGGTCTATTCAATTTACGCGAAAAAGCATGCGACACATATGAGTGTGTAGACCCCGAATCAATCAATACATATGCATTTTGAGCACAGATAGAGAGGATACCTAACAAGATCTCGGTTTTTGTACATCTCTCGGTACTAAAGGCGAACACTGCCCCGCCTCAGTGCTCTTTTCCGTAGCTTTGGGGTTCGGTTTTTGGTGTGATGCGGTACGCTTTGACTTACCATCTTGCTTACGAGGCGGAGGGACGATCTTTAATCTCGTGGCCCACCTTGCCACACCAAACAAGCTCCAAATCGTAGCAAACCCCTTTGTGCTTGTTGCCACATACGGAGCAGGGTGGAGTAAACCCACTCCCTTGGCTGGGGCTAGTCGTCGACCCCGTATTCTGTTTCTTGGTTGTTGGGTTATGCTTGCCTTTCTTAAATTTGAAACCCTGCCTTTTTCCTTGCCACTCAGTTGTTGGCGTTTCAGATTGTTTCACTGCTGCAATATTCGTCTCGGCCATTAATGCCCGGTCGAGAACACCCACAAAAGTTGGCAGTTTCAAAACATTTATTCGGTCCTGTATAACAACACTAAGGCCGCCTTCAAACCTCCTGGCCTTCTTATAATCGGTATCCACCATATGTGGTGCATACCTAGCAAGTTCGGTAAATTGCTTCTCATACTCGGCAACAAACGTTTTGCCCTGTCTCAGTTGTTCAAACTCCGTTACCTTTCTGTCCCTGATGCACTGGGGAAAATACTTTTCAAAGAAGGACTCCTTGAACTGAGCCCAAGTCACAATAGTATTCGCATCGCGGGTTAACATCCACCACCTTCTCGCTTCTTCCTGAAAGGTGAAGGTTGCTAACAGTACTTTATTTGCTTCGGAGCATGGAAAAACCTCAAACAACTTTTCAGTCTCAAGAACCCAAACTTCAGCCTTTAACGGTTCTAAGCCTCTCTGAAAGGACGGCGGTTTCATCTTGCTGAATTTCTGAGTCAGTGCAATAATGTCCACCTCATTAGCATTCACATTCTGTACATTCTGTTCCGATTGCACCGGAAGAGGAGGAGGTGGGGGCTGTTGGTTCGGTTGTTGATCTAGTCTTTCAATTATCAGTCCCATCATTTGTTCAAGTCCGCCATTCGCCTCGTGAGGATGATGCTTGATTTCATTTGCGATGTTTTGCGTTATCCATTTCACTATAGCGATTATAACGATTATCATGATAAGCGGTTGTATAATTAAACAGTTTAACATTTTAACGAATAATCGATCGATCATAAGCACACACTTTTCAAGTTCATGAGATGCCCTAATTGCTTTTCTAGGACACCCTATAGCTCATTTGGACACGTGTGTGCGGGATACCTCGTGGTTAAGTATCGCTCTGATACCACTCTGTCACGTCCCAAACCCGGTCCTATGGGTTTAGCATCAGAATCGCCAAGAATCCGAGATTACAAGGCTGTTGAACGAATACTGATTAAACAGTACATGGCCTGGCGGAAGCCAATACAGTAAATAACTAGTGTCCATTGAGCTGTGAAAATCTGTATGCCAAAAACATTTTTCACGCATTCATACAGTTCAGAACAGTATAGTCTATACAATCATTTACAGTCAGTCAGTACGGGGATCAAATCCCTCGATAACAGTACAATAGAACAGTAGACAGTCTATACAGTAACCCAAAACAGTAGGGAGACAGGTAGGGGAAACAAAAACACCCCAAGCCATAGCATGGCAACTCGGAACCTCACAGTGAGGCACATAGGCTGGCTTGACAAAACTAGGGACCAACCCTAGCTCTCCGGCCCGATCAGGCTGAGAACCTATATATATATATAAACAGTGAGCTAAAGCCCAATGAATAACATAATGCGTAAAGAGGTTACGAATGAATGTCCTTACAGTAAAGAAATCAATTCATTAAACAGTATTTCAGTCTTTCAGTATTTCAGTCAATCAGTCATATGTGGTATACCCATTAGCCTATAAACAGTAGGTCCAGGACGGTCTTAACAGCTAACAAAGAATGATGGCCATCGATCGATGCAAAGATGGTTTCACAAGGGAACCGACAGAGCTCTGTAACAGTAAACAGTAAGTGCTAAGGATGCCACAATACAGTTCAGAATACAAGACATTCATTCATTCAGTAAACAATAGCAGTTTAATAAATAGTTCAGTTCAGTATTCGAAAGATAACCGTTTTGAACATATCTTTACACAATTGTTACTCATAGAGATTGGGCTAATAGCAGCTAGAGCGCGTCCCCGAGAGCCAACCCTAAACAGCTAACAAATAGAACACACACTAAGTTTCACAATCGGAAAGGATGATAATTAAATCCCTAAATTTTCTCGGTGTGGTTCTATGTCCAAATCCTCATTAAGATGTCTTAAACTAGGCCTAAGGATGCCTAGGATGGGATGAGGATGCAAAAATACAGTTGGAAGGCATTTTTCAAAAGTTGCTGAAAACAGGGTCTCGCCGGCGAGCCTTCCTTCGCCGGCGAGGTTGCAAAATCAAAGGCTTTGCTCGGCGAACAATCATTCGCCGAAAGTACGATGAAACAAAGAAAATCTTGGATGCTCGATTTTTACGCTCGAGCCACCAATCCTTCGCTCGGCGTGGCTCGGAGAAGCGTTAGTAGCTCGGCGAGAATCGCTTCGAGCGAAGAAGCCAAATCTGGAATTTCCAGATTTGCCTTCCAAGCTCAAACCAAGCACTCTCAACTCAATTCTCGACCTCTTGGGCCCAAATTCTGAAAAATACATTCCAAAACAATGTATAACAAGTTTCAAAAGCCAATTTATGAATTCAAGCCCCAAAGGTGAGTCAATTAAAACCATTTTTCAAGAACAATTCAAGAACACTTTCAAAACATGCAATGCATGGTATTCCAACCAAAATTAAGGTTCAAATCTTGCTCTAATGAGCTCAATAGTTGGAAAACAAAATGAAAATATGGACTATGATAAAAACATGGACATGCATACATGATTCTCCAAGAATTTAACTTCAAAATATGCCAAAATGACCATGCATGCAACAATGGAGCTCTAATTCAATAATTATGAACAAAATCAAGACTCAAGTTCTCTATAACCATGATTCATGCAAGATGAAGCTTAAGGACAACAAGAAGAAGATGGATTCACTTACCTAAGTCTCAATTACAAGTCTTGCAAGCTCAAATTAGCAATCTATGTTACAAATCTTCAACTTCCTCTAGCAATTCTACAAAATGAACTCAACTCTCTCTAATTCTCCTCTCTTGGTCGGCTAGAGTGAAGAAATGGCTGATGAAATGAAGTTGTTCAAGTGTAAAACAAGCCCTTAATTGTGTAGGATAGTGGCCCACTTAGTGGCACTATGGTAATTAAGTCCAAGTTTACAATTAACTCATTTTTAATCTAATTTAATCATTCCTAATCAATTTTTCAGATAAATATATCATTAAGTCACAAATATTCTACTGATTCCAAAACTCTAAACGGTTCCTAATTCGGCCGCCGATAAGGCCTTCAATTAGCAGTTTAAACACATAAACACAAACAGATAATCGATCAATCAAACAGATGCAATATGCAATTCAATAGATAAACTTATTCAATCTCGCCGATTTCAATCACCCATTCAAGATTTCGATTAATCCAATTATCGGTCATTATTATCGGTAACGATTTAGCTAGTTCAGCAGTTTATCGATAATCAGTACGAGGGTTGTTACACCTACACCTATATAAGAGATTTGATAAATCATTTAGGATCCATAACATTTTTCATGTTTTATTATTAAAATTGCTACACACATTTAAAGAGGTCACTAACTCCTCACATTCATTGCAGTTGCTTAAAATCATAAAACATTCAAGTATGCCAGATATGCTTAAATAACTGTAGTTGATGCAACAAACACAACAATTGTTGCTAGACCAAGAAACAAGCCCTTGGCATTAAAGAGTAAGTCAGGAAATAATTAAATAAAAATGAAAAATATTCGTCTAAGGTCTCATTTGTAAATTATACATTTTAGTCAAAAAAATAACTATAAGTTGTCATATCACTCTATTTTTTTACACATATTTTTTTAAAAAATCAAAAAATTACTAAAATAACATATTTTCAATGAGGTCTAAGTAATAAATGAGTCAAAAGAGTCGATGAATCAAGTCTTAGGAAATTGAGTGCAATCATGTGTGTGATATTTCCTGTGAACAACAATGTTAGAAACCTCTAAAAACACACCTCTAAACATACCTCTAATGAGGTGGAAAAAGAAGAAAAAAAAAAAAAAAAAAATCAAAACACAGGATTGGTTGTGGCAGTGGTGGGACCCACTGCCACATCATTAGTGGTACCTCTAATTAGAGGTCCCAAGCATTTTTCTTCCTGTGAATTGAGGAAAAAGAGACTTGTTTTTTCAGCACTGATTCAGTGCTCTAATTTTGGAGTACTAATGCTAGCTCTAATGAGCTGGCAATGCAAAAAAAAAAAAAAAAACTCAAAAAAAGCCAAACTATCACATTAAGGTGGGACTCACAGTAATGTCACCTCATTAGTGCAGCTTTAGAACTGCTACTTTAGTGGTCCCAAGCATTATTCTTATTTTTTTAGAACTCTTAAATCTCCAAGGGTATGAACGTCTGTTCTTGAGGGTAAGTCAGGTTTTGATTAGAATCAAGCCGCTTGTGAGAGCATATCTCAGTTTTATGGCGGTTTGGGTGAGGGGCAGTGCTAATTTTGCAATATTTGCCCAAGCATATCTAACGGTTATTGCCAAAATTGTATTCACAAAGTAAAAACAAGGTTCCCGTCTTGAATTAAAATTTAAAAAATAATTTATTACACCAATTTTTTTTTAATTATTAATAAATATCAATTTATCATCTCATTTATATTTTTTACATTTTAATCCCATCAACTTTTAAAATGTTTTAATTTTACCCCTCTAGATCACATCCAAAAGATGTGTATTTGTACGATTTTTATGATTAATGGGTAAAAAAAAAAAAGAGTAATAATCACTAATAGTTAAGGAGTCTTTGTGTAATTTACCTTAAAAATAATTGGTCAAATCCACTAAAATTTCATATTTTGATATACTTTAATTTAGCACCAAATATAGTTTAGGAGTATTAATTTTTTTAAGTGGCTCTTTTGTAATCCATTGCCAAATTGTAATTTTTATATATGTAACATGTCTGATATTTCGTTCAAGTTGACAAAAAATATGAAACTCTTATCCCGATGTAAGGGGATTATGTGTATAGATAAACCACATATTAAGTGAAGTGCATAGGATTAAAGTGAATTTTGTCTATCAAAAGATAATAAAAATGTATGTGATTTGTCATTAGAAGAGTTTGATGGCACACTTTAGACCACAAACTACAAAGAAATTTTGTGCTTATTTTTAAATGACAGATTGTATATGCACATAGGCCAAGTCACAAAGAAAAAAGTGAAATTTGTCTAAAAATATACTTTCTCAATCGAGGTGCTTTATAAATTAGTAACGAGTTTGTGACATCCCAAATGTTCGATTAATTTAACACCACGTTAATATTAACTTTTGAAAATATGTGATTTAAAGAGTTAGATGTTATTAAAATTTAGAGAATAAAAATATATATCTATATATATATAAATAAAATTAAAAAAAATGGTATATTTTTCTAAAATATTATTCAAATTATTTTAAATTTAATAGTCTGTATATTTTTATACAAAAAATTATTTTTAAAAAAAATAATTATAACTTTATTTTATTATTCGATATAATTTTCTAAGTATTACAATATTTTTATTATTTTTTCTATATTTTTTTTAAAATCAAAATACACTCACACATAGCATTTTTTATACAATAAAATACGTGCGCCAAGCTGTCTTGCTGCCACGCCTTCTTTTCTATATATATATATATATACACGTGCCAAGCAATTGAGCCTCATCGTCTCTTCCCAAACACTCCTCCCTCTGCCTCTAGTTATTTTGTTTATATAAATAAAATTTTGATTTTAATTTGAGATATTTAATGGGTCGCAGTAATTGAAAATAAAAATTGAAATTAATATTAAGGTGAGTTATATTATATTTTGAGTCATCATAATATATTTTACGTATATTTTGAGTTACTATAATTTATTTTACACAATTTGTGTTTTATAAATTATATTAATATTTCGATTACATAAATTATTTTCTGACCTCCATTTGCTTAAATTGAAACCTATAGATATATTTGTTTAAATTTTAGAAACTATTTGACAATGATTTTATAAACAATTATTTTCTGTAAGTACCACCACGGGAGTCCCATGTCTTGGGAGACTTAAATAACCATTGGCCTCTATTTGGTCACTTTATGGCCCTTTGTTTGTCATGGATCCATTGAGATCTGTTCTGATTGTCACTCCAGTGACTTTTGTTCAGTTCAGTTCTGTACCGTGGTTATGATTATTTGCTTACATGATTTCCGTATTATGCTTCTGTTATTAAAATTAATTATGTATTTCAGTTACCAAACTAATTTCTGTTTTTAGCCAAATAATTATCCATGATAATTTTTGGACCCTCATGCTCACTGTATAATATTTCTCACTCTGACATGTGCTTATAGTTGTTATCCCCTTTCAGATAATGAGATTTAATGGGATCGAGATTGGGAATGAATCGCAATGTTTTTTTTATTTACTATCTATAATTCTGATCGGACTCTTGTAATAAAATAAAGCCCCAATAACTATTTTCCTTTTTAATAAACTTTTTGGTACTCATTTATTTTACCGTTTTAATTTATTTAATTTATCCGCTTACGTTATTACTATATAAATTTTAGAATTATTTTATTTTTATTGTCTTATTGTGACGCCAAACCTTTGGATACCGGATTTGGGTCGTGACAGAGTTTCTTGACTCATTCAAAAAATTTTAAATTAATTTTTGAGATAGATCTCTCTTTTTTGAAAAAATAAATTATTTGATCATTATAATCCCAAAATGTTATTATATTTTATTAAAAAAATAAATATTAAGTTCTGATTTGAAAATAACCTGTCTATTTTAAAATGATCCATATCTAAAATAAAAATAATTAATCACTATGGGCTTTCCTTGGGCACCAATTTTATTATCTCCCCAAGAAAAATCTTATTTATAACTTGAACAATTTATATTTTCGGTGATCAAATTTGGCCACTAAAAAGAATTTAGTTGCCAAAAGTTAACTTTTTGGCGACTAAAAAATGTATTAGTTGGTATTTGTTCAAATTGCAGCTACTAAATTTTATTAGTCAATATATATTACTTATTGGCGACTAATACATTTTTTGGTAGCTGAAGATGACACTTTTTGGTGACTAAAATTTTTTTAGTTGGCATAAGTCTAGAAAATAGGCTACTAAATTATGTTTTAGTCGTTGTATATGTATTATTGCCGACAAAAGGAATTTTAGTCGCCAAATAATAGACATTTTTAATGTTACTCTTTGGCTACTAAAAAATTAGTCGGCAAATACTTTTGGCGACTAATACGTTGGATTTGCCGACTAATACGTTGGTCGCCGTTATTAATATTTGGCTACAAAATTTTTAGTCATTATATATTACTATTTGCCGACAAATTACTAGTTTAGTCGCTAAAGGTATAATTCTTTTAGAGGGAAATGAATTAATATTAGCGCCCTGTTTACGTTTACACATCTATTTGTTATCTCTCTTACACACAAATTCTGTTAGCACCAAACCTCACCCTATCTCACCTCAGCGTAGACCACCGTCGAACGCCACTACTACCTCCATCGCTGCAAATCTCCACTGCCACTGCCGCATCCTCGCAGGTTCTCTCTCTCTCTCTCTCTCTCTCTCGCACTTTCACCCTTGCCCTTAGTTTCTTTCTCTCTCTTTCGCTCTCCCCATTTACTTTGTTTTACCCTATCTAAATCTTACTCTAGGGTTTTTATGATTTCTTCGGTTTAATTTTGTGTTGATTTCGAAAAATGGGTTTAGTTGAAGTAGTTTGATTTCTAAAGTTTTATGGGTTTGATGTCCTAAATGGGTTTGATTTTAGTGGTTTGATACATTTTCTCCTCTTTTTCATTTCTCTCTCATTAGTTTCAAAGCCCTAATCCATTAATTGTGTATGTATTTACATGTATATTTGGTCCATGGTTGTGTATGTATTCAAAGCCCTAATCTATTATATTGAAAAATCTATTTGAATGTAATGCATCTTTATTACCAAAAAAAGAAAATTATTGTTCGAAATAGTTAGTTTGTATTAGGAATTGAAGAGGCAATATGAAAGTCCACTAACAAATTTGAAAGGGCCATATAATTTATCGGGTTTTGTTTTTTACATTTATGCGTATAGATGGTGTTATGGTCATGCTTGCTGCTTTTCGAGATTTTGAAAGCATGCTATGTATTATGATGCCTATTTCTTCTTATCCTTTGAGCTTGTTTTAATTGCTCTATTGTGGAATTCAACAGAAGTGGTGAGGAAGTAGGGGTTAGAAAGTACATGATCCATTTGGAGGGTTTCCTTATTAGTGTTTGGTAAGTAGGAAAAAGGGAAAAAGAAAACTCATATTTTGTTTTTCCATTTGTTGGATAGGCTATAAATTGTATTGTTGTTCTGGTAGTGGAATAAAGTCTGGGAATGTGCAAAATGTTCATAATTAGTAGTTTTATTTTGTCAAATTGGGTTGATCACTACCACAAAATGATGTTATTAGTGTTTAATTGTTTTTGTTGTCCCATGTTTTGTGTTAAATTTTGTTGTCTATGGCTTAACTTTGTTACCAATGCATATTTCTTAATTATTCTTTCTGAATTGGCACAACCAGAGTTTCTTGATTTTTCCTTAAATTTTATGAAATACTTCACGCCGTTGTATATTTATTTCAACTGAATTTTTTTTTCTCTACGTGTTTCTGCATCTTTTTATATTCCTAATTTAGACATCATTACCATCCATAGGTTTATAGATAGAGGTCTAATCTTTAAGAAAGTTTTCTTTTCTAGGTAAACAATATCAGTGGCTATCTTCCTAGAAGGATTGTCTTCTTCTTGGTGTGCTGTCTTGTATAGATTTATCTTATCAGCTCTGTTTTGTTCATCTATATTAAGCCATCCAAAAGTGGGTTGTTGTGGACATCTGCTCGTAGTCTCTTTAACTATCCTTTGCTTATTATTATTTTGGGTTCAGACTATTTGTCAATAAACAATTTTCTTTAGTTTCAAAAGGAATATCTATGCTTTTCAAATTTTATTTATGCTTTAATTAGCAAGGTTGTTAAGATCGGGATCCTACATAGAATCGTTTTGGGGGTCTGGAGGATCGGATCGTAGAATCGGATCGGGGATCATAAGATCCTACTAAAACGATGAAAAAATGCAATAATTCTTATATGTCTAACTAATACTATCAAAATACATATAAAATGACCCCAAAAAACTTGAGAATGTAGCTTAAATGGTAGAGCTCTCATACTTATGAGCAGATCGAGGTTCAAATCCTCGCATTCTCACTTGTGTGCCTTGCTCACTAACAATAATCAATTCAAATATACATTTTGCACATTTTTTTACACAAAGAAAACATAATAAAAGAAGGTGGCAATTCAAGTTGTCATTCAAACATTTTCCTCAAATCTTAACAAAAGAACATACTAAAAGAAAATAGCAATTCAACTTCAAGTCTTCAAGTCAACATTTGCACAACATTGATATCCTTAAGAAAACAAACTAAAATAAGAGAAGAATAAATAAATAAGAGACTAAAATAAGTCATCATCTTCATCGCCGAAATCATCATTGCCACAATCAACAACATTGTTGATCTCATTGTCTCCCTCATCTTCATCACCACCCACAGTGTCACCTAAGTCCTCAATGTCATCATCACCAATAGTAACATCATCAAAGTCATGATCAAAATCCCTTGGAGCATTCATGTTGTCATCCATATCATCATCATCACTTACTTCATGAATTTCATCGACATTTTCTCCAATATGGTCAGGGCCTAAGTTAGAGTAAAAAAAAAAAATCCAAATTAAATCCAAATTGCAACTTTTAATTAAAACTAAAAGATGTATCATGTACCTAGACTTACATGCTTGTTCCAAATCCCTTGCAAGAGCATCTACCTTCTCATCTTCTGAATGACATCCATGTCGAGCATTCCTATCAAGCACACTCAACCAATTTCCTTCTCTTCGAAGAGTCGGCTTCTCTCTCTCTATTATCCACTCATCGTCTGATGGAACATCATCCAAACATAATGGATTCATGATTGCTTGTCCATTCTTGTGCCTTTGTCTCAGTTTCAAATTGTACATGACAAAGACCAAGTCATTCATTCTCTTTTGGTGCAAACGATTCCTCCGCTTTGAGTGTACCATCTCAAAAGCACTCCAATTGCGCTCACACCCTAATGAACTGCATGTTAGACTTAATACCCTAATTGCAAACCTCTTCAACTCAGGACATTCATCACCAAAAGAGTCCCATCAATCCCCTACATCGAAATTTTAATTAAGTAGTTCAAAATTTAAAGTTCTTCAAAACAAATAATCATAACATAAGATTGATACAACTTACAAATCAACTTAGGATAAAAATAAATAACTTGGAGATTTCTTTTTTCTAGTCAAGATTGCATTTTTATACCAAAGAGTCCTCTTACATTCTTGAATGCATCTATTTGCAAATCTATTTTCACCCTCTCATTAGTGTCAGGGACCATTTTTTCAAGACATTTGTACAACCCAATTTTAATCTCTACATCAACTTGAAAATTGGGACTATAATGAAACTGAGGGTTCAAGAAGTATGCTGCAGCATGCAATGGGTGATGGAGTTGGGTTTCCCATATTCTATCAATGATGGCCCATATAGGATCATAGCTGACACAATTTAATAAATATTATTAATGAATAAATAAAAAGTTTTGAGAAATAGTATTAAAGAGTAAATAGCCAACACTAAATAAAAAGTTTACCATGTTAGGATATTATTGAAATTCTTTTGAATTTCCTCTTTCGCACGATCCATTGCTTCATAAATGAATCCCATTGCCGGATGCTCATCCGAATCCACCAACCTAAGTACCTTAATGAGAGGTACTGCAGCCTTCAAGTAGGTAGAAACACCCTTCCAAAAATGTCGATTGTCCAAAACAATATTTTCAATTTTTTTCCTTTTTAGACTTCGCAAATCTACTATTTCTCCACTTCTTTGATGTAAATAGAGAAAACAATGCACCTTTTTGCTCATGAAGACGTCTCAATGTCAAGTAAGAGGTAGCAAACCGAGTTACCGCAGGCCTTATAAGTTCAATGTCTTTTGTAAACTCCTTTATCCAATAAGATTGGTTCTTGAATAAATGTATGCCACAATCTTTTTTCCTTTACCAATTGTAACACGATGAACTTGTATTTCCTTCTCAAAATCTTCTAACATCAAATCTATGCAATGGGCGGCACAAGGAGTCCAAAACAAGCCCTTTCTCTTATCCATTAACATTTGTCCCACCAATTTATAATTAGAAGCATTGTCAGTTACAACTTGCACAACATTTTCTTCTCCAACCTTCTCAACAACCTCATCTAACATCTCAAAAACCTTTTCACCCATTTTTGAAATGTCAGATGTATCTAATGATGACAAAAAAATAGTTCCATTAGGGCTATTCACAAGAAAATTACATATGGATCTTCTCTTTCTATCTAACCATCCATTCGACATAATTGTACATCCAGTCTTCTTCCATTGTTCCTTAAACTCATCAACCAATTGTAGTGTCTCATGCACTTCTTTTTTTAAAAATGTCACCCTAATTTCATGGTAAGATGGTAGCACAAGTCCTTTTCCATAATCCCCAATCTTCTTAACCATGAGTGGAAATATAGGGTTGTTGACACAATTAAAAGAAATTGCACTAGTGTAAAAAAAAAAACGAGCTATAGTTTGACAAACATCATCTCTCTCTTCTTTCTTAAACATTTGATCGAGAGTTTTTTGATTTTGACGTCCAAATTTCTTCATCACAAATTTATCCATGGCACCTACTCGTTTTTGTTTGTTTTGATGATAACATGATAATAGTTCCACCTCCTCTTCAGAATCATCACCAACATCAAACATCTTTCTCTTTTTATTTTGAGACTCTAATGTTTGAGTTCTTAAAAGACTCATGAACTTTTCTCTAACATCTTCTGGGACTTGAGGACATGGCTCAACATTTTGAAGAGTACAAGCTAAATGATGTTTTAATCTAAATATACCTCCCGATCGAGTCACGTTACAATACTTGCATTGTACCTTTTTGGTTGTAGCATCTATTTCAATTCCATGTTCCCAACCAGGATCCGTTCGGTTACCCGCAACATTTTTCCTCTTCCTCTTTCTTCCAAAACCAGAGGCAGCCATTGTTAACTCAATTCACAAACCTACAATCATATATTAAATATTACTAAATCAATTGATTACAATTTACAATTTCATAAAAGAAGGGGAAAAGGGGGAAAAACAAAAGGGGAATGAAAAACAGAAAAATGGAAGAATAGGGAAAAAAAGCAGTAGCAGAAAAGGGGGAAAAAATGGAAGAAGAAAAAGAAGAGCAGAAAAATAACGCAGCAAAAAAAAAAAAAAAAAAAACAACACAGTTGAATAAAGAAGAAGAACACGACGAACAGAGAAGAAGAAAAAGAAAAAGAAGTCGAACAGAGGATAAGAGAATGAGTCGAAGCATAGAGAAGAAGAGAAGAATGAGTCGAACAGAGAAGAAGAAGAAGAAGCATACCTGGATGGAGGCTGGATGGATTCTTCTCACTGCTGCTTTCGTCGTCTGCTATCAGCTCTCGTGACTAACTTTCCCCAATCTTTTGCCCTAATCTTATGTCGTGGGTCTTTAGAAAAGAGAAAAGGCATCAAACCTGTATTAAAAATATGAGAAAAAATGCCAAAAGTAGGATCGTATAGGATCGTGATCCAAATACGATCCTACGATCCCACCGATCCTGTTACGATCCTGAACAAAATGCGATTCATCATACGATCCAGATCAATTCTCCAAAAATGGATCGTAGGATCGTACGATCCTACGATCCGGATCGCAATCTTAACAACCTTGTTAATTAGGCCAATCTTTTACTTGTTATGTGTGCTTTTTCAGCTTTTCTCATTTATCAAATACAATTTACTTGATAAATAATAATTATATTGGTCTTTTTGAAATTTTATTGAAAATCTCTTTAATTGCCCATCCTATTGCCTGTCTAATTTGGTTTTTGTGATACTACGTTGGTGTTTGGACTTTGTTCGTGATTTTTTTTTTTTTTTTTTTCAAAATTTAGACTTCTAGATTTTAGTTTGAGAGAAATTACTCATAAGTCTCATATGGAAAAATGTTACTCCATCTAGTCCTGAGTGTTTTTTTATAAACCATTTAGTCCTTTTTTTACATCACAACAACATCATCAAAACAACATCAAACATCATCATCAAAACAACATCAAATCTCACAACATCATCATCAAACAACATCAAACATCATTATCAAAACAAGATTAAGATTATTTTAATTTAACTGCTTATTTACACAAACACCAATCAATTTGATATTGAATCTGTGTTTCTCTCACAAGAAAAACGATGAAGAAGTTGATCCGACGATTTCAGCCCAGAAAGTGATTTTTCAAATTGTTCTGGAATGTTATTTGATTGAATTGAGAAAAAAGATTTGTTTTCTGACCAGTGCAAGATTCTTATAAGCATTCCTGAGATCTGTCGCAGTGCATTCCTTTTTCAAACCCAGAACAGCATAGAAATCGTTACTCCTCTTATCCAGCGGCCATTGTTGAATCCAATTTATACCCACAAAAACCCACAAACCAAATTGATCAAACACACCCAAAACCTTTTTCTTTTTTCTTGTTGACAAATTATATATATCGAAACCCACGAAAACTTTTACCAATAATATATCTGATGTTTGGTGTTTAATTTATAATGTTTGATGTGAGATCTGAGATGTTTTTGATGTTATGATGATATTTGATCAAAAAAATTGTTATGATGATTTTTGATAAGAAAAAATTGTTATGATGATGATGTGAACATTAGATGTTTGAAATCTAATGTTTGAAATATTATTGTAATTTTTCACGGTGTTTTAAATTTGATGTTTGAAATCTGATTTCAAACATTGTAATTTTTCACGTTATTTTAATTTTTGATGTTTGAAATCTGATGTTTGATATCTAATTTTTGATGTTTGAAATCTAATTTTTCACGATGTTTGTTCATGATGTTCTGACGTTGCTGTTCATAATGGTAAACATTAGATTATTGAAATCTGATGTTCATGATGGTAAATGAATATGATGTTTCATTCTATAATTTCAAACATTATTGAAATCTGATGAACATTAGATGTTTGAAATTTAATATTTGAAACATTATTGTAATTTTCAACGATGTTTGAAATCTAATGTTTGATGTTGGATGAATAATATTTGATGTTTGAAAAGAAGGGAAATCTAAAAAATGCCTATAGTAAGCTTTTTGGGAAATAAGACCTATTAGTCCAACAAAAAACTTTCAGGACTAAATGGGTTAACATTTTCAAATTTGGGATTTATTGGTGCTTTGCCCTTTAGTTTGTTGAGACAAACTGAAAAATTAAAAATAATAATAATATCTATAAAAAGTTTAGAAAAAATAAAAATAAATTTTTTTTTTTGCTTTTTCCAACTTTTTTTAAAAAAATATTTTTTTAATTCGTCAACATAGTAAGGACCGAAAAAGTAAGAAAATTTCACATAATTTTTTTAAAAAATACTAAAACAAAAATATGTGACTTTTTTAGGCACTCCCAAACACATAATTTGGTAAAAATTTTAAGTGAAGAAAAATGACAGGACTGGTTGTTAATATCTGTGGATCCACAGTTTTATCTTATAGTTATTTAAGTGTATATTATTTATAAAATTAATATATATATATACTTAAAAAATAAATAACAAATCTAAATTTATAAAACTGTTTATTTTAAAAACAGTTATAATAAAATTATTTGTTTACAATTATCGAATAAATTTTTTATTTTTATTTTTTAATAAAAGGATTAAGATTATCAAAGTAAAAAATACCACTAAGAGAGAATCTTCTCCCTAATTAAAAAGTCAAACTCGTTACTCCTCTTGAAGACTCATATTAGGAAAAACATTCACTAATCCTAATCCCAATTGGCTTTCCATTCCTTAACTTCGCCAACAATCAATCCAACAAAAACCTCTCTCTCCTATATATGCTTCACTCTTACACAATTATAGCCTATGATCAATACTTTGACAGAACACAACAAATAGATTTTCCACAGCCACAACCACAACCACAACCACATACTCTCACCGCCGCGCAGAGCTTCGAAGTGTTTTTCATCCTTCCGACTTTCATGTGTTTAATGGCTTATTTCTTTGCATCTGCCGCTTATTGGCTTGTACACGGAACAAAGCAAAGTAACCAACAACAATTGCCGCCGGTTATTTTCAAAAAATATGAAACTACACACAAATTTAACGACTGCGCTATATGCTTAGAAGATTTTGAAGAAGGAGACACTTGCGGAGTCCTTCCCTCGTGTGATCACTCGTTCCATCCAAAATGCATTCGCCGGTGGTTGGTTAAGAACCAAAACCAAACTTGCCCGCTTTGCCGTTGCCCGGTTGCTTGTTCTTGTTTTTGGCTAATTGTGAATGATTTTTATCTTACTCTATCTTTAGGGCATTAATGTTGATCAACATTGGGACTTCTCAGTCTCACACGCTTGTCTTGGACTGGTTTTCAAACTCTCTCTCTCTCTCTATATATATATATAACTATATTCCTTTAAATTTCTTGTGCTTGAAGTATGTTTTAGGAGAGTGTTTCTCCCCTGGATCGATCATTCCATTCATTTTTTTTTGAATTAATGTTATTTTGGTTTAATTATACTTTTCAAAAATGTTATAATTTGACTCAAATTTTATTTTTATCTCGATAGTTTCAATTTAATTATTTTGCCTAAATTTTATCATTACGTCTAAATTTTTGTTAAATTATCTATATATATAGACTTCAAAAAATTGATAATTATATTAAAATTGTTAATTTTAACTTTTAATTTAGACAGAATAATCAAATTGAAACTATAGAAAATTAATAAGTGTCTTCTACTATTATAATTGGATTTAACAAAAGAATCTATTACATTTATGTTGATTGTTTAAGAAAAAGAAGAGATATATACATTTGTGACCACATGACACCTTATTAAGATACAAAAATCTCTACATTTTGAATTTAATTTCACTTCAATTCTTTTATTCAAGTTGAAAGTTAAATTTAATAGTTTTGGAACAATTACATTTTTGGAGGCAGCTAGTAAAAGGGAAAAAATTATGGTACACATCGGTATGTACCATATGAATGAGGATCCTCTCCTTACAGTTTTCGTACTTGTGCCTGTCCTTGCAGGTCTTCGGATCTACTTTTAGGCCTAATTTTGATAATCCGAACCGTTCATATTTTATGATTTATTCAGTACATCATACCTGTAAAAAATTAAGTTGATCGGATATCAGAAAGTATGTGTTCGAAAAATTGAACTAAAAACTATTTTTTAAATAATTTAATAAACAGTTTTCCGAACATATGCTTTCTGATATCCGATCAACTTGATTTTTCACAGGTATGATATAATGAATAAATCATAAAATATGAACGGTTCGAATTATTAAAATTGGGTCTAAAAGTAGACCCGAAGACCTGCAAGGACGGGCTCAAATACAAGGCTGCAAGGAGAGAACCTTGGCTCGTATCATATGTATCTCTTTAAAAAAAATTACATAATTTTGTATCTTCTAAATCATAATTAAAAAAAAATTATAAAAAATGTTATAATTTCATACTTTTTAACTTATACCTAAAAAAAAAAACATTAAAATTCTAATCAAAGATAAAAAAAAATTATAACTAAAACATAAAAATAATGTAAATAATAAAATTCTCCAATAGAATTCATCAGTTATCCAAATAAAGTAACGATGAATTTATTATAAAAATAAAATAGTCAAATCAGATGAGGAAGATAATGATGATGATGAGAAAATTGTAGTCACTTCCTCTTCCTGTAGCCACCATAATATTCTGCGTTCGTATGATGATGCCTATAAAAATCAGCATCAAAATCCAATTCATAGCGCGGGTAATCCTCCGCATGGAAGCCTCCATCATCAGCATCAGCATCAGCATCAGAGTTGTTCACCTCATCGTCGGTTTTGATCGGACCTCCACGGACCTCAATTCGACACTCGTCTTTCAATCTCTCTGCTTCCAAACAAAATCCAAATCCAAATCGAATCGGAGCAACTCCACAACATAATCGAACTTCAGACGCAGCAAAATCTTGCAAAATGCAGAACCTCATGAATTCGGAGAGGGGGCGAAGAGATCCAGAGGCATGGGCGGCGGCGGCAGAGGTGGCGGCGAATTAGGTGATGAAGCGAAGCTTTGGTATAGCTCATCATCATTCTCAACGCCGCCATTGTTGCAGGTGAGCTTGACATTTTCACACACTCTCCTCTCGATGCATCTCTTTGCTACTAGGGTTTAGGGTTTTGGGAATAAAGATTTTTCGGCAAGGAGCTTAGAGAGAGGGGGGGTTGTTTTAGTAGGTGCAACCGGCGGATTCGATCAGGTTGAGAGATTATCCAAATTCAGTCTAAGTTGTACTAAAATCTATCCAGGCCTGTTCAAATCTAAATTGTAACTCAAAATTGCCTGCCCTACCCGAATTGTTCGAATTGTCCGAATTATTTTTTTTTTACAGTTACATTATTAAATTATTAAAATTTGATTATATTTATATTTTTTTTATATATAAAAAATTATTAATACTATCAAAAATAAATAATTTGTATAATATAAAAAAGATGTCGTTATAGTAATATTTATAATTTATAAGTGAAAATAAAAATAATGAGATTTTATATTATTTGTATATATAATATATATTCAATATGATTTAGTAATCTAAATTATTTTAAATTATATAATAGTTAATAATTTATATATATATTTAATATTTTTATATATCTATATATGTATAATTTGGGCTTTGAGTTGTTTGATAATTTTATCCAAACTTATCTAAATTTAATATAAATTTTTAAATTTTTGTCTAAATTTATACTACATTTAAAAATATCTTATCTAAATCTTAAAAAAATTCAAATTAAGTTTGGATTACTCGAGTTGAGGCAGGCCAAATTGCATCCCTGGTTTTTAGAGGGTTTATTAGGGTTTGGGAATTGAGGTGCGAAGTTCTAGAGAGGTCCATCAGCGGATACGTGTCGCTTATCAACTGAAATAAATTCTTAGATCCATGTTATTAAATAGCAGTCCCGATTGAGACCACTAAAACACAACCACTAGAGACAGCTCTAATGACGTGGCTGTCAAGAAGGGAAGATGAAGAATGGTTGCATATACAGTGCGTGTGTTTCACGCACTGTGTAAAAAAATATATATATATTCAATTCTCGCGCAAACGTAAAACAGAGATGGTCTTCCTTTCGTCGGTCTTCCCTCTCGCGCAAACGTAAAAAAAAAGATCTATTCCAGTTGATCTCTCCTCCGCCGTCCCTCTCCTCCACCGTCTGGCGTCTTCTCCTTCCTCCACGGTTTGGCTTTTGCTGTCTCCCTCTCGTCGGTCTTCCTCTCGTCGGTCTTCTCTCTCTCGCTTTGAATCTATCGAATTGTCGTCCGCCGTCATTCTCCTCCACCGTTCGACGTCTTCTCCCTCCTCCACCTCCACCGTCCGGCATCTTCTTCCGAGTTGGACTTCCACACTCCTCCAGGTCAGTTTGTCTCTTTATGTTATGCCTTCCCTGTTTCAATGTTCTTATATATATATATATATATATACAGAATAGGAAATCTGTGTTCAGACAGATTTTTAATACTAACTAATTGGAAAATCTATGTTGAAATAGATTTTTAATACTTACTAATTGGAAAATCTGTGCAAGTAACCTGTTGATTTAACACATATGTGTAACTTTTAAATCTGATTTAAATTTGATTTAACACAGATGTGTTCAAATAGATTTTTTTCATAAATATACAAGTTGATTTAACATAGATGTGCAACATACCAAAAGTCATTAGTTGGAAAATCTGTGTTGAAACAGATTTTTAACACAGAAACAAATTTTTAATGCTAAAAGTCATTATTTGGAACACAGATTTTTATGGTCCAATTTCGTACTTAATTAACTACTTGAATCACAAATTTTTGTTTGGAAATTTTAAGCAAATTTCAGTACCAAATTTTAAGGTACTACGGTGCTTTGAGCTCAAACTCAACCTAGTGCACGTAGAGAGCTTTATCCTTGTATGGTTGGCATGCAAAATAGTATGTATGTACCGGTACGTCTACATTTTGCAATGAATTTACATCGAGCAGTTTATTTTATTTGTCAATAAAAATAGTAAACTATTTTTTTCATGTCATTGTAATTGAATAGAGACAAATGGTAAATGCGATTGGAGGCACATCTGGAAGTATGGACATTATGACAAGACAAAGTTTGATGACTGCTCCAACCCAAATTTATGGAGTCGACCCATCTCTTATCCCATTGGAATGTATTGGAGGCACACCGGGAGTTATTGAGATGTTGCCAACTCAACAATCAATGAGTGCTACGAATCAAATTTATGGAGCCCTACCGTATTCTTTTGTTAACTTCAATGTACAAATGGACTGAAATGACTCTCGTTTTCGTTAGTTGGAAACTTGTAATTTGAACTTGGAGTTTATTTTGTGGTTGGAGTAATTTAATGCATCTTTCTTTGTTAGTTAATGCATCTTTCTTTGTTGTCTAGCTCTATACAGATGTGGATGAAAATATGCTAAAAATCTGTGTTAAAAAATCTGTATAAAAAATCTTTCTTGAAAAACCTATGTTCAAATTCTGTATTGAAAAACATGTCTTCAAATTCTATGTTTAAAATATCTGTCCAGAAATCTAACTTAAAAATCTGGGTAGAAAAACCTGTGTCAAAAAATTTGTCTTCAAAAACTGTGTTCAAAAACCTGTGTGAAAAAATCTGTCTTCAAAAAGCTATGTTCAAAATATCTGTTCAAAAATCTGTGTTGCAAAACCTGTGTTCAAAATATGGGTTTAAAATATCTATCCAGAAATCTGTGATCAAAATCTGTGTTGAAAATTTCGCCACAAATGCTCTTCAAAAACTGCGGTTGAAAACCTATGTCCAGAAATCTGTTTGCAGAAACTGTGTTGAAAATTTCTGCTCGCAAATCTGTGTTCAAAACCTATGTCCAGAAATCTGTGTGCAGAAACTGTTTTCACAAACCTATGACCAAAAATCTGTCTGAAAAAATAGTGTTTCAAAACCTGTGACAAAAAGCTGTGCTGAAAATTCTGTGTTCAAATAAAGTGTGAAAAAATCTATCTTCAAATCTGTCTTGAAAAACCTGTGTGGAAAAATGTGTCTTCAAATCTGTTTTTAAAAACCTGTGTTAAAAAATTTGTCTTCAAAATCCTATGTGAAAAATCTATGTTCAAAACTAGTCTTCAAATTCTGTGTTTAAAATATCTGTCCAGAAAGTTGTGTTGAAAAACCTGTGTTCAATCAAACATATAACAACCTGTGTTCAAGCATTCGTCAAACAACCAAACGTATAACAACCTGTGTTCAAGCATTCTCCAAACAAACAAACATATAGCAACCTGTGTTCAACCATTCTTCAAACAGGCAAACAAATAGCAAATTACATCTTCATACTTCTCAAAAAAAAATTGTCACATATCATAAATCTTCATACATATCATCTATTTCAACTTCTAATTGTCACTTACATTATTACAACCTCATAACTAATACAGCACAAATTACAAGGAAGAAAAGGATTCCATAAATACAACACCAACTTCGATTTAAGTCTGTCTGCAATTTTCGCATCTCTGCGCTCAGAGCTAGAAGGTGTTCGTCCATACTTCGAAGTTGTTCGGTCACTATTGGCACATTGTCCAGTTGCACTTGTCCTTCATGTCTATATGGTGAATTTGTAGGCATGCACCATCCAAGAAAAGCACTGCAGTCCTGACAAGAATAATAGGATTGTTCATTAATTAGTATATAAAAAAGAAAAAAGAAGAGGCTTTAAATCTCAAGCATAGGATTGTTCATTATTTAGTAGTAATGAAATGAAAACATAAATCTCTAGGTTGAGCTCTGATTGTGTCTATATGTGTATTTAATGATTCTGCAATATTTTAGTGCAATTTAAATGTAGGAGCGTTCAATACTTATCTCTTAGAGTCATGGGATTCTGAATTCAACCATGTTTTGAACATAGCACCCATCCACCCGCACCTCCACTTTATCTGACTTGAAATCTTGATTTTTAAATGTTTTTATCATTGGAACATTTCCAGGATGGAAAAATATTTACTAGTAGCCGTCTTCATAAATACCATATCCATAACTACCAAATCACCCCTCTTCATAAATAATCAAGTTCACCAAACCCAAATTCCGCAAACTCCGCAAAAATTTTAAATCCTTTATTACACTTTAATTTGATTTTATGGTTTAATTATGATTTTATGGAATTTGATTTAGAGAGTTAAGGAATTTGATTTTATGGTTTAATTATGAGGGTCATGCGAAAGAGGTCATGGGTTGGAAAGTTTGTACATGAAGATAATAAGTTGGAATATGCTTGGTCTTAGGGCTGCGTCTAGGTGAAGTGCAATAAAAGGCGCTTTGATTAAGAATAATGTGGATATTATAATTCTTCAAGATACTAAAATTGAAAATTTTGATATGAGATTAGTCACTAGTTAAAGAATATTTGGTGGGTTAGGAATAAGAGTTCAGAGGCTTTATCTTTTTGTGGTTGATCTGGGATGATATCTTTTTGTGGTTAGTAATTTTTTTTGGTTGTTTGGGATGATAAGGTGGTTAGTGAGTAGGATGTAGTTTGCTGTTTGATTTTGGGACTGCTGTCCATTGGGAGTATGAGAGATTTTGATGCATTTATTTGGATTGTGATTTGGTTTGGGGTATAAGAGATTTTTTATGCTTTTATAAGCAATTGTGAGTTGGTTGATTCCATGTGAGATCATTTTTTAAAGAAGTTTTGAAGGTTTATTACATTTGCTAGTATTTTTGTTTATTTTTTATTTTTTTGCAACGATAGGGGCATGCTTTCCCTTACCAAGCAATGCAGTTAAGGATTATTTTGAGCTGCAGATACACTCTCCTCATTTAACATTTGTTGTAGATAATAGAGTCGACGCACATGAAGCATTTGGCCCCTCTAGATAATTAGAATTGTTATTTTGTCTCTTAATTTTAAATTTCTTAATGGTTTGTAAATGTGGCTCAACTACTAGAACTTAAGACTGTTGCCTAAGCCCACAAGAATACTTTTAAAAAAAAAATTATTGTCGAAGGCCCAACTTTTCGAAGGCTAATTACATAAGGATTTAATTTGATATTTAGTTTAAGACCTCCAAAAACCTTGGGCTGCTACTGTGATTCAACTATTAAGGAGTCCTCATCCAAGTTCTTTCTTTTTTTTAAGTTCATCATCATCATCTTCTTCTTTTCCTCTTCTTCATTATAAAACTAACTGTAGTTGGGGGGAAAAAAAATACAACTGAATTCACATGTTTCATGAAAAAAGAAAAAACTGAGCATCATCTTCTTCTTTTTCTCTTCTTTCTTTCTTTTTATATGGGTTTAGGTTAGTTTAGGCATGTTCATCTCCCAAAATCAAACCCAACCAATTTCAGGACTATTCATTTTCTCTTCTTTTCTATAATGGCTTTCTCTGCTCTATTTACTATTCACTGATATTTTATGCCCCCTTTTCCTCTAAATCTTGATGTTCTTGGCAAATCTTGCAAGACCCATTTACTATTCACATTTTTTTTTTGGCAGTGCCTTCACTAATCCAATGTAAAATTGGGGCAAACCAAAATCAAACTAATTGCGGCAAATCAAAATCGGGGCAAATCAAAATAAAAATAAAAATCATCCTAAATAGATGAAATCAAAGTCGGAGTCACAAAAATCTCAACAAAAATCAGCTCATATATATATAGAGGGAGAGAGAGAACTGACCTGTCGAGAAAAGCTGCACTCGTCGGAGAGAAACTCGGTCGTCGTGAGTAACTCGATCGTCGTCGTCGTGAGAAGTTGTGCTCGTCGGGTCGCCTCAGCCTCGATCTTCGCTGGGGTTGGAGAGCTGCGGTCGTCGGGTCGCCGGTGTTGAAAAGCTGTGGTCGTCGAGTTTCTGTGTTGGAGAGCTGCGATCGTCGGGAGCTCTGCGATCGTCGAAAGAGAGGCACACAGAGAAGAGAAGGAAGAATAGAGAGAGAGAGAGAGTCTTCCAGCGTATGGTCAAAAACGAATTTGAAATTTGAAATGAATAAGGAAGAGAGAACCGGGCGAGTGTGAATCAATTTTCCACGTGGGCAACCACGTCATTAGTGCTGATTTAGTGATCACGTTTTAATGGTCGGAAACATTTTTGTTCTTTTAACTTGAATGAAACATCAGACACTAGCGTATCTCTATGTCTAAAAATACGATATAAATAATATTAAAATTAAAAATTAGTTATAATTTAAACGTATTATATTAAAATTTGTGAAATTTGTGTCATTTTTTTAATAAAGATACTGAAAAAATATGTTAAAATACTTTACTTCTTAAAAAATTTGTAACAATTTTGTTTATATTACATGCTTTACAAAATTCAAATAAAATAACAACTCCCCCTAATCTTAATGCAAATTAAGAAACAAATATTGAAAATCAAAACATAAGAGCAAGTAAAAAAAAATTGTAAACACTGAACAAAAAACAAAAATTAACTTATTACATACTTGTTAACATTTTATAATAAAAAGAAAAAAAATTACTAAATCTATATACTAAAGCACATAAGTAAGTGCTTTACAATCTCAACAATTAAATTGAAAATTAAATATCAAACAATACATAACAACTTGTACTTTACAATTTCAAACAAATCAAATATAAAATAATACACACCAGCCAATGCTCTGCAATTTAAAAGAAATTAAAATTATAATGCACGCTAGTTAGTGTTATATTGTCAAATTATAACTACATAAGAAAAACAAATATTATATTGTCATACACCAAAAGAGTGAGTTAAAACTTTACAAAAAGTGGGTTAAAGCTTTCAAAAATATGTATCCTTTACAAAAAATCTGTCAATAACATGTCTTCAAACATGTGTTTGCCCAAACTTTTTCCTCATTACTTTCCAAAAAGTCTTTGTTTCAACTTGTATGTATCTCCAATGAGGAACATGCACAACAATCTGGTAATTTGTAGAAGCAAAAAAAATATAGATTAGTACATTTGTTGGAAATAAACTTCACAAATACTTTGAGATTGAAATTACCTTATTACATCTCCATCGATGCAAGCTAGTCGTATTTCTCCTTTTAAGCTTCATAGATTTTTCGATCCAATCCTACAAAAGTCCATATTTCAAATTATTATTAAATTAAAATTTTATAAAAAATTATATAATCAATAGAAATAAATCTACATGGTTACCTTATGATAAAACGTGATTTAATTTACATAGAACACTACAACAACACTTCAGGATAAACAATATTTGTAGTAGAATCCAAACTATCTTTAGGGAGGAGAATATTTATACAATCAAAGGATGTATATCTGGACAATACCACATATAATTGCTCGTGGCTAAACACCGGTATGTGCAAATCAACCCCAACAAATTTCACAGATTGTCCTTGAGATTTATTAATTGTTAAGGCATATGCCAATCGGAATGAAAATTGGCGTCACTACTACAAATACAGATAAAGATTACACTTTTTTTGTGTGATGTATGTTTTTTAATCATACATTTTAAGTTTTATTAAAGTGTGGTCTTTGGAAGTGTAATTAAAATGTGTCATTTTTAATCATACTTTTTAAGTGTCATTAAAAAATGCTTTCATCACATCTTTTAAGTGTGATTAAAAACATTTAGATCACATCTTTTAAGTGTGATTAAAAACATTTTGATCACACTTTTTAAATGTGATTAATAAAATTTAGATCACATCTTTTAAGTGTGATTAAAAACATTTAGATCACACCTTTTAAGTGTGATTAAAAACATTTAGATAGTGTGATTAAGAACATTTAGATCACATCTTTTAAGTGTGATTAATAACTAATAAAACATGTGATAAAAAAAAAAAAGAATTCAACATATTTGAAGAATAATCAATATTATTTTTGTACGCACATTTGAAGAATATAATACATACTATATACTATATTTTGAATCACAACCATATATTGAATGAAATAACGTCATATATTTCATAAATGAAAGTTAAATGTTCAAAAGTATATACAAAGAAATTAATAAAAAGTTTTTAACTGTGATTACATATATTAAAAAATAAAAAAAAACTTGAAAAAACTGAGTTCTTGAATTCTTTGACCATATTTTGCATCTCTCCAAGAAATTTCTGACCTGAAAAATCAAAAAACAAATTAATTCAGAAACCGTTAGAAGCATATGAAAAAACTTACTATTTTTGTAGAGATTGTTCTTGTCTTACAAAAGACAAAATCGAACATTTTCTTATCACATTGACTCTTTATCCCCTGCATCAATAGAAATAAATAATGAATTTGATTATTACTAGTATAAAATGTTTGTATTACCATATATAAATATGACATATACATATGGAGCATGATTGAACAGTACATATAAACACATATTAGTAAATCATAGCCTTGGAAAGATTTTGTCAAAAAACTATTATAGCAACACATCAACAGAGAGTAAACTAAATTAAATCCCAACAAAAATTAAAGCTCAAATCAAGGTGGAGAAAGAAAAGCAATTACTATACCAAGTCAAGATGGGTCAACTCCAAAAGACTAAACAAATGAACAATTCCCCACAGTTCCAGTATTTGAGTGTTGAGCAATTCCACCAAGATTTTAACAATTATGTACTGGTGTATCTGTTTTCAGATAAGAAAAAATATAAATAGAGAGTGGATAGAAAGAGAAGAAAGAGATGAAATGATGAAAGAGAAAAGATGAAAAGAGCACAAAAGAGAACAAGTTTAAAGGAGGGAAAGCCTGGAATAGTTATATAACTACCATGACCCAAATTTAGTTTTCAACTTAACTAGAATTAACTCATGGTAATTTGTCCATACACAAAGCAAAGTCGTGAATACACTATCATGTATAACAGTCATAGAAAAGAGAAAAGTGCATATTGCATCATAGCAAAGTGCGTTTGATTGGGCTTGCCTTTCATGCTAACCTAGTTAAGATGAAAGGGTTTTGCTATGATGCAATATGTACTTTTTTTTGTTGTATCATGTGTTGTGCTTTTCATGGTCTTTTCATCAATAAAATTTTTTTTTGCTAATCAAAAAATAAAAAATAAAATGGATAACCGTCATAACGCTAATCACACTTTTCAAGCAAGATAACAATAAACACTGAAGTTATAATTTCTATTAAATGTTTGAGGACATGCTATGTTCAAAAAACATAGAAAACCACCATATGATATCTTAAAAATCATTAAAATAAATAAATAAATTATTTATTCATCATGGTGAACATATGATTTCTGAAAACAGTGATGTTCAGAAGCCTATTTTGTAACTTAGCCTTCCAAACCAAAGAAATTGGAGATTTATGATCATAGCACCCAATAAATCGAGTTGATTTTAGATGTTCCATATATAATATGTACATAGTTCACTTATGCAAGAATAAATATACGCTTACCATCACTTAATAATTAACTTTTTATGGAGAGTCTCAAGCTACCATCTCAGATTATTTCAATTTTAGAATCACAAATTAGAAGCTATATTTAAAGATAACTCTAAATTGACTTTGTACTCTTATTGAGAACAATGTATCTGGAGTAGTCAACATTTGGCTTGTAACATATTACCTACCCAACTTTGTCTATTTCTAATTACTATTAGTGAAAATCAAATGATGCCAAAGGCAAAATAAAAAAATTACAAAATATTTATTAATTATATTTCGAATTGGGTTCATCCTTATATTCATTGTATTGGGTATCATGCAATACAAGAGTAATATACAAGACTGATCTAGTGTGAAGGAATCTCAAACTCTTGAGTGTAAGAGTGATATTTTGTGAAGGTTATGAGTTTTCCTAAGATGTACTTGAGTTTACTATCTTCCATTGTACAAATGCTTTTGTATGAAGTAAAATTTACACATTTTATGAAATTTGTTATGTTCTTGAAGTGATTATATATTCCTTACCAACTAAAAAAATTGTTTTTTAGCAATTTAAAGAATGGAAGTTATATCATACTTACATGTTGGATTTCAACTCATATTCTTTAGTACGAAATGAATCCATTCAATTCGCACTTCATCAAGTTCGGTTTCCGTGTAAATCTTTTTTCCATTGAACTACAAGAGGTTATTTAGAAACAATTAGATCATGAAGAAGATGTACAAGTATCATGAATATAATAGTAATAAAAGTTTAGAATTTATCTCACATTTTGTTTTCTTAGGATGCTTTGATCTCTAATGAGGTCTTTCATATACCTCATTACATAAAACCCACATTCCACGTTTGTAAGTTGTTGCGGGGACTACATGAAAGCGTTTTCATTATTATTAGAAATTACATATAAAGTGTTATGATCAAGCTGAACAACCATTAGCATAAATATAAGTATGATAAAATTAGAGAAAATGATATTGATTACCTGAACTACTTTCCAAACTGGATTGGTCCTCCTTCTCCTTTGGGTAGTTTCATAAATTTTCAAAGCACTTTATGAAAGAAATTCCAAAAGTCAAAATATTTTTAGGCTAACTCAAGTTGCTTAGAAATGTACGAACCAGCCAAACTTATGTGTTTATTACAATTTCAAGGCTTGTGTTTATTTTAGAATTAATCAGATCAAGCAAGTACACAATTATCAATGTTAGATCAATGACTAACAATATCCAATGGTACCTACAATTGAACAAGTCACAAGTATGAGCTTAATAAGTTTATTATCATTTGAACACATGAAATAAATAGTTTTAGATAATTATCCAATATTATAAGGAATTAAAATCAATTGCTCTAGCATAGCCTCCTCTAATCTTCTTGCAAGCAACACTGATTTTGATTTCTCCCCATCCATAGTTTTTCCACTGATGATACAAGGGTTAACAAATACAAATTGTTTCCTCCAATTGGAAACCTTCAACACCTAATGGAGATGACTAATAAAAGAAACAAATGTTAATTAAATTCGTAATTCATAAAATCTGCAGAAATAGCTATTGATGTAGCAAATTTTCCTTACCTTATGTACAACATGATACATGTAACAGATAATTCTTTTACATGACATATGTACTCCATGTCTACTTTTTGAAGTTGGATATTGATCTCCACCCCAAATATGTCTTTCTCTAGTGGAATGTCTATGGCTTCATCATACTTGATATGCTTAACAAATGAAACAAAAGATTGAATGGACTTTTGATATTTTCCACATTCAACATTAATTGAAACTCCCTAAGTTTAAAATTTTCAAAATAAACAAACATAAGTCAACTTTAATTTTAAGAAAGTGTAATAGAGTTTCTAAGTTTGAATATTTTACCTCATCACTGACCAATACAAGATTTTTGGGCCAAGCAACAAAAAATCCCATTACTTCTTCAACAATAAGCATCTCATTTGGGATAAGTATAGAAAGAAGGGCATCTTTTTGAATAATAACTTCAATAGACACATGTACATTGGATTCTCCTAATGGCACCGTATGAATGGCTTTATTGGGTTCAATTCTCTCATACACCGTGCCATGTGCAACAATATTTTCAATGGAACCTACCGCGAGTTTACACGGTTCGCCCTATAACACAAAGTTAACAATGGAACTTCTAAGAATATCATTAACGATATTAGAAATTATAACACCAATATATAAAAACTACACACCTTTCTCTTATTTTTTTTAGGATCTTGAGGTGGAATGTCGTCCTTACTTCTCACTCTATTTTCTGCTAAGATAGAATCATGCTGAAAATTGTCTCTACCGCTGTAACAACCCCATAACGTATAATGATTAGTACTTGATTAATTAAGAGGATTTGAGATTTAATTGCCGTGTATTATAATTTGTTTGGGATTTATGAGAATTGTGGAATTTGACTTGTATATGATTTTAACGAAGGTTTATTTTGGAATTAGAAATTAAGGGTCCAAATAGCTTAAGGAAGTGAAATTGAGAAGTTAATCAATTTAATTTTAATTACGGACCCATTTGGGAGTTTAATTAAATATTCGATTCAGTTTAGTAAAATTGAGATTCGATTAATTAGGTTCTAATTGGAGTTGGTTAAATTATGAGGATTGAGAATTGTGATTATTGTGAATTAAATTTAGTTATGATGTGTCCAATTTGAATATGTAATTTATTGATGAAAAATTGAGTCTGATCAGAAATTGAAGGCCTAAATAATTTGAGAAATCAAAATTTATAATGATAATAACTTTAATTTGATATTTGGAGCCTTTTGGGAGTAGATTAAAAACCTGATTCAGAAGGATAAATTTAAATATAATTAATTGGGCATTATGGAAGTCAAATTAAACTAATTAAATCATGTAGGAATTGTAATTAGTTATGATTAATTAACTTGTGTGCTAATTATGATTAATCAAGGCTAAATAATGTTTAATTAAATTAAAATGTGACTAGTGAGCTAAGCAAATGAAATATGGAGTCATGTTAGGTGGACAAGTGCCCCACTAGTGAATAAAAAAAAAAAAATGAAATGACAAATGAAGTCAACATGGTGCCCTTGAATCTGCTGGAAGCAGAGTGAGAAAAAGAGAATGGAAGGGTGAGCACGGCTGAGAGGAAGAGACCGGGAAGAAGGAGGAAAAAAAAAAGAGGAGAAGAAGAAAGCCTTGGGGAATGTCAAGATTTAAGTCAAAAATTGTGGAAAAATTATCCTAGGGTAAGAAATCTCATCCTCTTTCTATTATTGTTTAAATAATGTAGATATAAATTAATTTAAGATGAGTTTTGAGATGATTTAAGATGAATGTTGAAGGGGCTTTGGAGTGAAATGAGTTTCAAGAAAGTTTCATGGAAAGTGTGTTTAAGTCAATTAGTCTCCAAATTCCTTGTAGATCAAATTAATTAGTTTGATTTTGGGTTCTTAATCTATGCATGTAAATCTAATTTGAGGGTTTTTATTTTATTCAATTTAAATATGTTTTGGAAGCTCTATGATCATAATTTGAGGTTGGGTTGTACATGCAAGTTAATTAATTTGAGTTTGAAGAAATGTTTGGAAGCCATGAGTTCATGAAATGGGGGGGTTTGATTTTGATTATTAACCCATGCATGCAAGTAATGTAATTTAAGAAATTTGTTTAATTTAAATAAATTTTGGAATATATTAAATTAGTTAGTTTTATTTAAATTGCATATGTTCAATGTTTGCTAGGAAATTGATAAGAAAATGATGATTTTGGAACTAAAATTAAGTCTATGGAAATTTGAGAACTAATCCTAAAGTTTTGATTTTATAATGAAAACTAGGAATTTGTTTAATCCATGCATGTAATTGAATTGAAAAGTTTTATTCAATTTAAATACATTTTAGAACACCCATAATTATGAATTATATATTTGGTTAGAAATTGAGTTAAGTTGATTTTCTAAGAGATTGATTTGTGTAATTCATAATTAAGTTGATTTTGTTATTACTAATAAAATTGGACCTATTTGTATTGCATACATCATGGATTTTGAAGGATTTGGATTAATTCAATCTCATATTTTGAAGAGAAAAATAAAATGTTTTATGAACATCAAGTTTATGAAAAATTAAAATTAATCCTAATATTAGATAAAGTGTTGATTTTATAATTAGATTTTAATCCATACTTGTAATTTGAGATTAAACATATTTTGAGACATCTATGGCTAAGAATTAAATTGAGGTTATGAATTAAGTTAAGATTAAGATTATGGAAATTAGTTGGAAAATTTATAAGAATATAAAACTAGTAATTTTGATGTCAATTTCATACATGTAAATAATTTTCTAAGGAATTTGTGACTTTAATTTCATGCTTGGTAGGAAAGTAGAAGGGACTTGAAACCAATTTTATGTAACTAAAAAGAAAATGAGAGTTTGGAGCCATGTTCAATTTATGGAGATTAAGTTAGAAGTTAATCATTTTGAGTTGGGATTTGGCTTGATATAGAGAAAATGATTTCAAACTAAATTTGGCAATTGGGGCATGATTTTGAATAAATGGCTTTTGAATAAATGATTTAGCAATTTATGACTTAATAAAGAATAATAAGCTACTAATCAACATAGATTAGTTAGTTAAAGAATGAATCATTGATCTAGTGGTAATTGTTTAATGAGCCAAGTAAAGGATCAATCTATTTGGGAAAAGCAGGACTTAGTAATGAAAGAATATGTGAAATAAGAACCCGGTTTATTTAAATGAGAAAGAATAAACGTAGAGAACTTCGGACTATAAAGACTAGAAAGGACAAGTTTAATCAAGGGAGTAATATTGTATTTCAATGTGTATATGTTATATGTTTGTGTAGGTCACGCGCCATTGTCTGCCTGATTTATCTGATATATCCAGTCTATCTGATTTGCCTCTGCAGCCCTCTATGAGTAATAACTTTGTAAAGTTATGTTTAATTTTAAGTATTTTTCGGACTGATATGAGATGATCTGTTTTCTGAAATGCTACTTTATGATTTGTGAATGAATGTCCAATTTTCTGAAAGGTATTGTGGCACCCTTAGTATCTGGCCCTTACCTGGGGGAAATAATACCGTGGATCTGGCCCTTACCTGGGGGAAATAATACCGTGGATCTGGCCCTTGCCCGGGGGAAACAATACCGTGGTTATCTGTATCTGGCCCTTGCCCGGGGGAAACAATACCGTGGTTATCTGTATCTGGCCCTTGCTTGGAGGAAATAATACCATGGCTACTTGCGCGCAAGATATGGACCCTCCTGGTCGTTGGTACCAACTCTGTCTGTGGTCTCTAGACCTATCTGATCTGTTAGGTAATGGGTGTACCACGTATGATCTTATGCAAAATCTGAATATGAATATGAGTATGTATCTGAATCTGTTTCTGATTTGAAAACTGAAATGCATAAGACTCTATTTCTGATAAGATTATGTTTCTAATATAAACTCTGATTTCTAACTCTGTGATGGACATCATTCATTAAACCTTTTACTCTGTTATTATTCACTGGGCTTTAGCTCACTCTATTATTTATGTATGTAGGTGATCAGGCGCGTGACCAGGCTAGAAGCTTCTGTCTAGAATCCGTTTGTCAGCCAACCTATGTGCCTCCCGTGGAGGTTCCGGATATGCTAAGTGTTGTCGTTATGTGATGTAAAGTTTTAGTTCAGTTATGTTTTCTTGCTTGGTTCTTCAAGTCATGTGTATTTTAAAAAGGGATGATATGTATATATGTATATAGAAAGTTTTAAAATTTTTCTGTCTCATATAAGTCTGCACAGCTCAATGGACGTTGTATATTATTATTTGCTTTCGCTAGCCCCTAATATTTTGTTAATCTGTTCAGAGGTCGTAGGTAATCCTCGGATTACTGGCCGGTTACGGTGCCAAACCTATAGGGGCGGGTTTGGGTCGTGACAACCACCACTTTTCAACGTGTTTGAACATTTTCCCTATAACAAACACATGGATAACAACAAAAACACTAATAAAATCACTAACAACATTAGAAAATATAACAACTTTAGGTGTTCTAAATGCTACACACCTTTATAATCTTTTGGGTAAGAGCTTGGGGTGGAATGTCATCCTTAGTTCTCACTCTGTTTTCTGTTGAGAGAAAATCACGCTGAAAATTTCCTTCATACCCACTTCTCAAGGCGTTTGAACTAACATGATCAGATTCTGGTGTATGTGGTATTTGTTGTTCCACTGCACTAAGCCTAGCTTGCAATTGTACCACCACTGCCTCAAGATCATTACATTTCTTCTCCCAATGTGACTGATTCCCACATCTAGGCAAGTGAAAGTAGGTGCTACGTGTGACAGAATTTCCTACACCCCTTACTCGACTAGAAGATTCAAGAGTACCCAATGCTATAGTAAGAATGTCATTGCATCATTTAGTCTTTAAACTCCCATCACTTTTTTGTTTGGTCAACTCATCCTACAATGTTACATTACTATATAAGAAAGATGAACAGTTCAGGTAGTATAAAATAAATGCAATCAGTACACACAAATATCTTACGATTCTCGCAGCTTGTTCCATAATTGTCTTGTCATCATATTCTCCATTTTTATTTTGACGAGCCTTTTTCCATAGAATGCTTTTGTCCAAATCTTCAGTAGATCCTGTCATACGTTTCTATCAATCAAACATATATCAAATTTTCAAAATAATCATATCAAAATTGTTATTAAATTATAAAATTTATAACCACTTACATAATCTTCTTGAAAGCGAGCATAGCTCTTTCGACTAATTCTATGGTTATACTTATTTTGACTTTGTCTCCATTTTTGAACCTGGCTCAAAATCTTTAAAAATGTAACACACAATGTTACTCCAAATGTATAGCATTTAATATTTTTTTTGGGTGAATAAATCATAAAATAAAACAGAAAATTTACAAGATTACGAGGGGCATGCCATTGTTATTACATAACTATACAAAGTTTGATGGGTCTAGCATTTAATGCTGACATTTTAAATAACTAAAAGTTTGATTATTTTTACCTCAAACTCTTCTGATAGTCGCCCTTCAAGAAATGAGTCCCAATGTCTTTGTTCAACGAATCCATAAATTGCTAGTGGGTTTGATATGATCTCAGGATTGGACTTGTTTTCACATATGTACTTGGTAAGTTCTTTCTTGAATGTCCTCCATTTTGAACAAATTGAAGATAACACTTTTTTCTTACTTCTTTCATCCACTTTGTATGTTAACTGAGTAGTGAAAAAATATAATGTTATAAAATTCAAATTTTGATTGCACTTAAATACAAGTTTAAGTGTCTTACTTACCTCCACACAATTCCATAATTTTTCTTTCAATTCACCTGGAACCTCAAACTAGTCTTTATAGCATATCGGAACCATTGTGTGAGCCAACACCCCATGATAGCTTGAACATTTGATTGAATTGTTTCCAATCAATTGACCATTCTCGTTATAGTCAATGGCTTTTTGTACACCAGAACTCCTATCCTTTATGATATCTGGTAATGTTGTTGAACCTCTGCCTTTTCTTTTATTAGATTTTGGTTATGCTGCTGGTAACCATGCATCCTCTTCATCAGTAGGCAGGACATGAGAAGTATTCATCCTGTGAATAAAATAAAAAGAAATTTAAGAAAAAAGGTCAAATAGTTAGACAATTAAATATAAAGACATGAAGAAAATGAATATAAATCAAACATTTTAACATGAAAGTACAACACTTAGACATATCTTACAAAGACATTTTTTTTTTCATCATGGATTATCGAGCCAAGTTCCCTCACAATCTCCTCGCACATAAGATGACAAAGAATCATTAACCATATCTAATGATTCAACTTATGGTAAAACTTTTGTACAGCCATGATGCTTTATACAAAAATCATTGAACTCATCATCATTTTCACAAGAATATTGTTTTTGAGGAGGTTCTAGCACAACTGACCATCTCGGATCAAGTTGATCTTGTACATAAAAAACTTGCTTAGCTTGGGAAGCCAAAATGAAGGGATCGTCTTTATGGCCTATCCTCCCTAACTCAACTAATGTGAAACCCAACTCATCCACTCTAATTCCTTTTGTGTTGTCAACCCAATCACACTTAAATACTGGAATCTTGAACATATTGTAGTCAAGTTGCCATATCTCAGTAATAACTCCATAGTAACTCATATCCGTAAACACTGGGTTCTTATCCTTATAACCTGTCACTTGCATTGTTGTTGCCACTAAACTAACTCCACTGTTTCGGCTGACTCGTGAGTTACCCAATCTTTTGTGTGATAATGACAACTATTGATGATATAGCCAGGAAATTTTATAACATCCAATCGAGGTCCTTGTGCTATCCACTTCAGGTTATTTGAGATATTATTTTCGCCACTTAATTCCTTTGAGACCTGTATATGGTTGAATAGTTAGCTAATTTTTTTCTTAATAATATTCGATATTAGAAAAAGATAAATGTTGAATTACCCCAATACCTTTTCACGAAGCCAATACATAAATGTTTTATTATGCTCAATTTGTAGCCATTTTTGACTTTGTGATTAACGATGATATTTTAGCTTCAACCAAGCCATATGCTCCCTATCAAATCATGAATAAAGCAATATATTATGAGATAAATCTCTAACTTGTGAGAATACAATTGTAAAAAAATGTACATGAAATATTCTTACTCAATGTATGGTTGAATGTCACTTGTATTTTCTAACACATAACGATGTGCTTGCTCTCCATTCATTACGATCAATAGTAACAACATAACCACTTGATAAAGGCCTTCCAATTTCTATATCATCATCAACTGTCATGTTCCTATTAGAAGGAATCCCGATTGCATCCACTCTAGATAAGTACTCTGCGCAAAACTTAACACCTCCTTCTACAATATAACTTTCAGCAATGCAACCTTCAGGACAATTACGATTACGAACATAACCCTTTAAGATCTTTATGAACCTCTCAAATTGGTACATCCATCTAAAGTGAACTGTTCCACAAAGTCGAACTTCTCTAACAAGATGCACTGTCAAATGCACCATGATATCAAAGAACGAAGGTGGGAAGTACTTTTCAAGAAAACATAATGTGACCACAAGATCTTTTTGAATCTCATCTAATTTTTCCACATCCACCACTTTGCTACAAATAGCATGGAAAAAGAAACATAACTTGATAATGGCATGTCTCACATGCTTAGGTAACACAAATCGTATTGCCACAGGTAGTAACTGTTGCATCAATGCATGACAATCATGTGATTTTAGACCATAAAGTTTCAAATCTTGCATTGATACACGACTTCCCAGATTTGAGGAGTATCCTTCTGGAACCTTCAATTCCAATAATGTTGTACATACTCTTTTTTTCTCCTTCTTAGATAATATGTAACATGCTGGAGGCAAGTATGTTCGCTTCTCCCCAATTTGTGGTGCCAATTCTTCACGCAAACCCATTTCTACAAGATCAAGGCGAGAATTAATTCCATCATTTGTTTTTCCTAGAATATTGAGTAACGTACCAATGAGGCTCTCACACACATTCTTCTCAATATGCATAATATCCAAATTATGTCTAATATATAAGTACTTCCAATATTCAAGATTAAAGAATAATGATTTTTTCTTCCAACATTTTGTACCACCAACATCTAATGCTTTTTTATTTTTCTTTCCCCATATGGTTACAAGCCCTTTAACCTTATTTAATATCTCCTCCCCAGTTAATGGTATTGGAGCTAATCTAAACTCTTGCTCACCATTAAAAGCCTTTTTTTTTACTTTCGATATGGATGGTAGCGTGGAAGAAATTTTCTGTGGCCAGCATTTGTGTTCTTCTTACCATATTTTAATCTGTGAGAACATGTTCCTTCACTACAAATTGGACATGCATAATATCCCTTTACAGTACAACCGCTCAAATTGTCTAATGCTAAAAAGTCGTTAATTGTCCACAACAATATAGCCTTTAGCCTGAAGTGTTCTTCTTTATAAGCGTCATAAGCTTCAACACCTACCTCCCACAACATTTTCAAATCATCAATTAGTGGTGCCAAGTAAACATCAATGTCATTACCAGGTTGTTGTGGACCTGATATTAACAATGATAACATCATAAATTTCCTTTTCATATATAACCACGGTGGAAGATTATAGGTAATCATTATAACTGGCCAACAACTATACCTACTGCTAAGGCAACTGTGTGGATTTATTCCATCTGCAGAAATAGCTAATCAAAGGTTTCTTGGCTCTGCAGCGAAATCTGGCCACTTATGGTCTACTAATTTCCATGATGGAGAATCTGCAGGGTGATACATTGTACCATCAGAATCTCTTTCATGAGCATGCCATGTCAAATCCTTCGCTATTTTTGCTGATTGGAACATCCTTCGAAACCTTGGGATAGGTGGAAAATACCATAAAACTTTTGCAGGCACATCCTTTCTTATTTCAGTGGAATTCTTCTTCAACTTCCTTCTTGATGTACCACATGTAGGACATGAAGTTGCATCTTTGTACTCCTTTCTATAGAATATGCAATCATATGGGCATACATGTATTTTCTCATATCCCATTCCCAATGCAGCAAACGTCTTTCCAGCCTCATACATGGATGATGGTATTTCATTGTTCATTGGCAGCATATCACCCAACAACGCCAGTAGATCTGAAAACCCAGTGTGAGATAGGCTATTCGTAGTTTTAAGTTATATAGTTTAACCAATGTAGATAACTTGGTAAACTTTGTGCAACCTGGATACAATGGTTTTTCCGCATCTTCAAGTAATTTCTTAAACACTTTAGGATCGGCCTTGCAATGATCATATGCATCTTGAACCATTTCTATTGTTTCAGCTACATTGTCTATGGGAGACGTATCAAATTGTTGCTGGGAAAAATCTTGTTCATTTAAACATGGTGATGCCTCACTGGTGACTGCTTCTCCATGCCATATCCATGTGGTGTAACTTTGGTCAATACCATTGAAAAAGAGATGATTTCTAATCTCTCGAATAGGTTGGCTTCTCAAGTTCCCAGAAACTCTACAAGGACAACGTATTGATGGAAGATCACTTGCATGAATTATAGCAAAATTAAGAAATTGTTCAACTCCGTTCTCATAGTCTTTTGATCTTCTATCCTTGAACATCCAAGATTTGTCCATTTTAAATGTACTTTTGAATACCTATATCAACAAAGAAATTAGAATATAAAACAATAAACTAAAGGCTACACAATTGATAACCTCAAAGGAATGTCATTGAGAAGGCACAATTTTTTTGATAGAACATTAAATACCTTAAGCAAACTTGGAAAAAAAAATGCAGGATCTTATAACAAATAATTTATCTGATCTATGAATAATTACAAAGTCAAAAAAAGAAAAAAAATAATAATTCCACAAGGTCTAAACAATCTAGGCATTCATTATTCAATACTATCATTTATATTGAATGTTTCATATCCAAGAGGAGAGGTGTAGGCTTTAAACACTGCTAGGAAATGCCCCAGGGCTCAAAGTGGGTTGCCTAACTCGCTTAGGTGGTTTGCCTCCCAAAAGAGGCGACAAGAATCGGCAAGAACAACAATCGGCAAAGAAGAATAAAGAAAACTACACTACAACAGATGGAAGCGGCTGAATACTGACTCTGCGAGTAGTAACAACTAAGTGCTTACTGGTCTTCCAACTACCATTATAAATTTGAGTGGAGGGTAATTTCTTGAGGGTTGAGTGTTGGGGAGAAACCAAATGAGGGTTAAGTGTTGGGGAGAAACCAAATGAGGGTTGAGTGTTGTTCTTGAGGGTTGAGTGCTAGTGAGAACATACAGGAGGATCAAGTGATGTGAGCCATATGGTGAGGTTTACTATTTTAAATTGTTTAACTTACATGCTGTGCAGGTTGCCAATTTGGTTTCTATATAGGGATGGTGGGTTGAGAGATGGTGTGCCCTTATATATTGAGTGAGTGTTGTAAGCTGTGGGTTGAGTGAACTAGTTTCAAAAACTTTCTAACTGTTTACTGCAGGTACTTATGGCTGGTTCTTATTATAGAGATTTTTCATTGTGGGTCAAGTGAAAGAAGACCTAAATTGTTTGTTGAATTGGAGGATTTTCTCATTGTTATTTCTCTTTGATTTCATTTGGTTAAATTTGTGTGGGTGGTCCTAACAGGTCATGCTGAAACTTGGAAGTATAAAGTTATGGGGAATGCAAACTTGAACCAGGTTGCAATCTGCGCCAGTTCAATGAATGGAGTATGCTTGACAACTTTTTATTTTATTTTATTTTGTTGGTGCTACACAATTGGATAGGAAGTATGGAGCTGAATTCCAACTGGTTTTATGCTCATGTTCTAAGGCTTCTACCTATTCCCTTGCGGGTTGTGCTTGGGGTCTTATTTTATTTTCTCAAACTCTTGGTTTCTTATATATTGGTGTATGTGGCTGCTATGGAAAAACATAGCATTGATTGGCTTCTTTTGTGTGTGCCTCTGATCTTGGTTATGGAGGCAGCCAGTCTGCTAGCTAGACTTATTCACCCAAAAAAAAAAGAAAAATCTAAGTGCAAAGAATAGCGGAAAGAAGAATCTTTGCAATAGCGGCCAGCAAAGAATAGCAAAGGCATTAACAAACCAAAACAAATCCTTATTTGAAGTGCATTACTATCCATTTATGTTTGAATTTAGTGTAATTTATCCTTATCTAAAACTGAAATGTATTAGTAGATGGGAACATCCATATGGTATTTGGACTTTCTTTTTTATAACTTTCTCCTTAATGGTGAATGTACTTTAAGGAAACAAGATATGAACAATATTCTGTGAACATAATGTGGAATGTGTGTGCACCATTACATTAATTTAAGAGTTTCAACTAGTGTATATATAATTTAAGAGCATTTAGATAACCCAGTGATTGGGCCTTTACCCAGGATTCAATTCCTACCCCTATGTAACGAAGTTCGTATTTTTGACAGGGAAAAAAAAATGAAAGGACAAAAACTAGTATAATTCATATACGAGAGCAACGCGGGAGGTAACTCAATGATCAGGGAGATCATATGGCAACAAGAGAAGAAACAATCAAGTTTCATTTTTTCTTGCTTGTGTCTCCATGAGATTGCCTGTATAACACTTTCATAAATGCTTTCTGTAACAACCCAGATTTTTAATTGTTCTATAAAATTTATACTAATATTATTTAATCTCAGTTAGGAAAATATATAATTTATTATATATTATTATGTGTAATTTTGTAAAATAATATAATTATTAAAAGTTTAGGGATCAAAATATAAATAATAATAATATTGATGATAATAATAATAATAATAATAATAATAAGTGTGGTATTAAAATAAATAATTAATTTTTTGTTAGTATAAGATAAAGTATAATTTAATTAAGAATTAATTAAATTATATAATTATATTAAAATATTAGGTCAAAGGGTAATTATCTTAAATATCTATTAAGGATAAGAACGAATCTATATAATTATTAATCGAATCTGAGCGCGGCCACGTCTGCTCTCTCGCCTTATAAATAGGGAGAAGCCGTGTCACCTGGAGAGAAAAGAAAAGGAAAAGAAAATGATGGAAGCTAAAAGGATCTTTAATAGTAGAAGGAAATAGTAAAGTATTAAAGTTAAGGTGAGTTATATTATACTTTGAGTCACCAAAATGTATTTTACGTATGTTTTGACTTACCAAAATATGTTTTATACAAGTTATGTTTTATTAGTATATTAATAAAAGTTATGTTTTATAAAGATTTCAGTTACATGGATTATTATCTGAACCCTATTTGTGAAAAGGAAACCCATGGATATGTTTGTTTATATTTTAAAGAATATTTGGCTATGACCTTATTAACAATTATGTTTTTTAAGTACCACCACGGGAGTCCCATGCCTTGGGGGACTTAAATAATCATTGGCCTCTGTTTGGTTACTTTGTGGCCGTCTGATCCATTGACCTCTGTTCTGTGCAGACCAAAGTGCTATGCAAAGCTAAGTGCTACACTATTGTGGGAGCCACCTCTAGAATCCGTACGAGCCACCTCCTGAATCTGTACCTCTGTTCTATGCGGACCAAAGTGTTGTGCGGAGCTAAGTGCTACACTATTGTGGGAGCCACCTCTAGAATCCGTACGAGCCACCTCTTGAATCCATACCTCTGTTTTGATTTTCACTTCTGTGACTTCTGTTCTGTTCTGTTCTGTACCGTGGTTATGGTTATTTATTTACATAATTTCTGTATTTCAGCTTATGCCACTTAAATGATTTGTTTACATAATCTCAGTTTTGCTACTTAAAGGATTATTTGTTTCGATTAAGTTATCTTAAATGTTTTGGCTTAATTAACTATCCATGGTTATTTCGTGTCCCTTATACTCTTGGTATAATATTTCTCACTCTGCCATGTGCTTATAGTTGTTTACCAATTTTCAGGAAACATGCAATTCAGAAATAGCTTTTGGAAAGTCTTAGATGCGAGGCTGCGGCATAGACACACATAACGCTTTTATTGATATTTTTATATGTAAATATCGGTCTTTTTGGTCAATATATTTTGTAATAAAAATAGAAGCTCCAATGATTATTTTGATACCCTTACTCAAATATTACTTCCGCTTGCGTTTATTGATTTGTTTAAGAATTGGCCGGAGGTAACCTCAGTCACTGGCCATCACGATGCTTAACCCTTGGGTACGGGGAGCGGGTCGTGACAAATGGTATCAGAGCAATGGTTTTTTTTTGAAAAAAAAAAAACATCATTGGAGCATAGGACACACGCACAATTAAGAAGTGGAATAATGGGTAATTAGTACCTAAATATTATATTTTATTAGTCGATTTAATTATATTATAATTTTATATGATTATATATATAATAATAATTTTTTTTTTAGTGTGCCTAATTTGTGAAGGATATTAGATATAATTTATATTTGTTATAGTAAAAGAAGGAAAAGAAACAAAGGATGTCGGGCTCAAACACCCACAAAAACTGTAATATAATTAAATATATATAATTTTCAATTCAGTATACAAAAATATATATATATATATATATATATTTTAATGTTTTTTTAAAGTGGGTTCAAATTATAAAGATACTAATTTTGAATTATTTCCCATCAATGAAAAGTTCATCTCAAAATTTTCAATTCTTGAATATAATTCTGTCATTGTGTTCTCATTTTTATTTATCTTTATCGTAAACAAAACGAGTGAAAAGTTTTAAAAGTCACCAATTATTTCTCATTTTGGCCCAAACCAATTTTTGACAACTAGACAGTGAGTTGTTTTTGGTAAAGTTTTTTTTTTTTTTTTTGAGGTATTATTTTCTATCAGATTAATCATCTAATATATATTTATCAGAGTGCGTAGCGGATAGCTTACATATGACAAATTTCGAGGACGAAATTTTAAAAACAGGGAAGATTGTAACAACCAAGATTTTTAATTATTCTGTAAAATTTATACTAATATTATTTAATCTCAGTTAGGAAAATATATAATTTATTATATATTATTATGTGTAGTTTTGTAAAATAATATAATTATTAAAAGTTTAGGGGTCAAAATAATAATAATAATAATAATAATAATAATAATAATAATAAGTGTGGTATTAAAATAAATAAATAATTTTTTGTTAGTATTAGATAAAGTATAATTTAATTAAGAATTAATTAAATTATATAATTATATTAAAATATTAGGTCAAAGGATAATTATCTTAAATATCTATTAAGGATAAGAATGAATCTATATAATTATTAATCGAATCTGAGCACGGCCACGTCTGCTCTCTCACCCTATAAATAGGGAGGAGCCGTGTCACCTGGAGAGAAAAGAAACGGAAAAGAAAATGATGGAAGCTAAAAGGATCTTTAATAGTAGAAGAAAAGAGTAAAGTATTAAAGTTAAGGTGAGTTATATTATACTTTGAGTCACCAAAATATATTTTACGTATGTTTTGACTTACCAAAATATGTTTTATACAAGTTATGTTTTATTAGTATATTAATAAAAGTTATATTTTATAAAGATTTCAGTTACGTAGATTATTATCTGAACCCTATTTGTGAAAAGGAAACCCATGGATATGTTTGTTTATATTTTAAAGAATATTTGGCTATGACCTTATAAACAATTATGTTTTTTAAGTACCATCACGGGAGTCCCACGCCTTGGGGGACTTAAATAACCATTGGCCTCTGTTTGGTTACTTTGTGGCCGTCTGATCCATTGACCTCTGTTCTCTGCGGACCAAAGTGCTATGCGGAGCTAAGTGCTACACTATTGTGGGAGCCACCTCTTGAATCCGTACCTCTGTTCTGTGCGGACCAAAGTGTTGTGCGGAGGTAAGTGCTCCACTATTGTGGAAGCCACCTCTAGAATCCATACGAGCCACCTCTTGAATCCGTACCTCTGTTCTGATTGTCACTTCTGTGACCTCTGTTCTATTCTGTTCTGTACTGTGGTTATGGTTATTTACTTACATAATTTCTGTATTTCAGCTTATGCCACTTAAATAATTTGTTTACATAATCTCAGTTTTGTTACTTAAAGGATTATTTGTTTCGATTAAGTTATCTTAAATGTTTTGGCCTAATTAACTATCCATGGTTATTTCGTGTCCCTTATACTCTTGGTATAATATTTCTCACTCTGTCATGTGCTTATAGTTGTTTACCAATTTTCAAGAAACATGCAATTCAGAAATAGTTTTTGGAAAGTCTTAGATGCGAGACTGCGGAATAGACACACATAGCACTTTTATTGATATTTTTATATGTAAATATCGGCATTTTTGGTCAATATATTTTATAATAAAAATAGAAATTCCAATGATTATTTTGGTACCCTTACTCAAATATTACTTCCGTTTGCGTTTATTGATTTGTTTAAGAATTGGTTGGAGGTAACCTCAGTCACTGGCTATCACGATACTTAACCCTTGGGTACGGGGAGCGGGTCGTGACACTTTTAGTTTGCCTTATTGGTAAAATATATTACTTTTCAATCATTTGAAAATGCAATAGTATATTGATTACTGTGGGAACTAGTATCATGCATTTTGAAGTACATTAAAACAATGAATGAGCAATTTGAATTAACCATGATGTTAATTTTGAGATTAAGTTATTCTTTTATAATCCAATCAAAATAGATTGTGGTCCTGTTTTATGGTCAAATGTCATACACTATGCAAGTGATACCAGCAAAGGTCTGTTCTTTGTGGTTTAGTTGGGAGGGGGAGGGGTGTGTGAGAACAAAGCCTTATTTTAAGGATGCTTTCAAGACAAATTGAAAAACTTAAAAATAAAAGACAGATAATAAATTTTTTGGATTTAAGATGTGAGAGAGAGTGGAAACTCTCAATTGGTTGCATCTGGGGATTTGAATCTTATTTTTAAACACTGCTACGAAATGCCCCAGGGCTCAAAGTGGGCTGCCTAACTCACGTAGGTGGTTTGCCTCCCAAAAGTGGCAGCAACTGGTAGCCACAGCAGCAAAAACTGCTCTACAGTAGCAGCAGAGCAGCTCTGCAGTAGTAATAACAACTAAGTGCTTATTGGTCTTCTAGCTACCATTATAAATTTGAGTGAAGAGTAATTTCTTGAGGGTTGAGTGTTGGGGAGAAACCAAATGAGGGTTGCGTGCACAAGATCTTAGTTATGGAGGCAACCGCTCTACTATGGAAAAACATAACATTGATTGGCTTTTTTTGTGTGTGCTTCTGATCTTGGTTATGGAGGCAGCCATTCTATAGCAATCTTGGTTCTTCCTCCTTTGATTGTTGTATCTGGACTTAGGTTCCGTGGAGTTGGTTGTTGTATATGTCTTGTTGTCATCTTTTAATTCCATATATTTGAGTTTTAGGATGTGTTGGGTGTGTTTCGAACAGGTTGGTTAAGCCTTGGTTCCATTTCTTGTTGCCCAGTTTTTCGGTGGTCCGCTCGAGCTGATCTCTTCATGCTCGAGCAGAGTTTGCACATTTCCAGCATTTTGTGCCTCTGCAAAAGTACTGTAGGTTTGTTTTTCACACTCGAGCGGGCCTTTTAGCGCTCGAGCGGGTGTTCAATGTCTATAAAAATCTTTGGAAGGGGTAATCTCGCTCGGCGGGTTTGCGCCGAAAGCGGTGTGTTTTCTGATTGTGTCTTGGCGCTCGAGCGGGTATTCTTGCACTCGAGCGGGTCATGTTTTTGTGCTTGACGCTCGAGCGTCCTATTCTCCGCTCGAGCGGACTAGTCGTATATCAGATGGTAGCTGGGTGATTTTAAATCATTTTTCACACTTTCTTTCTCTCTCTTACTTTTCAAAACCTCCATTGGAGAGCACCTCACTCTAAAACTCTAACTTCTCTCTAGGGTTTGATCTAGTAGAAGTGATCTTCTATCCTTGGGCCTTTGTAAAAAGTGTGGAGCTTGTTGAGAGGTACATTTTGGTCTGAAAATATTGGGGTTTGGAGCATTTCGAATTTCTTCATCTTCTTCCTTTGAGCTCCGAATTTGAGGTAGGGATAACTACTCATTTCTATGGTCTTTGACATAAGCTATTGGTCATTTTGATGTAATGTTGAAGTTGGGTAATCTTGGGTGCTAGGGTTTCAAAATGAATAAAGAGGGGTTTGGTTATTTTGACTCATAAATGTGTATCTTGGGTTTTAAAATGATGGAATTGATGATATATGGGACCTTTGGGTCATTGTAGAGAAAAGGGAGAGAAAGCCTTAAATTGTTGTATGAATTAATTTATGTAATTAATTTGGAATGTTATGGAAATATGGACTAGAGTTGGAAATAATGAAATTAGCTCATTATAAGAGGGAATGGTGGAGTTGGATTTATTAATCGCTCACTTATGAAATTGTTATCAAATTATCTGTTGATGCATTTATTATCTGTTTAGAAATAAATTGCTTTGGGCTATCGGTAGAGGATAGTCTTGATTGTTGTAGACAATGCATGATGATTAGGCGAACTAAAACTAATCAATTGGTTATGTTGTTGAGTATGGCGGTTGGAATAATATATCAAACTTATGTATTGATTAATTCTGTATATGATATACGTTTATATACATTGTGTTGTGTGGGAGAAGATATGGGATGTACTCCACAGTTTAGGGAAAGATAGGGGATGGACTCCTAAACCGGATCTTATTTGGGAGGACATAGGAGATGGACTCCATTGATACAGCAAATATGTGTATCTATTGAAGTATTGATACAGCGAATATGTGTATCTATTGTGAAGTATGGAAGTATTTTATGTGATATTGATACAGCAAATATGTGTATCTATTGTGAAGTATGGTAGCATTATTGACATGAGCTGTGGTCTCATGGGAATTGTTTGGCCAGGTTCTGAGCTATATTTATGAATTGGAAATTGGTTAAGTAAAGGAATGAAACATGGACGTACTTGTCATGTAATTGAAATGGATTATAAAATGATTTATGTGGGTTAAACATTTATTAGATGCTAATGTTTTAGTCTTTGCTCATATTATGTTTAGCATAGTTTTATTGGGCGTTGGCTCACCCTATATGGGGCATCCTTTTCAGGTACAGGTGTTATGCCACATCCAAGGACGTAGCTTAGGAGGCTTAAAGCTGTTAAACATTTTTTTTTGTTGTTGTTTTTGTTGTATTATATGTATATCAAGCCAAGGGCTTATTTTGTGTAGAGTTAGTACTCTCCTTTTTGTAACCAAGTGTTGACTTGGAAAGTGGTAAGCCTAAAGGACATTTACTTTTGTTGTCAACATGTAATACCTTTTGTAATGAATACTCTGATGAATGAAATTATGCTTTATTCTCTTATGTCTAAGCATGTCAAGATTGTATGATTTATGGGTTTATTTTGAGGGCGTTACACACTATACTAGCTAGACCTATTCACCAAAAAAAAAAAAACTAAGTGCAGTAATAGCAGCAGCAATAGTAGCAAAGGCATTAACAAACCAAAACAGATTGTGGTCCTGTTTTATGGTTCAATGTCATACACTATGCAAATGATACCAGCAAAGGTCTATTCTTTGTGGTTTAGTTAGAAGGGGAAAGGGTGTGTGAGAACAAAGCTTTATTTTAAGGATGCTTTCGAGACAAATTGAAAAACTTAAAAATAAAAGACAGATAATAAATTTTTTGGATTTAAGATGTGAGAGAGAGTGGAAACTCTCAATTGGTTGCATTTGGGGATTTGAATCGCATTTTTAAGAATTATAGAATAGGAATGTTTATACGGGGCCACATAACCTTTATCTGATCTATGAATAATTGCAAAGTCAAAAAAAGAAAAAAAATAATAATTCCACAAGATCTAAACAATCTACGCATTCATTATTCAATACTATCATTTATATTGAATGTTACATATCCAAGAGGAGAGGTGCAGGCTTTAAACACTGCTAGGAAATGCCCCAGGGCTCAAAGTGGGCTGCCTAACTCACTTAGGTGGTTTGCCACTCAAAAGGCAAGAACTTGCAAAGAAGAAGAAAAACTCGCTCTACGAAAGAGTAAAAGCGACTCTCAAAGAATAGTAACAACTATGTGTTTATTGGTCTTCCAGCTACCATTATAAATTTGAGTGGAGAGTAATTTCTTGAGGGTTGAGTGCTTATTGGTCTTCCACATAACCTTTGTAACGTTTAGCAAGGTGCTAAAGCTAATGTTGTCAGTTTGGCTAATGTAAACATCAATTGTGAATGTTCTCAATTGTGAATGTTCTCAGAGAAATAATCCTAGAAATAAGATTTTGTTCATCTCGTAGAGGAGGTAAGTGATTTTTTTTTCCATTGATAGAATTGTCTTCTATGAATTTGTTATGTGTGTGAACAAATTTCAAGTTGCAAAATTGCTTTAATCTAGGTGTGTTGATATGGGAGCTCCAAAATGTAATTCCTTTACTAAAACAGAAGATTCTATGTGGTGTAGCCAGAAAAGTAGGTGCATTTTGTTTCAACCTCTAATTTAGGAACACGACATCATGTAAGGCTTTTTGATCTGTTGAACATGATCTACATATGTCTAAGAAAATGATTTTTTTTATAACTTTTATTATGAACCCGTGGACCTAAATCTCATACATTTTCTAGTTGGAGATTGGCAAGGTTCTATCGTGCCAACTTAAATTAAGACTTAGGAACACATTGAGAGAATTGGTTAGGCCTCTAAAGATTCATCTCTTGTCCTCTCAGAAAGGTGTTCAGTCCATTAGAATTCCATTTTTTTTTCTCTAATGGCCTGTCCCTTGGGTTCTAGAACTTCTTGGTGAGAAGAAACTCTAACAATTATTCCTTAGTTGATCTATTTTTCTGGAATCTGGCACGTGTTGATGAGAAGAAAATCTTTGAAAATGATCATTTTTTATGGATAAATGCTATGCTATCTAAAGATCTTTCTTTTCTTTTCTAAGGATGTGACAGTAGTTAATTAGTCCAACTACTTGTCTTATTATGCAAGTCCTTTCTGGGAGTAATTAATTGTTTTCCTTAACACCCATATTCTAAAATGTTCACACATGATAAGTTTTAGCATGCCTTATTGTTTCTCTGAGTACACCCTGAAATGTGTAGTAATTGATAATGATTCACTATAAAGATTTCCCGAAAAGGAAGAGCTTACATTCCAACTTAGAACTAGAATTTTGCCTTGCATCTATTTAGCTTATCTGATATCGGTTCTTTGAGTCTAATAAAGGCATAGGAACTCAGCTTGAACGTGGAAAGGGGGGTATTGAAAACTTACCTATAGATTTCACTACTTGTCATCAACTTATGTGTGGTTTACACACATCAATGTGCATAAGATCTAAAAAGCACTATTCTTGTGAGTGTATATAGTGATATCCAGAAGTTGCACTTACTAGATTCAAGATTGCTTATTTAGAGTGTGCATGCACAAGAGGTGGAGAGTGGGGAGGAGGCATCTCTGCGATTGAAATATGTATTGATTGTAACTTTTTATATCAGCTTTTTTTTTTTTACGTGTGCTATTATTGAGCCACCATTCAAACAGGCCGTAGATGGGTTTTCAAATCTGTAGATGGATATTATTACTTCTTTTCATTAAGATTTTTTTCTTAGGTTGTTTTAGGTTTTGATGAACTTTATTGGAAAAATTGCAGAATCAATCAAAGAAACTGATACCAAGCTGCAGACTTGCAATAGCAGAAACCAATAGTATACCTATGCTAGAATCCAGGTTGTATGATCCTAAAACGTACACTAGCATTAGTAATATCTAGTTTAAGGAACAGTTGCCTTTATCTAGGGCTATAAAAGCCACAATAGCCAAGGTTGACATGGAGATGATGGCACAGAACAGAGGCAATGGCAAGATGAGCTACAAAGAGAAGAAAAAAAATCGAGTGTATGATTGATTCCTTTTTGTCATTTCTTTTTCTTTGTTGTGCTATCTTATTGCCTATGTTTCCAAACATGATGTTTTCAAAAATGAAATCTAAAATATTAAAAAAAAAACAGCTGGTTATAATTTATCAAAAGACCATTTGGAGAACATAATGTAAATGGAATTATGCACACAAAAATCTAGAGAGCAAATAACAAAAGGCGTTGGCTTGAACTTGAAGGAAAAATATGAACTTGAAGGCACAATCTGCAAATGATGAGTAAATGTAATTTGAAAAATGAATGATTTAAGGATGAACATTACATAATGTACGTACATATATTATGATCCGTATATAATCAGAACATATGGATAAATTAAAGGAAAACACGAAAGAGTTCCCAACTTCAGGCCAATTTCATATTGTAAATTTTTTGAATTCCTCAAATGTGGCCTTTTACGCTTTGAATATTAGCAGCTAATTGACAATATAGCGATCCCGGTTTTCCCCCCATTGGTTATTGTATTCGAGACTCGGTTCCGTGGATGTCTGTTGTTGTATATGTTGCATCTCTGTCCTTTAATTCTTTGTATTTGAGTTTTAGGATGTGTTGGGCAGGTTTGTAACAGGTTGGGTGTGTTTTGAAACAAAGAGTTGCTGCCCAGTTTTTGGTGTCTTCACTTGAGCGAGCCTTTTGTCGCTCGAGCGAGCTCTGTGTTTTAGTCCCTTCGCTCGAGCTCGCTCGAGCCAGGGTTCCTTCGCTCGAGCGTGCGTCTGCGTCTAAGTTTGGACCTGAAGGTTGTGTTTCTTGGCTCGAGCGAGCTTTCCTTCGCTCGAGCGAGCGAGGACTATGTTTTGGGTTTCTTCGCTCGAGCGAGCTTTTCTTCGCTCGAGCGTGCTTCTGGGTTGCAGACCTGAAGCTTCGTGTTGTTGGCTTGAGCGAGGCTTCCTGCACTTGAGTGAGGTTTCTTTGTGTCTGGTCGCTCGAGCAACCATTCCTTTGTTCAAGCGAGGCTCGATTATATCAGTTCGCAGCAGCGGCTTCTTTCTCACTTTTTGATTATCTTTTATCTTCAAACCCTAGATCTGGTTGCTCTCTCTCTCTCTCTACATATCTTCTCTCTACAAATCCATCTAGTTCTAGGAGTCTTCTACCCTAATCCCTTTGTAAGAAAGGTAAAGCTTTGCGTGGGTTCCTCTTTGATCCGAAAAAGTTGGTGTTTGGAGCATCTTGAGTTTTCACCTTCATTTCCTTTGAGTCTCTTCTCTTGAGGTAGGGATAACCTACTCTTCTCTATGGGTTTTGACATAAATGTTGGGTATTTTGGATAGATGGTGTTGTTTGGAAATTTTGGGAATGTTAGGGTTTGTTTTAAAGTTATAAAAAAAGGGATTTTCATTTGTTAAACTCCATGTGTATATGAAACCTTGGAAAATGGAATTATTGTTGATTAAATTGATGAAATTGAGCCTTAGGGTTGATATTCGAAAAAGGGGGAAAATGCCCTAATTATGTTTGAATTAATTTGAGTAATTAATTTAGGGAAACATGAAATTGAGTTGAAAATCATGAAATTGAGGAATTATGAGATTGAATGGTGTTGTTGGATTGATTAATCACTCACCTATGAGAATGTTGATAATTTATCTGTTTGATAAATTTATTATCTGTTTAGAGATAACTGTTTTGGGCTATTGGTGGAGGATAGCCTTAATTGTTGTAGACACTGCATGATGATTAGGTAAATTAAAACTAATCAATTGAATATGTCATTGAACATGACGGATGGAATAACACATTGAATATGTGCTTGCTTGATCATTGTATATGATAAATGTTTAAATACATTGCATATGTATCTTGTTTGGGAGGAGATAGAGGATGTACTCCATGGTTTGAGAGGAGATAGGAGATGTACTCTCAAACTTGTTTGAGAGGAAATAGGAGATGGACTCCATTGATAAGTAAGTTGGCCGGAGTGTCTAGGGTAAAAGTTCCAAAATCTCAATTGCGTTTGCATAACGTTGATAAATTGAAGTATTGAATTGTTAATAATATGAGTTATAGTCTCACTTGAATTGTGGATAATGGAAGTGTTTTAATATGAGTTATAATCCCATTTAACTATTTGGCTAGATAATGAGCCATGTTTATGAATTTAAATTGGATAAGAAAAGGAAAGTGAAATAAAACACGGTTTTATTTGTCATGGAACTGGGATGTGTTGTAAGTTGGTTTATAAGTGTTAACCATTTATCGAATGTTAAAGTTTTAGTTATTTCTCATACTTGGTTTAGTATATCTCTACTGGGCTTTGGCTCATCCTTTATGGGACATCATTTTCAAGTACAAATAGTATGCCACCTCCAAGGACGTAGCTTGGGAGGCTTAGAGGCTGAAAGATCTTTTTGTTGTTATCTTTTGTGTTACTCAGAAATCAAGCCAAAGGCTTATTTTGTTATAAGAGTTAGAACTCTTATTTTGTTGAACCCAAGTGTTGACTTGGAAAGTTGTAAGCCCGCAGGGCATTTACTTTTGTTGTCAACATGTAATACTTTTGTATTTAATACTCTAATGTATAGAATATAATATCTCTTTCTTGTATCATGAATGTATGATTTATGGGTTCTTTTTGAGGGCGTTACAGACAATTCTTGAAAATAAGCAACGTTTCTAGGTACATAGAGTTCAACTATAGAAAAATATCAGTTCTAAACACTCTGTTTCTATTTTTTTTTTTCTTATGAAAAAGTGGACAAATTTGTGAGAGAATTTTTTTTGGGGAGGAGGGGGGGGAATTTATTTTTTAGTAACTTATAAGGAAAAATTCATACCAAAAGAAATAGAAAAGCAAGGAACGACAAATTAATTATTATCACGCAAAGAATTTTATGTTATAATAATGAAACTTGATCGTTTCTTTGAATGGAGTTAAAATTCGATTTGATGTCCTTACTTTGAATCAAACAGAACATGCTTTTATCAACTTGAAGTTGCATTTGAATGGAAAAGCATAGGTAAAAAATTTCAAATTAAAGTTTTTAAGAGAGAAGTTTGAGCAAATTGTAGCTTGCAGCACAACAACAGTAGCAAAAACAACTCTGCAGCAGCAGCAGAGCAGCAGCAGCAACTAAGTGTAGCAACAACAGTAGTAGCAAAAGCACTAAATTGGTGGAGATGCATTCGAGGATGTTTACAAACAAGCATGCCTCAAGAGTGAGGCAAGACTGGAGGAGTGAGAGGAAGAAAGCAGTCGAGGCAGTCAAGTTCTGGTTAGGATTGCCTAGTTTTGATTCTGTATAATCATCAGTGGAAGGAAAACTGTCTATCTACTACCTCTCTCAGACTCTACAGACTTATGCACTAGGTATGACCCGTTTTCTAAAAGAAAAAGTGTATTTCAGCCTTGTGAAGCTTGAAATTCAAATGTAATTTATCATTTGATTAATGTAATATATGAAATAGATTCCTCAGCAATCCAGTATTTAGGTTCAGGAAGAGGGATATTTGCCTCGTTGAAATTGCATTGAAAATGGGATTTAAAATATAAGCATGTCTGGTACTGTACTAACATTGCTAGGGTTGTCTAATCTGCAAGTAGATACATTATATTACAATCCCCAGATATGTAACATTACAACTGTAGACACTGTATTTTTGACTGACCTTAAGACTCAGACGTCATCGATTGAGCGTTTGGTGATAGTGCATGTTGTGCTCATTTTGAGTTTCCGGAGTTTTCGGCTGAATGCCTTGCCTCCGGGCCTATGAACTTTTTGTGTTTTGGCTCAGTTTGTGGACCAAGTCTTCTTGACCTTGTTTGGAGGAGAGAGAGAGGTCCGTAGACCACTTTTCCCTCTGGTAAGCCAGTTTTCGGTTTCCGGAGCCTTCGGCCGCGCACCTTGTCTTGCTTCCCTTCTGGTTTGGTTTCGAACCGAACCTTGTTTTCTCTTCCTTGGAGGGAGAAAGAGGTCTGTAGACCACCTTTTTGTGGTCGTAGACCACTTTTTGCTCTTGGAGACTAGTTTTCGATTTTCGAAGTCTTCGGTTGCGCGCCTTGTCTCGGGACCGCTTAACGTTCTCCGTTTGGCTTGGTTTTTGAACCATGCTTTGTTGCCTCTGCCTAGAGGGATATTGTGGTCCGAGAGACCACTTTTTGTGGTCATAGACCACTTTTGATGCCCGTAGACTAGTTTTCGAGGCTCCCGGCCACGCGCCTTGCCTCCCGGACTTTTGTCTTGCTTCCTTTTTGGTTTGTTTTTGGTACAAACCTTGTTTTCCTTGCTTGGAGGGTGGTATAAGGGTGGGAGTCCAGTTCTTCCCCTTGGAGACCACTTTTCTTCCTGCCAACCAGTTTTCTGGCCGGCCAACTGGTCTCCTTGGTCTTTGGACCATCAAAAGTGGTCGGCAACCACACCATTGGCTTTCTTTGAGTGTGCAGACCACCTCCCCCCATGGCCGACCACTTTATTTCCTGGCAGACCACTTGTGGTGGTCGGTCGACCACTACAAGTAGTTGGCCGACCACTTCAAGTGGTCAGCTACTTTCCATCACCTTTTTAGAGATATTTTCTAGCCAGCTGTAACAGTTGGAGGGCACAAAAACCATCCTCCATACACGTGTATAGAGGGATGGCTTTAGACCTTAAGCTAGTTCAACAAGCTTTTTGGTTCTCTATAAAAGAGAACCTCCCCCCTCTTGCCTTAGGTTCAAATTTTAGGGCTTGAGCTATACATATACACCTTTGTCTCTATATTGCTCTTCTTCTTCTTTTTTGTGCTCAAAAGTGTAGTTTCTTCACACTTTAACACACAAACACACACTCAAACACCATCCTTTTGTTGCTGAGGCTTCTTGAGGTTGATTTTGGAGATTTTGGACTGGTTTTGATCCAAAAGAGCTGCTGGAGTTGTTGCTCTAAAGTGGTTCTACAAGGGTGAGTTCCTAATCTTTTAATCCCCTTGTTTTTGTCTAAGCTTTTGGCCTAACTTGCATGGTGTTTTAGGCCTTACTTTCTTCTACAAAAAGGTCTGATTTTGCATGCTTAACATGTTTGTTTAAGGTCTCTTTTGTGTTAGGGGTGGTCTACCCCCCTCATAGGCTTTGTTTGGCCTTGTTTTTGTGCTATTCTTTTAAACTATTGGGACCACCTCCTTTTGGCCTTCTCACCATTGAAACTCAGAGAAATTTCAGTGGTGGAAATGGTGTTTTGAGGTCCCAAATAGGAGAGGGTCATCTCCTCTCATTGTATCTTGGATGCTTGCTTCATTTGCCTCATATTTGAGCATGTTTGTTAAGCTTGTGTTGGCTCCATTTTAGCATGTATTTGGGTTTATTTTGACATGGCATACCACTTTTTTGACTTGTTGTTGTCACCCCATGCATGCCTTATACACTTGTAATGTAAATGTTGAAAACTAGCTTTCTGTGCTTCATGAAGTAACATGTCTTTCTAGCATGTTTTGAGTCCATCTCAGTAGGTTTTTGGTGTTGTTTTAACATGCCTTAGATCTGTTTTGTGTTGGTTTGATGGCCCCATGTATGCTTCTTGCACTTGTAGTGCATTTCCATTCACTAGCCTAACATGCACCTTGCTTTTGAACCATCATTCTAACATACTTTTGGCTTAAATCTAAGAAGCTTTTGTCCATGTTTTAGCATGCTTAAGCTCTGATTTGTGTTGTTTTGGTCATGCATACATCACTTTGTATAGCCATGGTTCAATCTTGCTCACTAGCTTTGTGTATTGAGTCCATTAGCATGCATTACTTAGACTATTTTCATGATTTGGCATCATTTTATATGTGATTTCAGTACATGTATTGTGGTCATACACTTGTATTTGTCACTCTTTCAATGCTTTGGAGAGTTGGTGTTTTATGCTTTAATCATGAGTCATTGTGTATGCCTTCATGCCTAAGCTTGCGAGCTATCATTTCAGTATGTTTTGGGGGTTATTTTGCCATGATATAACTCTGATTTTTGTTGGCGAAGCCATCACATGCTTAGTCTTGGTAAGCGTAGTGTAATCTTCCCTTTTGGCCTTGCATATTCCATGTTTTATGCCGTTCATGCTAGCTTATTTTGGCTTCCTTCCATACATGTTTTAGCATTATTTTGACATGCTCTAGGACTATTTTGGGTTGTACTTGCCATATGCTTCATGTTTTGCATAGTTGTAGAACAAATGCCTATGTTAGCTTCAAGCTTTGAGCACCATAGCATGCTTCATTTGTGACATGTACATGATTTGGCATCATTTAACATGTTATTTCAGAGCATATAGCATTGCCATGTTCCTATTTCTTCCACCCTTTGAGTGCTTCTAAGGGTTGTGCATTGTTGCCTAACTTATGGACCAATGTGTATGCTTGCATGCTTAGGCATTTGAGCTCTCATCTCAGCATATTTTGGTCTTTGTTTTGACCCACTTGAGCTCTGTTTGTGGTTGGTTCATGCATTTGTGCCATGTATTGCATGTCCTCTTTGTAGTCCTCTTTGCTAGCCTTATGCCTTAAGAACTCTAGTATACTACACTTGTTTTGTTGGATAGTTTGGCATCATTTCTTACTTAATTTCAAAGCCTATAGTGTTGTTACACTTCTACATTTGTCACTCCTTGAGCACTCTTGAGAGTTGTGCTCTTATGCCTAGTTGATGGGCCAATGCATGTGCATGCTTGTATATGCTTTTGTGCCTTCGTTTCTTAGCATTGTGGCCACTGTTTTGGGCATGGCTGAGGTCTGTCTACATTCGATTTAAGTCCATTTAGCATGTTTATTTGCATATTGCTTGCATGCTTATGTTACGTTGCATTGTGTATGCCATGTTGTTATTTGCATGTTGCTTGCATGCTCATCTTACATTGCATCGAGTATGCTATGTTGTTGTTTGTATTGTGTATGCCATGTTGTTATTTGCATGTTGCTTGCATGCTTATGTTACATTGCATTGTGTATGCCATATTGTTACTTGCATGTTGCTTGCATGCTCATCTTACATCGCATTGAGTATGCCATGTTGTTGTTTGCATGATGTTGCTTGCATTGTGTTTGGATTAGGTGTTAGTCCAAACATGAGAAATGAGGGACGTTTCATACTTGAAGTGATGAAACGTGTCTCATTTCTCAGTCGCCGACCCTCTTGATCAATCATGATAGAGGTAAATGCATTTATATGTTATGTGTGCATTCATTTACATTGAATTGTGCAATCTTGGCTTCTCGGCCATCATGCATCGAGATGCATGATTGGTGGCCCGAGGGTCAAGAACTACACCCCCTTGAGATCATAAAATGATAGGGAGGGTGGTTATGCACACATATGTTGCAAATACATTGCCATACCCCTTCTTGTTCTCTGTTGCAACAAACCGGTAGTGTGGCAGCAAATTTGGTTGGCTAACCAGAAAGACTAGCTGGCCGACCACCTTTTTTGGTCTGCAGCAATGGTAGGTGGTCGGCAGGTGGTTAGCAACATCAACAACTGGTTGGCAGCCTTCCTACAAGTCCCCAAGGTGAGTTGGAAGTTATCTAGAGCTTGGTGCAAGGTTTTGAGAACAATTGCCAATAGAGACAAGTTGAGGCATCGCGATGGATTTTCGAACGAGGCGACCGAGCATGCATTCAATTCTCACCTCGAGGCTTCTGTTTTATTACTTGGCTTCTTTACTTAGCTAGTTGTGCTTTGGTTTTTGTACTTAAGTAGTTAATGCGTTTAACTATTCATTTGTGTTGTAATAACCTAGTTAGTTAACTTGTTAGTTAATTAGCTTCTTAATTAGTTAGCTTGTTACTTAATTAGTTTTGTGATGTAATAATTAGTTTAATTAGCTTAGATTAGCTAGTTAGCTTATTTATTCGGACCCTCCGTCGAGAAGGGCCAACTGTTGTAATAAGCGTGCGTGTGTGTGATGCATGTCTTCCAACCCCCATTTCTTTCTCCCTTTTACTTACCAGCTTTCGATGGTTAGTTTTAGGGCATATTTCATTAGCATACCTCATGCTTGCATGCGTGCACCATTCATCTGTATTGCATGCATCGGGCTCGGCGCATCATACTAACTGCATTGTGTTTCAATACATTTACTTGAATACGTGTTCAACAGCATGTTATCAAGTTACGTTCACATGCCATCTTAGAATAGCCGAGCCTATCTTAGTTGCATTTTTGCATGTGTTGCATTAGCCATCTTAACATGAACTAGGATCATGCATGATTTCTAATTAGTTCTCTGTTTTGGCTCAGAGTACACTGTGAGTGTTTAGGCTTTAGCATACTTCATGAGATGTGCATGTTGCCATGTTAGCATGCTTTCCATGAGGCTAACTGCTTAAGTGTTTAATTGCATGAATGCCTGTGGATGAAGGTTAGATTGCTTGAATTGAAACAATTCATCAAAATGTGTGTTTTCTAAACCCACTTGAGGGTGGCAAAATCCAAGACTTAGCTTACCTGCGAGTAGCACCTCTAAACCGTTTTCAAACAAACGAACATGAAATGTTTTGTTCCAACTTAGGTGATCTAGTCTATACTTGTATGCTGTGCGCATCACATAGTAATGATAAATTAATAACCAGAATAAGAACGCATGTGTTTTCAAAAATAACATATCATATTAGTAAAGGCCGATCTTTGATAGGGCGAGCGGGGGTGCTTATTGCATGACATTCCCCTCTCGTACCCAAGTTCCTGAGTCAAGGCAACTTTGGTGATGACGGACGCGTGGCCTTCGGCACGAGTCAGGGTTTCCTAAATTTCCCAAAATAAAACATTTAGGTGGCGACTCTATATCTGGCAAAGCAGTCTATGTTTGGCACTTTTTTATAAAAATCAGTTTTCCAAAACGATTTGCCAAATTTGGACTCTTTGGTGATTTATCAATCTTGCATTGCACTTTGTGAGATTAGATTCAGAACCGTGACACGAGTCCAAACTGCAGTAGCTAAGAACAAAACGATTCGCGCCCTCGCGCGCGGAGCCGGGAGTTCTCGGGCGGTCTACAACAACATATATAGGCATTATATCCACATGTTGTCCATCGATTACACCTTTGGGACTGAACTTAGGCCCTAGCTCACAGACAAAATTGATGAAACAAAAGAGAACCGAGTGAATAGAGAGAAACAAACGATGAATTCCAATTTCATTTGAGAAAGGAATGTTATAAAAACAACACTATCCATTAAGCTTGTTATCTAGATGGGAAGAGAAAAGCCGATTATGAGAGAAATTGAGAAGAATAAGAATTTCAATAAGAGAAGGAAATATAATAAAAGCAAAATAAACTGGATATGGGTGCTTTCTCTAGGAGATATTGTCTAATTTCGGCTCAAAAGAGAATATTAAACAACCACATCACTATGGAGATTAAGGATTTCTGCTAGTAAGCAATGTTTCAAAATACCAAGCAAGTCAAAAGGAATGAAATGAACAGAGAAACCAACTTGGACTCTAGCTAATCTGCAAATTACTTCATAAAAGAAAAGTAAATTATTTTTCCAATATACACATGTTAAATTTTGTTATTCAGGATAGGAATTCGGTATATACCATGTCAAATTTCTTAAAAAATTCTGCTGCAAAATGTGCTTGGTTAGATCCAATGTTCCTTATATGTCAATAACACATCGCACATTTTACAATCCAAGTAAAATTTGGAAACTTCAAGGCAATAATCAGTGATTGGCCAATCAGTGTAGTAGTGCCAGAATCCAATCATATTACATATGAAGTATTGTAACCAAATTAAAGGAAATAGAGAAGCAATATAAACAATATTTTCCTAGATATTGTTCTGTTTGTGTCAATTAAATATATTATACATATATTTACATATATATATATATATATATGTATAGTCACTAGTGTAATGGAGTTGCATATTCTACAAAGCAACTAACATATACCCACCTCCTGTAAAGCCCACCAACCATTAACAAAAACCTTACCAATTTCAACTTTGATTTACAGACACGTATCATTACCACCCGAAAACCCTCATTCACAATGAAAACCTATATCTATAAAATTCCACTAATAATAATCATAATCATAAATATATACACATAGAAGAGACATAAAAAATAGAGAACTCACCAGAAATTTCAAGAGGTTTTTTATTTCAAAAGACAAATTTGAGTAACTTCAATAGTGGTTCGGAGCTGATGAAACAGGGCTTTGTTTCAGAAACAAAAGGCAAGGAGAAGGAGAAGAGACATGTGTGTTGTAACGCCCTCAAAATAATACATAAAACCCAACAATTTCGACATACATTAATATAAGAGAATAAAACATTCTTCCATTCATCAAAGTATTCTTACAAAAGATATTACATGTTGACAACAAAAGTAAATGCCCTACGGGCTTACAACTTTCCAAGCCAACACTTGGGTACAACAAAAGAAGAGTACTAACTCTTTTAAACAAAGTAAGCCCTTAGCTCAATTTACATGTAATACATAAAAGATAACACAAAAAGTCTTTCAGCCTCTAGCCTCCCAAGCTACGTCCTTGGAGGTGGCATACCATCTGTACCTGAAAATGATGTCCCATATAGGGTGAGCCAAAGCCCAGTAGAGATATACTAAGCCAAATATAAGCAATGACTGAAACGATAGCATTATATAGATGGTTAACGCTTATAAACCAATTTAACTCACAATACAATTCCATGACAGATATGTCCATGTTACATTCTGTTTTTCCTTTACTTATCAAAATCATTTCATTTCACATGGCTCAGAACCTGGCCAAACGCTTCAATGAGATTAAAACAATTCCATATTTCACAATTTGTAAATGAGATTTCATCTCATATTTGACTACTTCCATACTTTCAAGTAATACACATATATTTGCTGTATTAACACTTCCATTTAATACACATATTTGCTGTATTAACACTTCAATCTGATACACATATTTGCTGTATCTATGGAGTCCATCCCCTATCTCCTCCCAAACAAGTTTGAGAGTCCATCCCCTATCTTCCCTCAAACCATGGAGTACATCCTTTATCTCCTCTCACACAATACATACATTCCAAGTATATAAGCAATTATCATATACAAAGATCAAACAATACACATATTGGATGTATTATGCCAACCATCATATTCTATAACAAATTCAACGTGATTAGTTTCGGTTTTCCCTAACCAACATGCAATATCTACAACAATCAAGACTATCCTCCATCGATAGCCCAAAGCATATATTTCTAAACAGAACATAAATGTATCAACAGATAAAATATCCACATTTTCATGGGTGAGTGATAAATTAATCCAATTACACCATTTAATCCCATAATTTCTCAATTTCATGGATTTCGACTCAATTCCATAATTTCCCAAATTAATTATACTAATTAATTTGTTTCGATAATTAGGGCATTTTCCCCCAATCCTCAATATCAACCCAAAGTTTGATTCCACCAATTTGACAACAATAATAACATTTTCCGATGTCCCATATACACATGGAGTTTTTAAAGCACAAACCCCTTTTTTATAAATTACACAATAGCCCTAACTTTTCCCAAATATTACCACATAATGCCAACTAATCAAAATGCATAAAACCTATGTCAAAACTCATAGATTGGAGTAGGAAATCCCTACCTCGAAATTAGAAGCTCAAAGGAGAAGATGACCAAAATCCAAAGTGCTCCAAATTCACTATTTTTCAGATTAAAAGGAAGTCCAACTCACCCTTTATCTTTCTTACAAAGAAACTAGGCTAGAAACTCACTAGAAGTAGATCAAAACCTAGAGAGAAGGTGTGTAGAGAGAGAGAGAGAGCTCGGATCTAGGGTTTGTGTAAAAAAATAAATGAAAAAGTGAAGTGTTTCCCGCTGCTGCGATCTGATATAACACAGGCTCGCTCAAGTGAAGGATTGGTCGCTCGAGTGACCAGACACAAATAAAGTCTCGCTCGAGCGAAGAAAGTCTCACTCGAGCCAACAATGCAAAGCTTCAGGTCTGCAACTAGAAGCACGCTCGAGCGACAGAATGCTCGCTCGAGCAAAGAAACTCAAAACATACACCTCGTTCGCTCGAGCGAAGGAAAGCTCGCTTGAGCCAAAAAATGCAACTCTCAGGTCCAGAACTGTAACGCCCTGGAAATAATGACATTTAACCCAACAATATTGACATGCTATGATATATAAAAGATCCACGTTCTTTCATTCAACAGGGTTCTATTACAAAACGTATTACATATTAACAACAAAAGCAAATGCCCTAAGGGCTTACAGCTTTCCAAGTTAACACTTGGTTACAAGAAAATAGAGTGCTAGCTCATTTACACATTAAGCCCTAGGCTTGAATTTACATGTAACACTGCAAAAGGAAAGACAAACAAAAGTCCATCCGCCACTAGCCTTCCAAGCTAAGTCCTTGGAGGTGGCATGCTACCAAGACGAAAATGATGTTCCCATATAGGGTGAGCCACAGCCCAGTAGAAATATACTAAACAAGTTATAAATAATGTCTAAAAGACTAACAATTGATAGATGGCCAACTCTTCTACATTCTTTCATCACTTCAACAAATATAAACAAAACAGATATATTCACACTTTCCATGACAAGCATACATGCTCGCCAATATTTTCTAGATAAGCACCCATGCTTTATCTACGGAGATCATCCCCTATCTCCTCCCAGTAACATCCGGTTTAGAGGTCCATCCCCTATCTTCCCCTAAACCGCGGAGTCCATCCCCTATCTCCTCCAACACAACACAATGCATATATATAACAATTATACACATCACATATCAATACATAAAATCAATGTATTCTTTCCATCGTCATAACCCATGACCCAATTCTATCTCAATTCCTCATTTTCCACAATTAATTATTCAAATTAATAAATCCATGTAATTAGGACATTTCCATAATTAACATTACAACCCTTAGGTTCCAATTTCACTAATGTTTCAACATTAATTCCATGTTTCTATACCAAACATGCTTCTAGGTTTATTATAGACAAAACCCCAACTTTTGTAAAATTACACAATGGCCCAAAGTTTCCCAAAATTTCACAACAACTACCAACATATCAAAATGCTAAAATTCAAAGACAAAATCTATAAAAAGGAGTAGGATATCCCTACCTCAAAGTTTGAGCTCAAAAGGAGATGAAGACCCAACACCCAACTTGCTCCAAAACCGAATATTTTCTGATTATATCGCAGCCCAAGACACCCTCTACCTTTTTAACAAAGCACTTAGGGAAGATTCACCTCTAGGAGATGATTTCTTAGAGAGAAGGCAGGCCTAGAGAGAGGCTCTCAGATTTAGGGTTTTAAAAAGTAAAAGCTTCAAAAAAGTGAAGTTTAGATCGCTGGCTGCGAACTGATATAAACAGGCTCGCTCGAGCGAAGACTTGGTCGCTCGAGCGACCAGACACAGAAAACCGTAGCTCGAGCCAAAAAGGTCTCGCTCGAGCCAACATCCTAGAAGTTCGCTCGAGCGAAGAAAAGCTCGCTCGAGCCAGGAACTCGACCTTTCAGGTCTGCAACTAGACGCACGCTCGGAAGCGAACCGCCGCTCGGCGAAGATCAACCAGATCGCTCGGCGAAGAATCACCGCTCGAGCGAAATCATGGTGTTCAGTCCGAGACTTGATCGCTTCCGCTGAAGCGCCGCCTGGCTCGACCCACCGACACAAAACTCAACGCTTCGCTCGGCGACCAACTCGCTCGGCGAAGGACAAAATTTCAGGCGGAACCCTTGGCTCCGAATACAACCAACTCAAACAAACCTCGCCTAACACATCCTATAACTCAAATACAATATATGAAAGGGCGTAACAGGACAACAATCCACTACCAACATCCACGGACACACGTCCGGATCACTGTACAACAAGGGGTAAACCCGGGATCGCTATAACCTCCCCCCCTTAAAGAATTTCGTCCCCGAAATTAAAACAAGTTTTTGAAAAGCAAGCCTTTTTCTCCATTTTAAACAATGTCATAACACAACATTTAACAATTCGACCCATTACCGGTCATCCATCTCCTATTAAGAGGCATTTCTCAACATGTACATTTCAACATGCAATTTCTTTCCATTTCAACCATTTCCCACATATATGGTTTACAATTTATATCATAAGCAATAATCATGATACAATTTTATTTCTATAATATAGCCAACATATGCAATATTATAATCAACTCCCATAACAAGGCAAGTTCTACAACATTTACATTAACCAAAACATACACCATGGTTTACAACTTAAGACATTTCAAATGTTCTTAAAGTTCATTACAATTACAAAATTGCAACACCTGATTACACATCAACAAATAAGTCCGGATATCTCTCACGGACTCCCAACTCACGTTCCCAAGTGGCCTCCTCCACTCCGTGATGTTTCCACAAAACCTTAACCAAAGGGATGGTCTTACCACGCAGGACTTGATCCCGCCTATCCAAGACCTGAACCGGCCTCTCCTCATACGAGGCATCCTCATCTACCTCTAAGTCGGTCCAATCCAACACGTGTGATGGATCCGGCTCATTCTTCAAGCATACTTACATGAAACACGTCATGAACTCCGCCAACCGTGGCGGCAAAGCTAAACGATAAGCAACCTCGCCAATCCGCTCAAGGACCTCAAAGGACCAATAAACCGAGGGACAACTTCCCACTCTTCCCAAATCTCAACAAACCCCGCCTAGGTGATATCTTGAAAAGACGTGATCACCCACCTCAAACTCTAACGGTCTCCTTCTACGGTCGACATAGGACTTCGGCGACTACGGGCGTAACAAGCCTCCTACGGATAAGCTCAACTTTCTCCGTCGTCTCCCTAACCAACTCCGACCCAACAAAGGTGTGTCACCCACCTCGCCCAACAAACCGGAGACCTACAAGGTCGGCCATACAAGGCCTCAAATGGTGCCATACCGATACTAGGTAAAAGCTATTGTAGGCAAACTCCACCACGGTGAAGTGCCTCTCCCATGTCCCATCAAATCAAGGACACAACCTCAAGCATATCCTCAAGGATCTGAATGGTACGCTCGACCGCCCATCACCGAGGATGATAAAACGTACTAAAGGTCAACTTAGTACCTAAAGCACTCTGCAAACTCGCCACAACCTAGCGAAGAAACGAGGATCTCTATCTGAGACGATCCACTGGGACCCCGTGCAATCTCACTATGTCCCGAACATACAAGTCGGCAAGATGATCAACTGAATCCCTCACGCGCATTGGAATGAAATGCACCGACTTGGTCAACCGGTCTACAACCACCCAAATAGTATCACTACCCCGCCGAAGTCTTCTAAGACCTACAACGAAGTCCATGGTGACATGCTCCCACTTCCACTCGGCAATAGGCAAGGGTTGTAACAAACCCGGCCTTTGATGCTCGGCCTTCACTTGCTGACAAGTAGGGCACTTAGACACGAAGACTGCCACATCTCTCTTCATACCCCGCCACCAAAACTGGCGACCCAAATCCCGATACATCTTAGTACCTCCCGGATGCACCGCAAGGCGTGAATGATGAAACTCTCGGAGTACCTCCTCGGCAGCTCCCAGACAAACAAACGGTCTCGGTATCTCACACTCAGGTCGGGATACACCGTCAAACCCTTCTCAACCTTCCCATTGGAGATCCTCTCTGAAGGATTCTACCTCAAGATCACCTCTCTGTGCCTCTAACACTCGAGTCACAAGTGTAGGTCACAAGAACCACGTAAAACAAGGCCGCATCTCAGCGGATTCGCCTGCAAGCCAAACTCGCCAAGTGCCCCCAACATCTCCCACTCTCGGATGGCTACACAAGCTACATCACTAATGGATTTCCTACTAAGAGCATCGCCACAACATTGGCCTTCCACAGGTGATAATGCAACTCGAAGTCGTAATCTTCTATAAACTCCATCCACCTTCTGCCTCAAGTTCAAGTCTTTCGCGGAAAACAGATACTTGAGACTTTTATGATCCGAGAACACCTCGAATCTCTCACCATAAAGGTAGTGCCTCCAGATTTTCAAGGCAAAGATCACATTACCAACTCTAGGTCGTGTGTAGGGTAATTCTTCTCGTATTTTTAATCGGCGTGAGCCATAGGCTACTACTTTCCCTCTTGCATTAACACACAACCCAAACCCTCTCGTGAGGCATCACAATAGACGCATAACCCAACCCTCTCTCCGGATAATCAAGATCGGAGCGGTGGTCAATCTAACCTTCAATTCTCAAACGACTTTTCACAAGTCTCACCCCATACAAATTTGACTCCTGGCGAGTCAACCTAGTCAACGGCGGCTAACACGAGAAATCTTTCACAAATCGACGGTAGTACCCGCTAATCCTTAAAATCGAATCTCAAACACATTCTTAGGCTGTGCCCAGTCTTGCACTGCCTCAATCTTGGATGTATCAACAGACACCCCTTCCCCAGGAACTACATGGCCTAAGGACTTGACTTCTCTTAGCCAGAACTCGCACTTCCCAAACTTGGCATACAGCCTATGGGCTCTAAGCAATTCAAGCACCACTCTCAAGTGTTCCTCGTGCTCTTGCTCTGAGGGGGAATAGATAAGAATATCATCCACAAAAACGACCACCAAACGATCCAAGGATTCCCGGAAGATCCGGTTCCTCAACTGCATAAAGATCGCCGGCATAGTAAGCCCAAATGGCATCACCAGAACTCATAATGGCCATACCGCGTACGGATTGCCGTCTTCGGAATATCCTCCTCTCTGACCCTCAACTGGTGGTAACCCGATCTCAAGTCTATCTTAGAGAAACAACGGGAACCCTTCAACTGGTCAAACAAGTCATCTATACGGGGCATAGGGTACTTATTCTTAACTGTAGCCTGATTCAACTTCCGGTAATCGATACACAACCTCAAGGCACCGTCTTTCTTTTTAGCAAAGAGGGCCGGTGCTCCCCACGGCGATACACTAGGGCGAACGAAGCCCTTATCTAGCAATTCTTGGAGCTGAACTTTCAACTCAATCAACTCTGCCGGTGCAAAACGATAAGGTGCCATAGAAATCGGCGCCGTGCCGGGCACTAAATCAATAGAGAACTCTGTCTCTCGGTGGGGTGGCAAATTAATAAGATCCTCGGGAAAGACATCTGGGTATTCACAAACTACCCTCGGCAACTCAATCTGGGTCTCATCACTCACCATTCTCAAAACTAGCAAGTAAACTACTAAGCTCATTACGCGCCATGACCGCACCTGTGGCACAATACTACCAACCAGGTCTCGTAAATAGTGGAACAACTCCCGTTCATCGTACAACAGGTAACCCTCTGGCGGTAGCAATCAATAACCGCCGGTATGACGATAACCGGTCCATACCCAAAATAACATCAAAGCCCTTCATGGGCATAACTACAAATGGAAAAGGAAGTCGATGATCGCCGACCTCTATATCACTGACCTCTACATCCGTGCCTCAAAATTAACTCACCCCAATAGGTGACACAACGCAAATAGGAGATGCTAAAAGTGCTAACTCCGGTTCAACACAGATGCAAATGCAGCAGATACAAAAGAATGAGATGCACCCGTATCAATCAATACTCTAGCAACCGAATTGCAAAACAGAAAGGCACATCTCACTACTGATGGAGCCAGATTAGGTCCTGTGATAACAGATACACGCTACCAGAGGCCTCGATCTACTGCTCGCCTCTCGGAGCATAGGATCATTGTCTTGTTGGGACGACGAAGCCCCGGATTGGCCCTCGAGGCTCGCAGACAGATCGAGCTTGAAATCCTGCGTCTGACTAGAACCAGACGCTCCTGAAGTGGCACTCAACCGTGGGCAATACCTCTTCATGTGCCCGGCCGTCCACACTGTAACACGACACGGCCGCCGCCTCAACTCGACTCGTGGTGCTGGCGAAGAAGCGACTCTCGACCCGCCTTGATGGGCAACAGAAGCCTTGTGACCCGGTGGCCACACTTGAAACATTGAACTCTCCTGTTCCCCTCCCGAGCTCTGACTCGGTCTTTGGAAAGTCGACTGGCCAAACCACTGGGACGGTGAGGTTATAACCCCTCCGCCTCCCGCCATCACTCCCTCTTGGCCCCTCTTGGAGCCCCCATGTTTCTCCTCTTCTCCCTCTGCATCATCGGCTCCATATGAGCCGCAGATCCACCAAATGCAGACTCGAATGTAAGGTCCACCAACTTTCAACTTGAGGTCCCACCTCAACTTCCGCTCAAACTTCATGTAACAGCGGCGCTCTCTGTCGCCACCGGTTCAGTGCAAACACAGACAAGCTAGTAAATGTAGCCTCAAACTCGCCACAGACAAACCCTCCGCTAAGCTTGGCAACCGATCCCTTAGTCTCTCCCTAGCCATCGGATAAAAACCTCTCTGGAAAGCATTCACAAACGCCACCCAAGTACTACCCGACGAACTTTCTCATACTTCCACCATTGACCGCATCTCCTTCACCGGGAAGGATGCCAAGGTCACTTTCAATGCTCCATCCTCAATGCCTAGCATTTGAGCGTTTTACTCATCTGTTCTAGCCACTGTCGCCTTCAATGGCTCCTTAGGATCCCCAACAAACTCCTCCGGGTTAGGCCGAAGAACTCCCTCTTCAAGAAAGAAGGTCCCGCCTCTTGCACGATTTCTGCTCTGAGAATACCTAAGGCCCTGCTATCTCTCGGGCCAAGGCACCCATGGCTTTCTTGACCCATGGCTCGGCCACATTGGCTGACCAACCCTTCCTCGAATCGGAACCTCATCCTAATGGCACTTCCTGCCTCCTAGGCCTACCACGCCTACCACCTCTTGCTCGTCGACATCCTAATAAAGGTAACACGAGCGTTAGCACATTTATAAACGATGCAAAACTAAACACTCACGTCCTAATGCATGGATAAGCGTAATTCATTCCACGTAAGCACATAAACACATATAGCACTTACAATTTCATTTCCGGATGATGATAGTCCCAAGGCGTTACTAGAGTACCCTAGAAACAAGCATTGATCAAGTGCCTTTCCAACAAGACTCCCGAAACCCAAAGACCCAATCAACATCCTAGAAACTAAATCCCATACCCAAATAATCACATAAGCATGTTATCACATAAACATATAACAAGACACCTAAGTCTCTATCAAGCGAGACAAACCCATTGTGATCCTAATCACTTCCCACGCACTCCAAAGTATTGAACCCAGACGCTCGATACCAAGTTGTAACGCATACGAAATAATGACATTTAACCCAACAATATTGACATGCTATGATATATAAAAGATCCACGTTCTTTCATTCAACAGGGTTCTATTACAAAACGTATTACATATTAACAACAAAAGCAAATGCCCTAAGGGCTTACAGCTTTCCAAGTTAACACTTGGTTACAAGAAAATAGAGTGCTACCTCATTTACACATTAAGCCGTAGGCTTGAATTTACATGTAACACTGCAAAAGGAAAGACAAACAAAAGTCCATCCGCCACTAGCCTTCCAAGCTAAGTCCTTGGAGGTGGCATGCTACCAGTACCTGAAAATGATGTTCCCATATAGGGTGAGCCACACCAAGAGAAATATACTAAACCGGTTATAAATAATGACTAAAAGACTAACAATTGATAGATGGCCAACTCTTTTACATTCTTTCATCACTTCAACAAATATAAACAAAACAGATATATTCACACTTTCCATGACAAGCATACATGCTCGCCAATATTTTCTAGATAAGCATACATGCTCTATCTACGAGTTCATCCTATCTCCTCCCGGTAACATCCGGTTTAGAGGTCCATCCCTATCTTCCCTAAACCATGAGTCCATCCCCTATCTCCTCCAACACAACACAATGCATATATATAACAATTATACACATCACATATCAATACATAAAATCAATGTATTCTTTCCATCGTCATAACCCATGACCCAATTCTCTCTCAATTCTCATTTTCCACAATTAATTATTCAAATTAATAAATCCATGTAATTAGGACATTTCCATAATTAACATTACAACCCTTAGGTTCCAATTTCACTAATGTTTCAACATTAATTCCATGTTTCTATACCAAACATGCTTCTAGGTTTATTATAGACAAAACCCCAACTTTTGTAAAATTACACAATGGCCCAAAGTTTCCCAAAATTTCACAACAACTACCAACATATCAAAATGCTAAAATTCAAAGACAAAATCTATAAAAGGAGTAGGATATCCCTACCTCAAAGTTTGAGCTCAAAAGGAGATGAAGACCCAACACCCAACTTGCTCCAAAACCGAATATTTTCAGATTATATCGAAGCCCAAGTCACCTCTACCTTTTTAACAAAGCACTTAGGGAAGATTCACCCTCTAGGAGATGATTTCTTAGAGAGAAGGCAAGTCTAGAGAGGCTCTCGATTTAGGGTTTTAAAAAGTAAAAGCTTCAAAAAGTGAAGTTTAGATCATTGGCCGCGAATCGATATAAACAGTTTCGCTCAGTGAAGACTTGGTCGCTCGGCGACGCATACCTGAAACCGTAGCTCGAGCCAAAAGGTCTCGCTCGAGCCAACATCCTAGAAGTTCGCTCGGCGAAGAAAAGCTTCGCCGAGCAGGGAACTCGACAACTTCAGTTGGCGCTCGGCGGCTGAAGCGCTTCGCTCGGCGAAAGAATCACCGCTTCGAGCGAAATCATGGTGTTGAGTCCAGCCGACGATCGCTTCGCTGAAGCGAAGCCGCCTGCTCGACCCACCAGACACAAAACTCAACGCCGCTCGGCGACCAACTCTCGCTTCGGCGAAGGACAAAAATTACAGGCAAGAACCCTTGGCTCCCGAATACAACCAACCTGAAACAAACCTGCCCAACACATCCTATAACTCAAATACAATATATGAAAGGACGTAAACAGGACAACAATCCACTACCAACATCCACGGACACACGTCCGGATCACTATACAACAAGGGGTAAACCCGGGATCGCTATAAGAACCAGACGCAGACGCAAGCTCGAGCGAAAGTACTTCTCGCTCAAGCCACCAGATACAAAACTCAACTCTCGCTTGAGTGAACAAACTCTAGCTCGAGCGAAGGATCTAAAACAAATAGCTCGCTCGAGCGACAAAAGGCTTGCTCGAGCGAAGGACCAAAATTCTGGGCAGCAACCATTTGTTCCCAAACACACCCAACCTGTAACAAACCTGCCCAACACATCCTATAACTCAAATACAAAGTATTGAAGGACAGAAACAAGATAAAAACAACAATCATCATCACGGAACCTAAGTCCGGAATACTGTACATAAAGGGGAAAACCCAGGATCGCTATATGTGTTTGTGAAATTCAATCTTGTTGGGGAATGGAAGAGTCGTCTCTCTCATTCATGGGTATGGGTAGAATAAAGGAGCGAATTGTATAGTATATTTTATATAAAAATCAAATTGAAATGTTTTATACAACCATACTACTTAGGAGTGTGATTAAAAAAATATATATATATATAATCACATTTATTGAAAAAGTGTGAATAAAAATAAATATTATTGTAGTAGTGTATATATAATCACACTTTAATTAGAATGTGTGATTAAAATATATATATATATATATATATATAGGGTAAATTACATTGGCACCCCCTAAGGTTTATGTTTATTACAATTCCCCCCTCACGTTTTGGAAATTATATCTCCCTCCTTGAGGTTTAAAGTTTCATTACAGATTCCCCCTCAGCAATTTAATTTTTTTAAATACCAATTTTGCCATACTGGTAAATTACATTGACACCCCCTCACATTTTAGAAAGTACAATCCCCTCCCTAAGGTTTAAAGTATCATTACCAATTGCTCCCTCCGTTAGTATTAGTTGGAAAAAGAAATTCATTGAAAAAAAAGGGTAAATTACACAAACAACCCCTGACGTTTATGTTTATTACAGTTCCCCCTCTCACCTTTTGGAAATTACATCTCCGCCCTTCAGCAATTTAATTTTTTTAAATACCAATTTTGCCCTCATTAAGTAAATTACATTGACACCCCTTACATTTTAAAAATTACAATCCCTTCCCTAAGGTTTAAAGTAGTATTACCAATTGCCTCCTTGGTTAGTATTAGTTGGAAAAAAAAAATTCATTAAAAAAAATATTAATTGGGAAAAAAATTTTTTGTTGGTAAAATTTTTAAATTTCTGCTTAAAAACCGACATAAGCTCATTTTTTAAATTTACATTTTTTCCTCAAATTTACAAACTAAGACAACCATTTATAAACCAAAAAAACTATCAAACAAATTTTTATGACAGTTTTAAAATTTTTGTAAATATAAATTGAAAACTGAAAACGAAATGGTTACCAAACAAGCTTGATGGTAAAAATATTGTAAAATTAACAAATAATTAAATAAGTTACCAACGTAAGAAATGACTTTTCAAAAGATTCTTAGGCTATGTATAGTTTCATGTTTAGATAAAAAAATTAAAAATTAAAAATTAATTTGGTTAAGAAATAAAAAATAAAAAATAATTATCATTTAAGGGTAAAAAAATAATTATCATTTTAACTTTTGGACAGGTTATATACATACGTATGGCTGTTTCAATTAAATTTGTAAAAAATTATTTCTAACCATTCGAAAGATAAAAATTACATTAAAATGATAATTATTTTTTATTTTTTATTTCTTAACCAAATTAATTTTTAATTTTTAAAAAGAAATTCTAAAAATCAAACTATACATAACGTAAGAATCTTTTGATAAATCATTTCTTACGTTGGTAACTTATTTAATTATTTGTTAATTTTACTTATTTTACCATCAAGCTGTTGGTAACCATTTCGCTTTTCAATTTATATGTACAAAAATTTTAAAAACTGTAATAAAAACTTGTTTGATAATTTTTTTAGTTTATAAATGGTTGTCTCAGTTTGTAAATTTGAGGAAAAAACGTATATTCAAAAAATGAGCTTACGTTGGCTTTTAAACAGAAATTTAAAACATTTACTAACAATTTTTTTTTCAATTAATCTTTTTTTTCAAATAATTTTTTTTCCAATTAATTTTTTTTTCAATGAATTTTTTTTCCAACTAATACTAACCAAGGGGGTAATTAATAATGCTACTTTAAACCTTAGGGAGGGGATTGTAATTTCTAAAATGTGAGGGGTGTCAATGTAATTTACCCAATGAGGGCAAAATTAGTATTTAAAAAAATTAAATTGCTGAAGGAGAGAATCTGTAACAAAACTTTAAACCTCAAAGGAGGAGATGTAATTTCCAAAAGGTGAACGGGGAACTGTAATAAACAGAAACCTCAGGGGGGTGTCAATGTAATTTACCCAAAAAAAATTAATTGGAAAAAAAATTATTTGAAAAAAAATTAAATGAAGCAAAATTAATTGAAAAAAAATTTTGCTAGTAAAATTTTTAAATTTCTGTTTGAAAACCAACGTAAACTTATTTTTTGAATTTATGTTTTTTCCTCAAATTTACAAACTAAGACAACCATTTATAAACCAAAAAAATTATCAAATAAGTTTTTATGGCAGTTTTTAAAATTTTTGTAAATATAAATTGAAAACTGAAAATGAAATGGTTAGCAAACAGGCTTTAGATGGTAAAAATACTGTAAAATTAACAAATAATTAAATTAGTTACCAACGTAAGAAATGACTTATCAAAAGATTCTTAGCCATATATGGTTTGTTTTTTAGAATTTTTTTTTAAAAATTAAAAATTAATTTGGTTAAGAAATAAAAAATAAAAAATAATTATCATTTAAGGGTAAAAAATAATTATCATTTTAACTTTTAGGAGTTATATATATCGTGTGCATTTTCAATTTAATTTGTAAAAAATTATTTCTAACCACTCGAAAGATAAAAATTATATAAAAATGATAATTATTTTTTATTTTTTATTTCTTAAACAAATTAATTTTTAATTTTTTTTTTTCGAAAAATCAAAACATACATAGCCTAAGAATCTTTTCATAAGTCATTTCTTATGTTGGTAACTTATTTAATTATTTGTTAATTTTACGACATTTTTACCATCTGAAACCTGTTTGGTAACCATTTCGTTTTCAGTTTTCAATTTATATTTACAAAAATTTTAAAAATTGTCATAAAAACTTGTTTGATAATTTTTTTGATTTATAAATGGCTGTCTCAGTTTGTAAATTTGAGAAAAAAACGCAAATTCAAAAAATGAGTTTATGTTGGTTTTTAAACAGAAATTTAAAAATTTTACTAACAAATTTTTTTTTCAATTAATTTTTTTTTAATTAATGTTTTTTGAAATAATTTTTTTTCAATGAATTTTTTTCCCAACTAATACTAACCAAGGGGGCAATTGGTAATGCTACTTTAAACCTTAGGGAGGGGATTGTAATTTCTAAAATGTGAGGGGTGTTATAGCGATCCCGGTTTTCCCTCTCATGTTTACTGTATTCCGGACTCGGTTTCGTTGATAGTTGTTGTTGTTTGTATTTCATTTTCGTCCTCTGACTCTTTGTATTTGAGTTTAGAATTGTCTTGGGCATGTTTCGAACAGGTTGGTTGAGCTTTTGTCCCAACTTTTGTTGCCTAGATTTTTGGTGATACGCTCGAGCGGGTCTTCTTACGTTCGAGCGGCGTTTGCACACCTTCAGTAATTTGTTCGTCTGCAAAAATACTGCAGATGTGTTTTTCATGCTCGAGCGGGTATCCTTGCGCTCGAGCGGGTGTTTAATGTCTGTAAAACTACTGGAAGAGTGTAATCTACGCTCGAGTGGGTTCCTTTTTGCGCTCGAGCGAGTGGTGTCTTGTTTTGTGCCATGGCGTTGAGCGGGTATTTTTGCGCTCGAGCCGGTTATGTTTTTGTGTTTGACGCTCGAGTGTCATATTTTCCGCTCAAGCGGGTCATACATATATCAAATCTGGACTGCGTTATTTCAAATCACTTTTTCACACACTCTCTCTCTCTCTCTTACTTTTCAAAACCTATTTTGAGAGCCTCTCTCTCTAGAATACAACTTCTTTGTAAGGTTTGATCTAGTTCTAGTGTATTTCTAGCCTTGTCCCTTTGTAAAAAGTGTGAGGTTTGGCTTGCTTTTCATTTTGATCTGAAAATCTTGAAGTTTGGAACACTTTGGAAATTCTTCATCATCACTTTTAGTCTCATCTTTTGAGGTAGGGATAACTACTCATACTTATGGTCTTTGACATAAACTTGTAGTCGTTTTGATATAATGTTGTAGTTGGGTAATTGTGGGTGTTAGGGTTTCAAATATGAAAAGAGGGGTTTTGTTCTTTTGGCCAATACATGCGTGTTTGGGTCCTAAAATGAAATTGTGGATGTTTAATAATAATATTTGGACCTTTGGGTCAATATTGGAAAAAGGGAGAAAAATGCCATATTTGGGTTTTATTGGGTCATTAGTGTAATTAATGACTTTCATTGTGAAATAATGAAACTGAGGAGTTATGAGAATGAATGGTGGAGTTGGATTGATTAATCACTCACCCTTGAAAATATTGATAATTTATCTGTTGATGCATTTATTATCTGTTTAGAAATAATTGCTTTGGATTATCGGTGGAGGATAGTCGTGATTGTTGTAGACACTGTATGTTGATTAGGGAAAACTGAAACCAATCATGTTGAATATGTCATTGAATATGACGGTTGGAATAGTACATCAAATCTGTGTATTGATTGATCCTGTTTATGATAATTGTTTATATACATTATTTTGTGTGGAAGGAGATAGGAGATGTACTCCACGGTTGAGGGGAAGATAGGGGATGGACTCCTAAACCGGATGTTATTTGGGAGGAGATAGGGGATGGACTCCATTAATACAGCAAATCTGTGTATCATTTATGAAGTATGGAAGTGTTTTAATATGATATTGATACAGCAAATATGTGTATCTATTATGAAGTATGGAAGTGTTTTGATATGAGTTGTTATCTTATTTGAAATGGAAGTATCGTTGATATGAGTTGTAATCTCATTTAAATTGTTTGGCCAGGTTCTGAGCCATGATTATGAATTGAAAATTTGTTAAGTAAAGGAAAGTAAAATGAACATGGACATATTTGTCATGGAACTGAAATGTGTTATGAGTTGATTTATATGAGTAAAACATTTATCAAATGTTAATGTTTTAGTTATTGTTCATATTATGTTTAACATATCTCTACTGGGCGTTGGTTCACCCTATATGGGACATCATTTTCAGGTACAGGTGATATGTTGCCTCCAAAGATGTAGCTTGGGAGGTTATAAAAGCTGAAGGCTTCTTTTTGTGATTATTTTTTGGTATTACATGTATATCAAGCCAAAGGCTTATTTTGTGTTTTGAGTTAGTACTCTCCATTTTTGTAACCAAGTGTTGGCTTGGAAAGTTGTAAGCCCGTAGGGCATTTACTTTTATTATCAACATGTAATACTTTTGGATTAAATACTCTGATAAATGGAAATATGTTTAATTCTCTTATGTTTATGGATGTCACGAATGTATGATATATGAGTTTATTTCTGAGGGCGTTACAGGTGTCAATGTAATTTACCCAGTGAGGGCAAAATTAGTATTTTAAAAAATTAAATTGCTAAAGGGGGAAATCTTTAATGAAACTTTAAACCTCAAAGGGGGAGATGTAATTTCCAAAAGGTGAGGGGAGAACTGTAATAAACATAAACCTTAGGGAGGTCTTAGTGTAATTTACCCCAAAAAAATTAATTGGAAAAAAAATTAATTGAAAAAAAATTTTGGTAGTAAAATTTTTAAATTTCTGTTTAAAAACCAACGTAAACTTATTTTTTGAATTTATGTTTTTTCTTCAAATTTACAAACTGAGACAACCATTTATAAACCAAAAAAAATTATCAAACAAGTTTTTATGACAGTTTTTAAAATTTTTGTAAATATAAATTGAAAACTGAAAATGAAATGGTTAGTAAACAGGCTTTACATGGTAAAAATGTTATAAAATTAACAAATAATTAAATAAGTTACCAACATAAGAAATGACTTATCAAAAGATTCTTAGGCCATATATGGTTTGATTTTTAGAAATTTTTTTTTAACATTAAAAATTAATTTGGTTAAGAAATAAAAAAATAAAAAATAATTATCATTTAAGGGTAAAAAATAATTATCATTTTAACTTTTAGGAAAGTTATATACATACGTATGGCTGTTTCAATTTAATTTGCAAAAAATTATTTTTAACCAATCGAAAGATAAAAATTATCTAAAAATGATAATTATTTTTTATTTTTTATTTCTTAACCAAATTAATTTTTAATTTTTAATTTTTTTTTTGAAAAATCAAACCATACATAACCTAAAAATCTTTTGATAAGTCATTTCTTATGTTGGTAACTTATTTAATTATTTGTTAATTTTACGACATTTTTACCATCTGAAACCTGTTTGGTAACCATTTCGTTTTTAGTTTTCAATTTATATTTACGAAAATTTAAAAAATTGTCATAAAACCTTATTTGATAATTTTTTTGATTTATAAATGGTTGTCTCAGTTTGTAAATTTGATGAAAAAACGTAAATTCAAAAAATGAGTTTATGTTGGTTTTTAAACAGAAATTTAAAAATTTTACCAACAATTTTTTTTTTTCAATTAATTTTTTTCTAATTAATTTTTTTTCAATGAATTTTTTTTCCGACTAATTACTAACCGAGGAAGCAATTGGTAATACTACTTTAAACCTTAGGGAGGGGATTGTAATTTCTAAAATGTAAGGGGTGTCAATGTAATTTACCCAGTGAGGGCAAAATTAGTATTTAAAAAAATTAAATTGCTGAAAGGGGGAATCTGTAATGAAACTTTAAACCTCAGGAAGGGAGATGTAATTTCCAAAACGTAAGGGAGGAACCGTAATAAACATAAACCTCAGGGGGTGTTAGTGTAATTTACCCTATATATATATATATAATCACACTTAATTAGAAAGTGACATAAAAAATAAATATTATCACATTCAATTGGATTAAGTGTGATTAAAAATTTGGGAATTATATATTTTATATAAAAATCAATTTAAAATATTTTATACAATCACACCTATTTAGGAAGTGTGATTAAATATATATATATATATATAATCACACTTATTTAAAAAGTATGATTAAAAAGTAGTAATGTATATATAATCACATTTTAATTACATTGTGTGATTAAAAAATATAAAAATAATCACACTTTGATTAGAATTAAATAATATATAAATAATCACATTTATTTAAAAAGTATGATTAAAAAGTAATAGTGTATATATAATCACACTTTAATTAGAATGTGTGATTAAAAAATATATATAAATAATCACACTTTAATTAGAATGTGTGATTAAAATATATATATATATATATAATCACACTCATTTAAAAAGTGTGATTAAAAAGTAGTAGTGTATATATAATCACACTTCAATTAGAAGGTGTGATTAAAAAATATATAAATAATCACACTTTAATTAGAATGTGTGATTAATATATATATAAATAATCACACTTATTTAAAAAGTGTGATTAAAAAGTAATAGTGTATATATAATCACACTTTAATTAGAATCTGTGATTAAAAATATATATAAATAATCACACTTTAAGTAGAATGTTTGATTAAAAAATATATATATAATCACACTCATTTAAAAAGTGTGATTAAAAAGCAGTAATGTATATATAATCACACTTTAAATAGAATGTGTGATTAAAAAATATATAAATAATCACACTTTAATTAGAATGTGTGATTAAAATAAATATATATATATATAATCACACTTATTTAAAAAGTACGATTAAAAAGTAATAGTGTATATGTAATCACACTTTAATTAGAAGGTGTGATTAAAAAAAATATATATATATATATATAATCACACTTAATTGAAAAGTGACATAAAATATAAATATTATCACACTCAATCAAATTAAGTGTGATTAAAATATTAATCTAATTTTTTTTATCGCACTTTCAATAAAAGTGAGATATTTTTTTTTTTGTCAAAGTGTGATCTTTAACTATTTTTGTAGTAGTGCGTCTTGTCATTTGGAAAGGCATTTCTGAAGAAGATGGTGTAAAAGATATCATTGGTATGAATGCGGAATTGCCAAACATTTCTTCAGTTAAAATTTGAGCTTCAATTATCCGAGTATTGCATCTAGTAACCATCAATCTTGTACCATTACATAGTCCATTTTTCAGTGTAATGTTTCTCAACAATATTATAAGACAACCTACTTTCAACTCTAACTTAAAAGTTGGCAGCTTAGGAGGATCCAATGAATTTAAATATTCATTAGGATATCTATTTGTAATAGTAGGATCAATTTTATTATCTTCAGACATTTTATCCGCTGCAAGATAAGTATATAATCTCCCTTAAAATATATTCAACGTAGTAGTATTAATGTCACTGATATCATCGTTACGCGCAGACAAAATTGTGCGTTCAGTTAAAAATGTTGGGGTTAACGTCTCTATCATATTCAACTATGGGTAAATTGTAGAGAGTAAATCATTTAAATATTGACATTTATGTATTATTGATGGAAGGTTAACGATTTCTTGAAGATTGGTCCCAATCTAAAAAAAGTAAAATCAATAAAAAAAATTAAGTGTAAATACAATTTATTAATTTAAAATAATTTATATAACAAGGAAAAAGGTTAAAGTAGTGTTACCTCCATCAAGAAATTTGCAAAATTAGCATTTTCATGGCCTTTAGGATTCAAGTGCATATTCAAATCCAAAGTTAAGATATGTATATGCTTCCATAGAATAGAATGTCTTAATGATGCATTCACAATTTGCTCACGAACTCCTTTGGGTATAACTGGTAAAATTTGTCGAAAGTCTCCACCAAGAATAACAGTAATACCTCCAAATGGCTTTTCACTATCACAAATATCCTTCAATGTACGATCAACCGCCTCAACATAATGTTTATGTTGCATAGGAATTTCATCCAAAATTATGAGTTTCGTTTCTCTAAATAACTCAGCTTGTAATGATTGTTTGCTAAACCCACAAAGTGAATTTTCCAAGACATCTAATGGAATGGAAAATGTTGAATGTGCAGTGCGATCTCCTACCAGTAACAATGATGCAATTCCAGATGAACCACAGTAACAATGATATGCCCAAGGCTACGACATTTTAATGTAATCATATTATACAGAAATGTTTTCCATGTTCCAACACCCCCATTCAAAAAGAAAACAGTTCCTTTATTTTGAAAAACTGAAGAAGTGATTGTGTTATAAGTATTCCGCTGTCCATTGTTGAGACAATCAATAGTAATTTGTGGATCTAACTGTTGTGCCTCACTCTGTAGTTGTTGATGTTCGAATATCAATCGATTACCAATTGTTGTAGTCCAATTTGTAGTAGGTTGTGGCATGGGTGGAAAGTCAATTAAACTTTTGCCTGATTCATGAAGCATTTGATTCAAAAGATGGATATCATAATCCTCAATTTGAGCGTCAGTTGGGTTAGAAATGGCGAACAATATACGAATCTTATATGCAAGATCATCACATATATGCATTGAGAATTGGTTCTATAATGCACATGGATTTAGTGGAGAGCACTGGGTGAGAATAATACTAAACAATCTCCTCAATTGATATCCAATTTTCATAATTGTAGCCTCTTTCAAGCAGTGTATCCATTCTTCATCATCTTCTAAAAGCCCCCTTGCAGCACATGATAATTTAAATGTATCATGCACAACATTATCAACTGTGCGTAAAGACTGAAACGACTTTGGTCCTTTGACAACGATTACTAACAAATGCAGATAAAATCTTTCACCATAATTAGGGCTAGCAAAGTACATTCTACTAATTGCATATCCCATTTCTCTTGATTTTCATCTCTTTTCTGACTTGAGCCAAACAAAATGCTGTGGAAATTCTTGATAAGTGAATGGACATTCATCTTCACTAGTAGCACAATATGCAAAGAAGCTAGTAAGAGTTGTCATTTGTTGACCAGCTCTAGATTGAATCGTTTCTAATGACGCTTCTGGGTTAAAAACAACGCAATGCATTCCAGGTAAATGAAGTGCCAATCGTACAACCGTTGGCATCTCTACATGCAAAGAATGACGAAATATTTGCTAAGCAACTTTTGGAGGTCCAATATACCTTACATCGAAATATTGTTGAGTCTCATTTATCATTCCCAACACCATTGTTGTACAATCATAACCCTTATAAATGTACTTATGTATATACTTGACACATCTCATTCCAGCACAAACTTCCACATTTATATAACAGTTGAAAAGTTTAGAAAGATATGCATTGTATAGTACGACATCCCTATTATCAATTTCGTGCCCCCTCACAATATGTACTTGACCATTATTGCGACGACGATAGATAGGGTATCCATCTTGATCCATAGTTATAGCGACCCCGGTTTTTCCTTTATTGGCTACTATATTCCAGACTCGGTTCTGTAGATGTCGGTTGTTGTATATGTTTCATTTCCGTCCTTTAATTCTTTGTATTTGAATTTTGGGATGTGTTGGGCAGGTTTGTAACAGGTTGGGTGTATTTTGAAACAAATAGTTGCTGCCCAGATTTTGGTGTCTTCGCTCGAACGAGGCTTTTGTCGCTCGAGCGAGCTCTGTGTTTTAGTTTCTTTGCTCGAGCTAGGGTTCCTTCGCTCGAGCGAGAGTTGAGTGGTGTGTCTGTTGGCTCGAGCGAGAAGCCTTGCGCTCGAGCTTGTGTCTACATCTAGTTAGGACCTGAAGGTTGCATTTCTTGGCTTGAGCGAGCGAGGACTATGTTTTGAGTTTCTTCACTCGAGTGAGCATTCTTGCGCTCGAGCGTGCTTCTGGGTTGCAGACCTGAAGCTTCGTTTTGTTGGCTCGAGCGAGACTCTCTGCACTCGAGCGAGGTTTTTTTGTGTCTGGTCGCTCGAGCAACCATTCCTTCGCTCGAGCGAGGCTCAAATATATCAGTTCGCAGCAGCAGCTTCTTCTTCATTTTTCTCCATCTCTTTTACTCAAACCCTAAAACGGCTGCTCCCTCTCTCTCTACATACCTTCTCTCTACAAATACTCCACGTTCTAGGAGCCTTCTACCCTAGTTCCTTTGTATAAAGTGTAGAGCTTGGTGTGGGCTACGTTTTGATCCAAAAATCTTTGAGTTTGGAGTATCTTGAGTTTTCTTCATCTTCTCCATTTGGTCTCTTCACTTGAGGTAGGGATACCCTACTCCTTCTTATGGATTTTGACATAAATTTTAGTTATTTTGATTAAATGGTGAATTTTGATAATTTTGGGAAGGCTAGGTTTGATTTGTAATTTATAAAAGAGGGGTTTTTCATGTTTGAGTCAAGTATGCATAAGAGGCTTGGAATTGGGGTCGTTTATGAAATATGAGTGAAATTTGGGCCTTGGGAGCGACATTGTGAATAAGGGAAAAATACCCTAATTATGTTGAATAATTAATTTGAATAATTAATTTGGAAAAATATGAAATTGAGTTAGAAATCATGAAATTGGAAAATTATGAGATTGAATGGTGTAGTTGGACAAATAAATCACTCACCTATGAAAATGTTGATATTTTATCTGTTCGATAAATTTATTATCTGTTTAGAAATAACTGCTTTGGACTATCGGTGGAGGATAGTCTTGATTGTTGTAGACACTGTATGTTGATTAGGGAAAACTGAAACTAATCAAATGAGTATGTCATTGAATATGACGGATGGAATAACACATTGAATATGTGCTTTGCTTGATCATTGTATATGATAAGTGTTTAAATACATTGCATATGTATGCTGTTTGGGAGGCGATAGGTGATGTACTCTAAGGTTTGAGAGGAGATAGGGGATGTACTCTCAAACCTGTTTGGGAGGAGATAGGGGATGGACTCCATTGATAATTAAGTTGGCTAGAGTGTCCAGGGTGAAAGTCTCGAAATCCTGATTACGTTTGTATAACGTAGATATTTGAAGTATTAAAGTATTTTAATATGAGTTGTAGTCTCATTCGAATTGTGGATAATGGAAGTGTTTTAATATGAGTTGTAGTCTCATTTAACTATTTGGTTAGATAATGAGCCATGTTTATGAATTGAACTTGGATGAGTAAAGAAAAGTGGAATGAAACATGGACGTATTTGTCATGGAACTAGAATGTGTTGTAAGTTGATTTACAAGTGTTAATCATTTATCAAATGCTAATGTTTTAGTCAATTCTCATATTTGGTTTAGTATATCTTTACTGGGTTTTGGCTCACCCTTTATGGGACATCATTTTCAGGTATAGATGGTATGCCACCTCCAAGGACGTAGCTTGGGAGGCTTAAAGGCTGAAAGATCTTTTGTTGTTATCTTTTTGTATTATATGTAAATCAAACCAAGGGCTTATTTTGTATAAAGAGTTAGAACTCTTCTTTTGTTGAACCCAAGTGTTGACTTGGAAAGTTGTAAGCCCGTAGGGCATTTACTTTTATTGTCAACATATAATACTTTTGTACTTAACACTCTGATGTATGAAATATGATATCTCTTTCTTGTATCATGAATGTATGATGTATGGGTTTATTTTGAGAGTGTTATAATAGTTGTTGTTTCTGTGAAAGCTCGAGGGTATCTCTTAGTGCATCTACCATTTTCCATACATGGTGCTTGCGAATTTCGAGCACCACATGGTCCATGTACCACACAACATTTGATAGTTTCAAAAAGCATAGGATCATCTTTTGGGTCTGGAAATTCTGCACAAACCAATTTGCCCACTTGAGCACATGTTTGAATTTTGTCTGGACCCTTAAGAAATAAAAGTGCATGCATATGAGGGAGACCTCGTTTTTGAAATTCAATTGTAAAAACATGTACAACTTTATTTCCAAACACCTGATTTGTTTCTATCTCTTTCATCAAACACTTTCTCTTCAACTCAAAAACACGGGCAATTAAATCAAGACGATCAATAGGTTTTTGATGTGGTAATAATGCTAAAGTAATTTCTGGCCAACTGGGATTTGCAGTCATGGTAAGAAAAATATCTGGGTGTTGGTTGTATCGCGTGATAGCCATTGAATCTTGGAAGATTTCAAACATATGTCTAGAACTACTAGTAAATGAAGATGGCAAAACAAACCTTTGACCAATTTGACCAGGTTGCACATAATCTGGATCAATATCTGACAACTCTTGATAAAGATCAACCCGAAGTTTTCCTTGATTAAGCTTGTAGTATGTCAATCGATTTTTCTTAGTTGCAGCCCAAGCATCTACCAAAAACTCTTGAAATAATTTCCCACCTCTCAAAATTGTTGAATACTCTATGGGTCGTTCAAACAAACAATAACTATAAAAATCCATTTGAGTAAGTCGATCAGTTGAAGGTCGATCATACTGAACGTTCCACAGTTTTAACTCAGGTTCCCATCCAAGCTCACCATATGGAAATAATAGAACATAATGTAATGGCAAGTATGCTGGGTGACATTCATTAATTTGCATCAACTCATTATTTCCTTGAAAATGTAAGATAATATCTCTCATTCCACTTACCTCTGTTCCATCACCTAGTATTACAATAGCAATCTCATCTGCAGTTAGTAGGTTATACCGACGTCGATCAGTTACTGAATTGTAATGTAGATAAGCAGGTAGATTGTGTCCTGCCGAGTCTAATTGATGTAAAATAGCATGAGCCTGGCAAAATTTATCTACAAATGCATTGACTTGCAACAAACTATCCTAAATAGTTTTCAGAACATCCCTCCTCAAGTTAGGATTTCTACGATTACGAATTTCTAAAGCTGAATTAGGGTCATAGATATCTGATTGAGCATAACTCGTATCCTGCCCTGGTTGTGGTTGTAGTGATCCTGTTCGATGTTGCAATTCCCTATGAATTGTGAATGATATAGGGTCCCTTCCACTGAGTACTCTAGGATCCAATGTAGCACCAAGACTCGTAAAAGCATTGGCTGCATTATACACTCGAGTATAACTTTGAAAGGATTTTGATTGATCATTATTCCATCATACAATGCCTGAAGTGGTGGAGGGGGTGTAATAAGTAAAGGTAGCGTAATCTTTCCTTCAAAACAGCAAGTTCCGAAGAGGGGACGCTTCATAGATGATTTTGTCAATTTTTCATCTACCCAATGTAAGGCTAAACAATAAGGACATAATACATCCATCTTGCCAAGATAATGGTGGCAGGAATCTTTGTGTGCCCGGGCGTCAATTGATGTACTCATAGACATATCTTCTAATTCATCATCAGTGCATAGATTTTCTTGAAGAAATCGATTTATAGGATTTGTGTATAAATAAAATTATATAAAACAACACAGTATGAGTAAGAGTATGTGTTTCAAGATTAGATATAATAGATTACTGATTCTTTTGTGGAGCTAAAGATGTGCTTGGCATAGAAAACGAACATGTAGAATGATGGGTAATCATTGTTCGTTTTTGTGCCGAATAGGAATCTTCAGTTATTGTTTCCCACTTCAGGCAAGCCCGATTGCGACGAATTGGTGTTAAAGAAGGTTGTCGTGGTTGAAAAAATTAATCTGATCTCTCTTGTTCTTGTTACAAGCATTGAAATTTAAAGTATGAATTTTCATTTTTTTCACGCTCTCGCCGGGCACGTTGGGCCAAGGCAGCTTTTGATATTACATTATCATGTTATGCCTAAAATAAAAATATTTGATCATTGGTACAAAAAATGTAAATATTGTGCTTAAAATGAAAATATCTTCTTATTTCTTTCCTTTCTCTTAATTTTGTTTTCTATTTTATTTGTTTTATACCTTTAATAATGTTATTTTTATTTCTTTCTTTCTTCATTCACTTTGTATTTTATTAAAAAAATAAATAAGAATTAAAAATATTGGCCCATTTTTTCTTTTTTCCTATTCTCTTCATATAAGTTGCAACTTATGGATGATATATTATAAATGCACATGAATCCATATAAAATATAAATAAAAAAATTTAGAAAACACATACAAATAACAGCAAATTACAGAAAAACATATTACAATCATTTTACAAAAACAACATAAAACAACAAATCCATTTTATACACTCATAGCTTTTAACTATTTGAAATTTTGATCAGTTTTGCATCATATTTTTTAAAAAGAATATATACCACTTGGCTTGCATTTGTCATTTTCTTGTCAGAATGAGCCATCTTTTCTTTTCCCTTAGACATTAAGTTGACCTTTTCTTTCTCTTTCGCCTAACAAATATAAATAAAATATTCAAAAGATTAAAAACATCTTATATAAATAAAATACATATAATGTTTGACTTGATTTTGTATTTACTGCACCAACACGGATAACATTAAGGTCGTACTCATCACGGATAACCACACAAACATTTCTAGGTGGGGTTATAGGAACGAACCTCTGAAATGGATTGTGAACAAATTAAAATCTATATAATAAAGTGGTAATAGTAAGAGAATATATTTCAAGAATTAAACACAGTTGTTTACCAATCTGGTGTTAAAAAATGTTGTGTTGGGTTAATACATTCCTTTGATTTCTCTCGTTCGCCGCAGCGTTGTCCCAATTGGTATGCGAACATGGCTTTTGATTTTTCACGTTCTCGTTATACGTTGGGCCAATGCAGCTTTTGATAACACATTATCATTGTGTGCCTAAAATAAGAATATTATATAATTAGATGCATAAAATGTGAAGATTATCCCCTCTCTTGCTTCCCTTTCATCATGTATTTTTTCTTTCTTTTAACTAACTTTTCCTCTTCATTCGGTTGAGTTGTTAGTCATACAAAAACCAATGCATGTATTGATGAAATTTAAAAAGGAAGAAAAAAATAATTTGAAAACACATTAAGCACACAAAACTATAAACTTACTATGCATTTATTGCTTTAAAGACACATTGACAAAATGTATGTTGAAAAGGTAAATATTAGATCATTAGGTACGTGAAATGTGAATATTAACATGTAATGTTTTCTACTTTCCTTTTCCCTCTTGTTATTTTTGTTATATTAAATTTTATTTTGTCTTTTTCTTCTTTCCTTAAGAACTTATAAGAAAAATAAAAATAAAAATAAATTATATTCTGTAGTTTCTTTTTCATCACATATTTGTTCCTTCTTCTTCCTTTTCTTTTTCATCACATATGCTATGTTGTAAATGCGACATGTGTTCATACAAATAGACAAACATATTAAAAATTCAAATTTGATATTTATACAAATGCATTAGCGTATATGACACTATGCGACATGTGTTTAACATGCTTTAGAAAAACATTTCACAATCAATCAGAATTGAATAAATATTTGAAAAAGAAACTTTTAAAAAATGTAGATAAAAAAGCATATATGACACTATGCAATTATTAAAAAATCTATAAAAATAATTATAATAAATATTCAAAAAAAGAAGCTTTTAAAAATTGTTGAGAAATCATACCACGGAATATGCATTTTCCTTTCCTTTGCTAGAAGAGATAACCTTTTCTATTTCCTTTGATATTGCTTTATTTTTTTCCTTTTCCTTTGCCTTTGCCTATAAAAAAAATAAGTAGAATATATTCATCAATTATTTTTAAAATGATAAGAAAATTCATGTCCAATGTTCAAGTGACTTTTAGGCATACTTCACGAATGCGAATAGTATTAAGATCACGCTCATCGTGGATTACAACATTAACATTTCTTTCTTGAAGAAATCGAACCTAAATATATACAAAAACTGTAGAATGATAAATAAAATTTTATACACATAACTAAGAAAATTAGTAAACGTCATTGATATTACGGTTCGGTGCAAGTCTCCATCCACCTATAAAGTATGAGAAAAAAAAGTATTTTATTAGAAGAAAATTAGATATGATAATTTTTTTTAAAAAAATAAATAAATAGGCCTTACATTATAAGAGAGCTACGTAAATTTATATAAAGAAAAAAAAAACAAAAAAACTTACTTGATCAAAAATAGTAATGTTGTCCATAACTATTGTATTGAAACCTAAAAATGTTTGGTTATATAATTTTAGACATCAAGAAACAAAAAATTAGCAATACTAAAAGTTAACATGGATTTCATTAGCAATGAAATGTTATTTCCAAATCAGTTGCTACCAAATCGGATAATAAAATTCAAAATCTTATTCAAATAAATAATTGCCACAGATAAAAAAACCTTAATGGGTTACAATCAAGAGGAAAGAAAATAAAAATATAAACATCTAAAAAAAAAAAGGCCAATCCAATCACATTAAAATGATAAAATTAAATATTGAAATCAGCCCTAATAACATGAAGAGTATGAAAATTGGAGCACAAATTTGGACATGAAGAGTATTAAAATTAAATTTGGATTTCAACTCTTTTCTTTCCAAACTGACTTTAATTTTATGGAGATAAAATTAAAATCAAAATCAAAACCCGTTATAATCATAAATATTTTGAAATTCACCATTTATTACTTGGAAAGTCCAAACATAAATTTATGCCCCCCCAAAAAAAAAAAAAATTCACCAGACAACAAAGCCATTTTATAAACAATAATGAATATTTATTTCATGAAGACAATTAAAGCAATACACACATATACGTTCACCAGCTCATTTTGTCTCATCAAAAACAAAAATTTTGTCTTAACCCATTGATTATGGCTTTAGTTGATGAAATTCTTATAAACCCAGAAATATATAAACCTATCAATGTAGAGAGAGAAAATGTAAACCCAGAAATTGGAATCACCCAAAAATATATAAACCCAGATGTAACGCCCTCAAAATAATACATAAATCCCATCATATTAGATATGCAATAGTATAAAGAAATCAACACCATTTCATACATCAGAGTAATTCTTACAACAGTATTACATGTTAACAACAAAAGCAAGTGCCCTATAGGCTTACAGCTTTCCAAGTTAACACTTGGTTTCACAAAAAGGAGAGTACTAACTCCATACAAAAGAAGCCCGTGGCTTGATGTACATGTAATGCAACAAAACAATCAAAAACAAAGAGTCTTCAACTCCCACATCCATCTAAGCTATGTCCTTGGAGATGGCATGCTACCTGTACCTGAAAATGGTGTCCCATATAGGGTGAGCCAACGCCCAGTAGAGATATGCTAAACACAATATGAGCAATAACTGAGACATCAGCAATTGACAAATGTTTAACTCACAAAGATCAATTTATGACTCCATTTCCATTACATGACAACCGTGCCTATGTTTCATTACATTTTCCATTTCTTATACAATTCTCAATTTACAACAGCGGCTCAGAACCTGGCCAATAACTTATATGAGACAGTGACTCATATTAAACATTTCCCGTTCTACATTAGATAAGTGTACCAGCCATATGAACATCCCAACAGATAAGCATACAAGCTGCATCCACATTTCAACAGATAAGCATATGAGCTATATCACACTTCCATAGATATGCATATGAGCTATATCAACACATTAACTGACAAGCATATGAGCTGTATTAGTGGAATCCATCCCCTGTCTCCTCCCAAACAACATCCGGTTTAGAGGTCCATCCCCTATCTTCCCCTAAACCATGGAGTACATCCCCTATCTCCTTCCACACATACACAAAGTTTATACATATAAATCATATACACAATCAATCAATACATAACGTTAATGTATTCTATCAACCGCCATTCTCCATGACGCACCCGACTGATTAGTTTTAGTTTGCCTAATCATCATGCATTATCTACAACAATCAAAACTACCCTCCACCAGTAGCCCAAGCAATTATTTCTAAACAAATAATAAAAGCTTCAATAGATAAAATATTAGTGTTTTTGAAAAATGAGCGATTAATAAATCCAACTCCACTATCTCACAATATAATGAGCCAATTTCATTATTTACAACTCAATTCCAAGTAACAACAACTTTTCCAAATTAATTATGCCAATTAACTTATATAACAAATTAGGACTTTCTCCCCCATTCCTCACCATTCACTCCAAGGTTCAATAATCAACAACCAACCACTAGAACATCATTTTGAAACCCAAAATACATCTTTAAGAATCAAAATCACAAAACCCTCATTCATGCTTTTTGAAACCCTAAGTCCCAAGTCAAACTATTTAAGCAATAGACTCGAAATCTATGTTAAAACCCATAAGAGTGAGTAGGAATCCCTACCTCAAAAGATGACACCCAATGGAGAAGATGACGAAAACAAAGTTGCTCCGAATCACAAGTTTTACGGATCAAAATGTAGCCCTCGACGATCAACAACTTTTTTGTAAAGGCCAAAGATGAGCAAATCACTCATACTAGATCAATACCTAGAGAGAAGGTAGAGTTCTAGAGTGAGAAGCTCAACAATGGTGTTTTTGGAAAAGTAGGAGAGAGGAGAGAATGTGAAAAAGTGATTTAAAATGTCCATTGTGTACTAATATCGACATGTTAAGCTCGGCCGGAAAACCTGGCGCCGGCGTCAAAAACAAAATCTGGGTCCGCTCGGCGTAAGAATACCGCTCGGCGCCAACACAAGAATAAAAATCTTCGCTTGAGCGCGAAAACCCGTCCGCTCGAGCGCAGATTTCCCTCTCCCAGAACTTACGCTAGCAATGTACTACCCGCTTGAGCGCAACCCGCTCGAGCGCAGGAAAATCCGCTCGAGCGTAGAAATCACATCTGCAGAAGTTTTGCAGAAAACAAAATACTGTGAGTGTGTAAATCCCGCTCGAGCGCAAGAATCCCCGCTCAAGCGGACAGCCAAAAACTAAACCCCGCTCGAGTGCAGAACAACCCGCTCGAGCGTAACACCAAAAACCTGGGCAACTAGATTTGAGACTCAGGCTCAACCAACCCATAACATACCTATCCAAAACATCCCAAAACTCACATAAATGGAATTAAAGGACGACAACAAGATAGACTCAACTACCAACTCCACAGGCAAGTCCGAGTATAAGCAGCAAGAGAGAGGAATACGGGATCGCTATAACCTTCCCCCCTTAAAGAATTTCGTCCTCGAAATTAAACACAAGTTTTTCGAAAACAGGTTTTTCTCCATTTTAAACAATGTTACAATTCAACATTAAACAACTTGACCCATTACCGGCCATTTCATCTCTTGTCAAGAGGCATCTCACAACAATTACATTTCAACATGTGTTCCCTTTCCTTTTCAACCATTTTCAACACACATGGTTCACAATTTCATATCATAATCAATTTTCATGATACATCTCCAGTTCTTATAATATAGCCAACATACGCAATACTATAATCAACTTCCATTTCAAGGCAAGTTTCCACACTATCTCCATAAACCAAAACATTCACAATGTTTCACAATTTAAGACACATACATAATGTTCTTAAAGTTCAACAATACAACAATATATAACATATGTTCAAACATCCACAAATAGGTCCGGATATTTCTCTCGGACCTCCAACTCACGTTCCCAAGTGGCCTCCTCCACTCCGTGATGTTTCCACAAAACTTTTACCAAAGGAATGGTCCTGCCACGCAGGACTTGATCCCGCCTATCCAAAACCCGAACCGGTCTCTCCTCATACGAGGCATCCTCATCTATCTCTAAGTCGGTCCAATCCAATACATGTGATGGATCCGGCTCATACTTCTGAAGCATACTCACGTGAAACACGTCATGAACTCCGGACAACTGTGGCGGCAAAGCTAAACGATAAGCGACCTCGCCAATCCTCTCAAGGATCTCAAAAGGACCAATAAACCGAGGGGACAACTTCCCACTCTTCCCGAACCTCATCAATCCCCGCCTGGGTGATATCTTCAGAAAGACATGATCACCCATCTCAAACACCAATGGTTTCCTCCTACGGTCAGCATACGATTTTTGACGACTCTAGGCTGTAACAAGCCTCCTACGGATAAGCTCAACTTCCTCGGTCGTCTCCCTAACCAACTCCGGACCCAACAAAGGTACGTTACCCACCTCGGCCCAACAAACCGGAGACCTACAAGGTCGGCCATACAAGGCCTCAAACGGTGCCATACCGATACTAGACTGAAAGCTGTTGTTGTAGGCGAACTCCACCAATGGTAAGTGCCTCTCCCACGTCCCACTAAAGTCAAGGACACAACCCCGAAGCATATGCTCAAGGATCTGAATAGTACGCTCGGACTGCCCGTCAGTCTGAGGGTGATAAGCCGTACTAAAGGTCAACTTAGTGCCCAAGGCACTCTGCAAACTTTGTCACAACCTAGCAGTAAAACGAGAATCCTTATCTGAGACGATCGTCACTAGGACCTGTAGACACCCCATTTTTGACCGACCTTAAGACTCAGACGTCACCGATTGAGTGCTCGGTGATATTGCATATTGTGCTCGTGCGGAAGTTTCAGAGTCTCAGCTGCGAGCCTTGCCTGCGGACTTCCGGGCACTTTTATGTCTTACCTCGGTTTGCGAACCAGGCTCCGTTTTCTCTGTTTTCTCTTCCCGAAAGGAGGGAGAGGTCTCGTAGATCATCTCTCAGTGGCCGTAGGCTACATTTCGTGGTCGTAGGCCATTTTTCCCGTTTGGAGCCCGGTTTCCGGTTTTTCGAAGCCGACGGCCGTGTGCCTCGGTTCGGGACCGCTTAACCACCTCTGTTTGCTCCGGTTTTTGGTATACACCTCCATACTCCATTACAACACTTTGAGGCTGTTTTCCAGAGGCTAGGAGCTCCTCTTCTTGGTCCAAAAGCTGCTGGTTCATTGGTCTTCAAGGGTAAGCTTCTTTCCCCTCCTTTTTGTTCCTATCTTGCTCTATATCTAAAACTTTCTTGCAAGAATTTTTGGGCTCCGACCCAAACTTTAAATAGTCATATTTTGAGCTCATTTTCATGTTTGATTAAGGACCTTTTGCTGTTTGAGGTCTCCTACTATCACTTGCCTCTTTAACTCTCTTTTAGGCTTATTTTTGTATCGTATTTTAGGCTTACTTGTGAGCTGTTTCAGACTTGGTCGTAAACTGTAAAATGTCTTTTTTTGAGCTCCTCTTCAACTTTGTTGAAGGGCTCTCTTCGGTTTGAGGCCGACAGCTACCACTTGCCTCTTTATCTCTCTTTTAGGCCTATTTTGGGTCAAATTTCCCCCCTTTTCCTCCACACTTTTGCCTATAAAACCAGCAGCTCCAGCTGCATTTTAGGGGTGAAAAAAGTTTTGTTTGGGATTCTTGCATTAAAGCTCCCTCTCTCTCTCTTCCAAGCATCAAAACCTCTCAAGTTCTACACCATTTTACACTACAACTCATAGCATCACACCTCCAACATCCATTACAGAAACTTGAGGCTGTCTTCCAGAGGTCAAGAGCTCCCAAACCTGGTCCAAAAGTTGTTGAAGCTTGGTTCTACAAGGTTGAGTCCCATTTTCCCTCTTTTGAGCCTATTTTTGCATGCTTTCTTAGCTCTTTGTGCTTACATTTTCGGGCTCCGACCCTAACTGAAAATAGTCATTTTTTTAGGTCATTTTCATGTTTTATTAAGGGTTCTTCCCTGTTTGAGGCTTCATACTACCACTTGCCTCTTTAGCTCTCATTTATGTCTCTTTCTTGTATAGTATTTTAGACCTATTTTTAAACTGTTTTGAGCTTGGTCATAAACTGAAAAGAGGCTTTTTTTGAGCCCTTCTTCAACATTGTTGAAGGGCTCTTCACTGTTTGAGGCTTCCATCTGTCACTTGCCTCTTTATCTCTCTTTTAGCCCTATTTTTGCATGCTTTTTTAGCTCCTTGTGATTGTATTTTTGGGCACTGATCTGAACTGTAAATAGTCATATTTCGACCCACTCTTCATGTTTGATCAAGGGTCTTTCACTGTTTAAGGACTCCTTTTTGCTCTTTGTGTTAAAGCTCTCTTTTATGTCATATTTTGTATAGTATTTTAAGCTTTCTTGTGCACTGTTTTGGGCTTGGTCATAAACTGTAAAATATCATATTTTGGGCCCCTCTTCAACATTTTTGAAGGGACCTCCTTTGTTTGAGGCCAAAAGCCATCACTTGCTTCTTTGTCCCTCTTTAGGCCCATTTCTTGCATGATAGTTTATCCATACTTGTGTTTGTTTTCGTGGCTTGTTGTAAATTGTAAAGTGCTTCATTTTGAGTCCCTCTTAAACTTTTTTGAAGGGCTCTTTGCCTTTTGGGGCCAACAGCTACTACTTGCTTCTTTATCTCTCTTTCGAGGCCATTTTTGCATGTTGGTTTAGCCCTATTTGTGTTCACCTTTTGGCCTTGATTAAAACTGGAAATATGCTTGTTTTAGGGATGTCTTGATTTTTTCATCACACTTCATGTTCAAATAATGCATGCTTTGCATAGCCATAGGTCATTCCATGTACCTAATTTCATGTTTCGGGATTCATTTCATGCATCGGGTGCCATGTTTCCATATTTCAGGACTGTTTTGCATCACATTTTGATACTGAAATTTGCATGCTAGTATGCCATATTCCATGCCTTGCCATGTCTTGTTAGAGTGGCATTTGGTGCCTTAGGGTCGGTCCTCGGTTTGCGTACACGTGTGCACGCATTTTGAGTGTCTCATTTTCATCTAATGGCCTCCTATGTGAGTGTGGCCGAGGTCCGCTTGTGTTGGTGTAAGTCCATTATGCATTGTGTATGCCATTTCGTTTCATAGCATTGTGTATGCTAGGTTGTATGTTAGCGCATTGTGTATGCCATGTTACCTCGTGCATCGTGTATGCCATTTCATAGCATTGTGCATGTTAGGTTGTATCTTAGTTGCATTCATGCATATTGCATTGTGTTTGGGATAGGAGTTAGCCCAAGCACGGGAAACGAGGTACGTTTCGTACTCCGAGTGACGGAACGTGTCTCAATTCCCCAGTCGCCGACACTCTGGATTACCCATGATGGAGTCTAGGTATTGTTGTGTTTATATGTGCATTCATTCCATATCAAGTTGTGCCATTCGACTCCTCGGCCATCATGCATCGAGATGCGTGATTGGTGGCACGAGGATCGAGGTATGCATACATATGTGAAAATACATTTCCATGCCCTTTTCTTGCTCTTTGTTGCAGCAAATCAAGAATCAGCAGCCTTCCGGAGCTTGGTGCGCTTTCCAAGAAACAATTGCAAATAGAGGCTAATTGGGGCATCGCGGTGGATTTCTGCGCAAGGCAACCCGAGCATACATCAGTCATTATCCGGATCAGAGTTGAGGCAATCCCTAGCTTGCATGCTAGTTTACCGCTTTCCTAGATTAATTTTTTAATTAATTAGGATTTTGTACATATTTGGAATTAGCTACGATTCTATAAACTCTTGAATTAGCTTAATGATAATGACTGATAATTGGATTAACCTAAATCTTGAATGGGTGATTGAAATCGGCGAAATTGAATAAGTTTATCTATTGAATTGCATATTGCATCTGTTTGATTGATTGATTATCTGTTTGAATTCATATGTTTAAACTGTTAATTGGAGGCCTTATCGGCGGCCGAATTAGGAACCGTTTAGTGTTTTGGACTCAGTAGAATATTTGTGATTTAATGGTATATTTATCTGAAAATTGATTAGGAATGATTAAATTAGATTTAAACGAATTAATCGTCAAGTTTGACTTAATTACCAAATTGCCATGTAAGTGGCCCCTTTGTTTATTGATTTCCAAGAGCCTTATTACACTTAACATATCAATTGATCAGCTCCTATGTTGCCTCTAACCGACCAAACATAGAGAGAGAGGGGAAAATTGAATTCATCTTGTGAATTGCTAGAAGAACTTGAAGATTTGAGACATAGGTTGCTAAATTGACCTTCTAGGCAAGAAATTGAAACTCTAGGTAAGAAATTTATCCTCTTATTGTTGTCATTGAGCTCCATCTTGCATGTTCTAGGCTCCATTGTAGAATCAAACCATGTTTTAGAGCCAATAGGTTGGATTATGCTTGAATTGTTGCATGCATGGCCATTTTGGTGCATTTTGGAAGTTGAATTCACGGTAGATTGTACATGCATGCTCATGTTTCTAACAAAGTCCATGTTTTCATTTTATTTTCCAACTATTGAGCTCATTAGAGCAAGATTTGAAGTTTGATTTTGGTTTAAAGTTCATACATTGCATATTTTGAAAGTGTTCTTGAAATGGGTTTGAATTTTGGATTTAATTGACTCACCTTTGAGGCTTGAATTCATAAATTGGCTTTTGAAACTTGTTATTCATTGTTTTAGAATGTATTTTCCAGAATTTGGGCCCAAGAGGTCGAGAAATGAGTTGCGAATGCTTGGTTTGAGCTTAGGAGACAAATCTGGAAATTCTAGATTTGGCTTCTTCGCTCGAGCGAAGGATTCCTTGCTCGAGCGACCAACGTTTTCTTTTAGCCGCGCTCGAGCGAAGGATTGGTGGCTCGAGCGTAAAAATCGAGCATCCAAGATTTTTCATCAGACCGCTCGAGCGAAGGATTGTTCGCTCGAGCGAAGCCTTTGATTTTGCAACCTCGCTCGAGCGAAGGAAGGCTCGCTCGAGCGAAGGAAGGCTCGCTCGAGCGAGACCCCTGTTTTCAGCAACTTTTGGAAAATGCCTTCCAACTGTATTTTTGCATCCTCATCCCATCCTAGGCATTCTTAGGCCTAGTTTTAGACATCTTAATGAGGATTTAGACATAGAACCACACCGAGGAAATTTAGGGATTTAATTATCATCCTTCCCGACTGTGAAACTTAGTGTGTGTTCTATTTGTTAACTGTTTAGGGTTGGCTCTCAGGGACGCGCTCTAGTTGCTATTAGCCCAATCTCTGTGAGTAACAATTGTGTAAAGATATGTTCAAAATGGTTATCTTTTGAATCTTGAATCCATTTATTGAACTACTATTGTTTCTTGAATGAATGTATATCCCGTATTACAGCTGTATTGTGGCATCCTTAGCATTGGTATTCTTATTTCTGAGCTCTGTCGGTTTCCTTGTGGAACCATCTTTGTTCTTGTTGATGGCCATCATTATTGTTGGATGCAGTAAGACCGGTCCTTTGGACCCTCTTGTTTATAGGCTAATGGGTGTACCACATATGACTGATTGATTGAAATACTGAAAGACTGAAATACTGTTTAATGAACTGATTTCATTACTGTAAGGACATTCATTCATAACCTCTTTACGCTTTATGTTATTCACTGGGCTTTAGCTCACTGTTTATATATATATGTAGGTTCTCAGCAACCAGACCGGAGCTAGGAGTGTGGGTTGGTCCCCAGTTTTGTCAAGCCAGCCTATGTGCCTCACTGCGAGGTTCCGAGTTGCCATGCTATGGCTTGGGGTGTTTTTGTGTCCCCTATCGGTCTCCTTACTGTTTTGTACTATTGTATAGAGGCCTCTCTTTTTTCTTGTCTTTGTTATCGAGGATTAGGTCCTGCATCTTGAATGTTTGTAGATGATTGTATAGATTTTACTGTTTTGGACTGTATGAATGCATAATAATGTTTTTGGCATACAGATTTTCACAGCTCAATGGACACTAGTTATTTCTCAGATTGGCTTCCCAGTTCCACATACTTTGTTTAATCAGTATTCCGTTGTCAAAGCCTTAATCTCGGATTCTTGGCGATTCTGATGCTAAACCCATAGGGTCGGGTTTGGGTCGTGACAAAGTGGTATCAGAGCGATACTTAACCACGAGTTATACCGCACACACGTCTCCAAATGAGCTATAGGGTGTCCTAGAAAAGCAATTAGGGCATCTCATGAATTTGAAAAGTGTGTGCTTACGACTGATTGACTATATGTTAAAATGTTAAACTGTTTAATTGTACAACTACTTATCATGATAACTGTTATAACTGCTATAATGAAATGGATAACGCAAACACTGCAAATGAAACTGAAGCATCATCCTCTGAGGCCAGAATGGCCAGACTTGAACAAATGATGGGACTGATAATTGAAAGACTAGATCAACAACCGAACCAACAGCCCCCACCTCCTCCTCCTCCGGTGCAACCGGAACAGAATGTACAGAATGTGAATGTGAATGAGGTGGACATTATTGCACTGACTCAGAAATTCAGCAAGATGAAACCGCCGTCCTTTCAGGGAGGCTTAGAACCGTTAAAGGCTGAAGCTTGGGTTCTTGAGACTGAGAAGTTGTTTGAAATGTTTCCGTGCTCCGAAGCCAATAAAGTACTGTTAGCAACCTTCACCCTTCAGGAAGAAGCAAGAAGGTGGTGGATGTTGACCCGCGATGCGAATACTATTGTGACTTGGGCTCAGTTCAAGGAGTCCTTCTTTGAAAAATATTTTCCCAGGCATCGAGAGCGAGAGAAAAAGTGGTGAGTTTGAACAGCTGAGACAAGGCAAGACGTCTGTTGCAGAGTATGAGAAGAAATTTACTGAACTTGCTAGGTATGCACCACACATGGTGGACACCGATTATAAGAAGGCCAGGAGGTTTGAAGGCGGCCTTAGTGTTGCTATACAGGACCGAATAAATGTTTTGAAAATGCCAACTTTTGTGGGTGTTCTCGATCGGGCATTGATGGCGAGACGAATATTGCAAAGATGAAACAATCAAACGCCAACAAGCGAGTGGCAAGGAAAAAGCGGAGGTTCCAAATTTAAGAAAGGCAAGCATAACCCGACAAAGAAAGCGAATCTGGGTCGACGACCATTGACCAAGGGAGTGGGTTTACTCTACCACTCCGTATGTGGCAACAAGCACAAAGGGTTTGCTACCAGATTGGAGCTTGTTTCTGTGTGGCAAGGTGGGCCAGAATTAAAAGATCCCTCTGCCCGCAAGCAGAGTAAAGTCAAGACAAGCGAAAGATCACCGCAACACCAAAACCGAACCCCAAAGCTACCCGGAAAGAGCCTATGAGGCAGGGCCGAGTGTTCGCCCTAGTACCGGGAGACGTGCAAAACACTGAGATTGTAGTGTCAGGTATCCTCTCTATCTGTGCTCAAAATGCATATGTATTGATTGATTCGGGGTCTACACATTCGTATGTATCGCATGCTTTTTTGCGTAAATTGAATAGACCCTTAGAACCCATGAACTACTTGTTAGCCGTATCATCACCTGTTGGGGGATCCATGACATGTGCATATATGATCGGGCGAGCGGGAGTGCTCACGAAGTGACCTTCCCCAATCGTACCCAAGTTCCCGAGCTAAGGCAACTTTGGTGATGACGGACACGTGGCCTTAGGCAACGAGTCAGGGTTTCCTAAATTTCCCAAAATAAAATATTTAGGTGGTGACTCAGATCCGCAAAGTCCATGTTTGGCACTTCTTTCAAAAATCTGCTTTTCTCAAAACGATTTCCGGATTTGGACTCTTTGGTTGATTAATCAGTGACAACAAATCGAGTCCGAATCAGAGCGATGTGCCCATGGCTTGTTTCTGATTTCTAGCGACTCTCTGGGATTTAGAAAACTTGACTCGAACTCATGATATTTGGCTTTGACTACACTTGTGTGTTTCTTTGCATTGCATTTGCATTGGTGCGCCTTGGACACCGTGTTTGCCATCTGTTATTCCTGAACGGTTTACCGGAGGCTTGTCTTGTCAAGGCATGACCATAAGGCTGACCGGTTGTAGGCTCTGCCAGTATGGGAATACAAACTCGGTTTTACCGGGGCACCCCTTTTGACCATTCGACCTAGTGCATATTCGGAATCCATAGTGACCATTCCAAGCTAGGACAGGTTGCTTACCCGATAGGTTGTTCGAAACCGCCAAGTCGTAGTGAAACCCTAGCTCGACAAAATAGGACAGGGAAACCCTACCCCAACATAGGGTGTTTTGGCTCTCACTTGCTTGTTATGTGCTTTAGAGTCGTCTCTATCTGAATGCATGTATCGGTTTACAAGTTTGGGCATCGAACTGCGGCACCGGTTCAAGATTTTGGGACTCGGTTTACGAGGATATCGATTCTTGATGTAGATTTGGGCGATTCAAGAGAGGGCACACTCATTCAAACTATGCTCATATCCGTTCTGGTGAAATTGGGCTGAGATGCTGTCTGTTTTCTCTTTTGCAAGGTAGTCCTACAACCATAGCTTCAGAAGGCTCCAATATCCCCCGGGTACATCGAACTTGTGGTGATAGACTTTGTCAGGTCAGAGATTTAGTTCAAGGGCAATCAGTGTTCCTTTACCAGAGACAGGGTGGAAAGGTCGATTGAGCTGAACCACTAATGCAAAGCCTACTACCGGCTCGATGGTCTTTGAACAGCCAGGTTGAGATTTAGAGTCTACTGTAGAGATAGATATACTAGTGGTTCAATCAGATCATGACAGTATGTCAGGCTTAGAAGAAATGGTGCGCCAGCTCCAGGATAGTATGAAAGCCATGCAGCAAGATGCTGTCCGTCAAGCGGAATTCACCAAGCAACAGGTCGTGGTCATAGCCCAACAGACAGAGACAATTGCCAGGTTAGAGCAGCAAACTGGGGTATCTACTTCACACTAGGCTCCTCCCCCACCAAGAGTTCCCATACTCGGGGAGGCAACCCACGTCCAGGATGTTACGGACATTCCAAGCGGGCCAACTCCGCCCCTGGTTCTACCCCAGCTATCTAAAACACCCACTAACCTACCAGACTCCCCCTTTGAGTTCAAGACGGACCCCACAGCATTGAAATTGAGCAAGCTTGAGGAATTGTTCAAAAAGTCTCAGGGGGCCCATTCTATTCCTGATATAGAGAATGGTTATACCGATTCAGTGGTGACATTACCAGATCGGTTCAAGATGCCACATATCGATCGATTCGATGGCTCTGAAGACCCAATGGTGCACCTCCAACTGTTTTCTGATATCTTAAGGCCAATAGGTTTGACCACAGCCCAGAAATTGTCATTATTCGGCCGAACCCTGTCTGGGATAGCCGCAATCTGGTATGCAAAATTGGAGAGCTCTGTGAAACAGAACTGGGAAGAGCTGGCTGAGGCCTTTATTACTCAATACTCCTACAACACACAGATCGAGGTCACAACTCATGATCTCGAAGTCACCCGCCAAGAACCAAAGGAGGGTTTCTCCGAATTCGTGACGAGATGGAGAGCAAAGGCCTCAATGATGACTACAAGGCCTTCCGACAAAGATCAGATCAGGATGATTGTTCGGAATTTGCATGGCAAGTTACTGCAAAAGATGGTCGTTTTACCTCTATTTACCTTTCCAGCCCTTCATGAAATGGGGGTTCAAATCGAGGATGCCATCAGAAAAGGGATCTTTGCAGAAGATAATGAGCCTTTGAAGAGGAATGTTGCTCACAGCCCAATGCATCTTGATGGTAGCAATTGCGAAATGCTCAAGTAGACACTATCACCACTTCCTCAATGGCCAAGAACCAACCACTTCAATTCGGCCCCAAGCCCGAAAATTCCATCCTCTTTACATGAGTCTCTCTCAAGCTTTGAAAAAGCTACGAGAAGAAGGGCACCTAGAACTTCTAGAACCCCAACCCCTTCTAAACCCTCTTCCGCCAAGATATGACCCAAATAAATATCAGGTTTACCATCAACAAAGACGGTCATGATACGAACCATTGCATCCGCCTCCGTCATAAGATTCAGGATCTTATTGACGAAGAGACCCTAGCTCCACCAAAAGGACCTCAGGTTAGTACTGACCCATCACCTCTACATCTCAACCTCATCCATATACTGCCGACCACCTACGACCCCAGCATATACATCACCCCAGCCCATCTACCCAAGCCTGAGGTGTTCATTCCAGAAAGCATGGACTTATGCATGATGGATGCACCTGGACCACAATCATCTCAAACCCATGAGCCCACTACTTTTGAGCTGAAGAGAATGATCGAAGATCTTCAGAGAACTGTGACAGATTTGGCCTCCGGGACATTGGCTCCGTCATCAACCACATCACATACCAGGGAGTTCATGTCAAAAGGCTCCCCAGTCTTGGAACAGGGTACATTTGAGGAATGCCAATCCCTTGGCAAAGTGGAGGCGAGTGGAAAGAACAAGATAGGGGCGGACATGGATCCCCATGAACATCTTTTGTTGGTTGTTGAGGCTTTGAAAGCCAAGGGACTGAACAAAGAACAAGTGCTCACAATCGTTGCAAAAACTGTGGATGACATTTTCGTCACTCAAGTTGGGGGCAGTTTGAATCAAGGGGCAAGCCGGGAGAAGGGTCGTTGTATTAGAAACGTTCCTTTCAGCTATAATCCTGCACTCAGAAGAGATCAACAAACTAGGCCAGCACCTACCAATCCCTTTGCTGGTGCGCCCAGCAAAAATCCACAAGCCTTGAAGTACCAACCCCGATGTCGGAGGGTCTTCCATGCCCTCTATATGCCTTTGTCCAAAGCTCTCCAAATCCTTGTTGGACAAGGCCATCTCAAACCCCTTGAGCCTCGGCCTTTCCCGAACCCTCTTCCGGCTACGCATGATGCTACCGAAGTCTGCGTACCATCGAAGAACCGCCATACTACCGACGACTGCTTCCGTCTTCGCCATGAAGTACAGGATCTATTTGACAACGGGGTCATCCTCCCGCCGAGCTCAGCAAAGTCTATCGGCACTGGATCGGTGAACTTGGGGGATAATGTGATGTGATCGGAGGATGAACCACCTGCGGGCAGCGCTTGATTAACTCCAGACGTGGGAATGGCATGTACTGTTCTAAGCAATATGCAAATACCAGTTTTGCTACATTCTGACTTGGGTATTGAGTCAGTCTTGTTGTTTTGTTTTAAGTCCGTCCTTTTGTTTTGAGTCAGTCTTTTCATACTAAGTCAGTAGGGTCTGTCTTGTTGTATCGAGTCAGTCCTGTTTTACAAAGGTCAGGTGATTCCGGGTGGTGTTACCTCGGGCGTCACCATTTTGTTTCGCGTTTGTCTTTTCGTTTTGTCTTGAGTCTGTTTCTGCCGTGGAGCTAGTTACACCATCAGATTCTGAATGAAACAGCAGTGGTTTTTCACGCTTTTGTGCTTGCTTCTGCCTTGTGCCAGTTGTGCCAGAGAGTTTGAATGAAACGACAATACTTTTTGCCTACTTTTCTGTGCCTCGAACTCATTACATTGACCTAAGTTTTTCAAAACCTTTTGAACACTGCGGTGAAAACGAAGAGGAAGGAATTCCTCAGGTTTTGCAAAAATTTGATCAACTGAGAGAAAGAGAGGCATGCTAAACCCTTAAAGAATGAAATCATGCTTGTTAATGTGAGTACTGGGAAGGATCTTGGCTTGATCCAGATTGGTTCTACACTGTCTTTAGCGCGAGCGACTGGTCGCTTCCTTAAAAGATTTCAAAAAATGTTTTTGCGCGATCCTGCGAAGACCTGTGTGGAATCGCTCTTGAGATTGTGCAGCCTAGGATCGCTCTCAGCCTCGAGACTCGACCCCTTGCTTTCAAACCTTGGACCTTAATTTAGAGTGTTCAACAGTCAACCGCAATGTGAGGCCTGTGTGGCCAGATTCGAAGCAGCCCGCGACCTACGGGCAGAAAAATGTCAGATGTGCTCGAAGAGCCGAAGATGGATCATCCTGCAAATCAATGAAGACTGGCAAGAATGCCAAATCCCAGAGAGAGGAAGAAAAAAGTATTGTTGAAGAAAAACTGAGTTCCGATCCACAATACCAGGGGCAAATTCAACTCCCATTGGATGGACTCCTGCATCATCAGCGAACAGCAGCCATTCTCTTGGATTCAGATGACTTCAGGATCTCAAAACCATTTGACATGGACAAAGCTACACTTTTACCCTTGAGAGGCTCGTTGGGCCGAAAGCCCGGAAGGGCGACCCAGGCAAAAGTTAGAGCAAGAAAAAGAAGAAAAAAAAAATTCAAAGAATGAAAAAAAAAAAAAAGAAAAGAAAAAAAAGAAAAAAAATGAAGAAAATGCAAAGAAAAGAAAGAAAAAAAAGAAGAGAATTAGAAAAACAAAGCTTGCAAGGTTGAAAACCCGCAACAAGCGCCTTGGCAAAAGTTAGAGCATAAAAAGGAGAGGTTAAATACCCGAGTGTACCTTAACCCCGAACTATGCAAAGCTTGATTCCCATCTTTGGGATACGTAGGCAACTTCATTCTGAAGTCCAGCCGTAAAACACTTCAATTTGATTGTGCCCATGTAATGGTTTTGATCATCTTTGCCTTCTCTGTATCCGAGAGTTTGGTTGTGTTCGTCACTTCGAGGACTGACTACAATGCGCTGTGGTGCCATTCAAACAAGGGGAAACTTTCCGTTGCCATGCAGCTCTCTTCAAGCAAGGGGCGATTTTCCTTCGGATCTGCGGTTGTGCATCTCGAGAGTGGGTTCTATGCTCGTTGAGCAGTGGCCGATTGCAAAAACAGTTTTTGAGAATTTTTACTGAGGTTAACTAATCTTCTCTCGAAAACTATTCCATTTTTTTTCAAAACCAGACCTTTTTCTTGGACCCAGAAAAGGGAAAATTTTTAGTGCTCACGGCCTAACTTACATGATTTTAAATTAGAAAATTGAACAAGCATATTAATCTAACTCTCATTTTGGTCAAAATTGTCTTAGTAGAAAGCCAAAAACAAAAAAATGGTCGAAATGCTGAACTAGGGGCATAATTGAGTCAGGTATTCTGTCTTTTCCCCATTGCCACAATACTTGCCAAGAAGGGCACTCTACTTGCCAGAAAAGGGCACAACTGAAGCTAACAGAAAAAGAGCTGAAAGCTCTCTCACCCTCCGAGCAGCGAGGTATCAAGCCAAGTGCGAAGCACGAACTGGAATGGATCAAGATATTCCACTCCCTCATCTGGACAGATTTGATCACATCCAAACTCCCCAGCAAAGCATCGTCAACCGATGTCAGCTGTAGATTTGCTACACACCCAGTTGTAGCACAGCCCCTCTGTGGGAGAAACTCACTAGCTGCGTGCAGAAGAAGAAGAATCTAGCAGAATGATAGGGACAAGAGCCCGCAACTTCCTGTTTATCCATCAACCACCCTAGGGAGGGATGAAAAATGAGAGATTAAAGAATAGAGAGATGTGCGCTGAGAGGAAAAGCGAGGAAAGGTTTTTGAGAGAAAAATAGAGCCTGAGGGCCAAGTGATGTGAGAATCACAAATTAGAAAGTGTAACAACCCTCGTACCGATTACTGAATAACCACTGAATTATATACTGATTATTGCTAAACTGGACCGCTAATGACTGATAATTGGATTAACTGAAGTATTGGATGGACTGATTGAAATCGAAACTGAAATCGAATAGTTTATCTATTGAATTGCATGTTGCATCTGTTTAATTGATTGATGATCTGTTTGAATTCGTATGTTTAAACTGTTAATTGAAGGCCTTATCGGTGGCCGATTTAGAAACCGTTTAGTGTTTTATAATCAGTAGAATATTTGTGATTTATTGATATATTTATCTGAATATTGATTAGGAATGATTAAATTAGATTAAATAAGTTAATTGTCAAGTTTGACTTAATTACACTTTTGCCAACCCTAGTGGGACCTTTGTTTAAGAGTCTTGTAAAGCCTATTGCATTGAATCAAAACATATTCCTCAGCCATCTACTTGCTCTAGCCGACCAAAGAAGAGGTTTAGGGAGAGAGAGAGAGAATTGACTTGGCCTTGTAGAATTTGGCTTGGATTGCTTGGAATTGGTGTATATCTTGGCATAATTTAGCCTCCACACCTTGGAATTGAAACACTAGGTAAGAAATCATCTTCTTCTTGTTGTCCTTGAGCCTCATTTTGCATGGTTCATGCCCAATTAGAGAGCTAGGCCATGATTTAGTGCAAGAATGTTGAATTGAAGCTTGAATGTTGCATGTATGGTCATTTGGCATGTTTTGAAGTTAAATTCTTGGAGAATTATACATGCATGTCCATGTTTTTATCATAATCCATGTTTCCCACATTGTTTTCAAAGATTGGAGCTCAATAGAGCAAGATTTAAAGCTTGATTTTGGTTTAAAGCTCATGCATTGCATGTTTTGATAGTGTTCTTGAATTGTTCTTGATAAATGGTTTTAATTGACTCACCTTTGGGGCTTGAATTCATAAATTGGCTTTTGAAACTTGTTGTACATTGTCTTAGAATGTATTTTTCAGAATTTGGGCCCAAGAGGTCGAGTTTTGAGTTGAGAATGCATGGTTTGAGCTTGGAAGGCAAATCTGGAAATTCCAGATTTGGCTTCTTCGCTCGAGCGAAGGATTCCTCGCTCGAGCGACCAACGTTTCCTCTGAGCCACGCTCGCGCGAAGGGTTGGTGGCTCGGCGTAAATCGAGCATCCAAGATTACTTTTCTTGTTTCATCGGACCGCTCGGCGAAGGAAGTCTGGCTCGAACGAACCCTTTGTTTTTGGAAGCTCGCTCGGCGAGCATCAGAAAATCGAATCGAGCATCCGATTACTTTTCTTTGTTTCATCGATCGGCGAAGGATTGTTCGCTCGAGCGAAACCTTTGATTTTGTAACCTTGCTCGAGCGAAGGAAGGCTCGCTCGAGCGAGGCCCCTATTTTCAGCAACTTTTGAAAAATGCCTTCCAACTGTATTTTTGCATCCTCATCCCATCCTAGGCATTCTTAGGCCTAGTTTAAGGCATCTTAATGAGGATTTAGGCATAGAACCACACCGAGGAATTTAGGGATTTAATTATCATCCTTTCCGACTGTGAACTTAGTGTGTGTTCTATTTGTTAACTGTTTAGGGTTGGCTCTCGGGGACGCGCTCTAGCTGCTATTAGCCCAATCTCTGTGAGTAACAATTGTGTAAAGATATGTTCAAAATGGTTATCTTTTGAATACTGAACTGAATTGTTTACTGAATGAATGTATGTCCTGTATTCTGAACTGTATTGTGGCATCCTTAGCATTGATTGTTACTGTTACAGAGCTCTGTCGGTCCCCTTGTGGAACCATACTGTTTACTGATCGATGGCCATCATTACTGTTGAGTCTGTTAAGACTCGGTCCTTTTGGACCTACTGTTTATAGGCTAATGGATGTACCACATATGACTGATTGATTGAAATACTGAAAGATTGAAATACTGTTTAATGAACTGATTTCATTACTGTAAGGACATTCATTCATAACCTCTTTACGCTATATGTTATTCACTGGGCTTTAGCTCACTGTTTATATATATATATATATGTAGGTTCTCAAAGAACTGCATCGAAGCTAGGAGCGTGGGATTGGTCCCCAGTTTTGTCAAGCCAGCCTATGTGCCTCACTGCGAGGTTCCGAGTTGCCATGCTATGGCTTGGGGTGTTTTTGTGTCCCCCGTCGGTCTCCTCACTGTTTGTACATTTGTATAGACTGTCTACTGTTATACTGTACTGTTGTCTAGGGATTTGATCCCTGTCTTGTTGTTTATCGATTGTATAGACTGTTTATAGACTGTACTGTTCTGAATTGAATGAATGCATGAAAAATGTTTTTGACATACAGATTTCCACAGCTCAATGGACACTAGTTATTTACTGTATTGGCTTTCGCAGCCTTGTACTGTTGATCAGATTCTTGTTCAGGCCTTTGGTAATCTCGGATTACTGGCCAGTTACGGTGCTAAACCCATAGGGCCGGGTTTGGGTCGTGACAGAAAGGGTGGGAAATAATACCCAGAGAAACAGGCTCCCTATGCATGCCTGCGTGTCGTGTCTTTTTGTTTTATCTCGATTCTTGTTTTGAGTCGTTTCGAGTGTTACTCGATGTGTTTAGGTTGTTTACCTTTTGTTTTCCGTTGTTGAGTCGTAGTGCGCTGTGTTCAGTCGTAGGCTCATTACCCCGATCAAGAACTCATCTCTCAATTTCAAAAATAAAATCATTTTGCGCTCAGAGTGCCATGCCATTCCCTACATTTGCGCAAAACAAGATTCGTTCTTTCGTAAAACCGCAAGGTTCAACCCAGGCCACGTGAGAATAGTAAAGCAAGGACCTATCTGAAGCTATATAGGTTCCAGACTGCAAAGCAAAAGAAAAGAGCGAAAATTGAAGCATCTGAGTGTGCTTCAACTTCAGAAAACTCCGTGATTGTATTCCGGATGTACCTTTTCAAGCCTTGTCAATGCTCCGAAGTATGAGTATGCCTCTACCTCAAGCGCAAGATCAAGCTTGCTCCAAAGTTATGCACCCTTCCACCTGCATTGTTATGCACTTTTCCACTCGTATTGTCATGCACACCTTACTTGCATTTATTTGCATCTTGTGTTATCTTCTACCATTTATCCTTTTACGCTGAGCAGCGTTTGGGATCGTTGTCCTCCGGGACTTTCTCAGGTTGCGTTGTGTGCGCACTTGAGCGGTTGTTTTTGGACCTCTTCTCACGATTTCAGCGTGGTTAGAGTGTTCTTTTCCTCACACGATTTCAGCGTGTTTGGAATTTATCGATTTGAGTTGAAGACGCTACTGGCGGGTTGTTTTAGGACCTCTCCTCACGATTTCGACGTGGTTTGAGTGTCTCGTTCCTCACACGATTTTAGCGTGTTTGAATCTTATCTCAGGTTGCGTTGTGCACGCACTGAAGCGGCTGTTTTCGGACCTCTTCTCACGATTTCAGCGTGTTTGGAATTTATCTCAGGTTGCGTTGTGTGCGCACTTGAGCGGTTGTTTTTGGACCTCTTCTCACGATTTCAGCGTGGTTTGAGTGTTCTTTTCCTCACACGATTTCAGCGTGTTTGGAATTTATCCTAGGTTGCGTTGTAGACGCCCTGGGCGGATTATTTTGATCTCTTCTCACGATTTCAGCGTGGTTTGAGTGTCCCGTTCCTCACATGATTTCAGCATGTTTGGATCTTATCTCAGGTTGCGTTGTGCACGCACTTAAGCGGTTGTTTTCAGACCTCTTCTCACGATTTCAGCGTGGTTAGAGTGTTCTTTTCCTCACACGATTTCAGCGTGTTTGGAATTTATCCCAGGTTGCGTTGTAGACGCGCTGGACGGGCTTGTTTTGACCTCTTCTCACGATTTCAGCGTGGTTTGAGTGTCTCATTCCTCACACGATTTCAGCGTGTTTGGATCTTATCTCAGGTTGCGTTGTGCGCGCACTTAAGCGGTTGTTTTCAGACCTCTTCTCACGATTTCAGCGTGGTTAGAGTGTTCTTTTCCTCACACGATTTCAGCGTGTTTGGAATTTATCGAGTGTTGTAGCGCGCCTTGGGCGGCTTGTTTTGAACTCTTCTCACGATTTCAGCGTGGTTAGAGTGTTCTTTTCCTCACACGATTTCAGCGTGTTTGGAATTTATCCCAGGTTGCGTTGTAGACGCGCTGAGCAGGCTTGTTTTGACCTCTTCTCACGATTTCAACGTGGTTAGAGTGTTCTTTTACTCACACGATTTTAGCGTGTTTGCAATTTATCCCAGGTTGTGTTGTAGATGCACTGGGTGGGTTGTTTTTGTTTACCTCTTCTCACTATTTCAGCGTGATTGAGCTCTCCTTCCGCATTAACGATTTCAGCGTGTTTGGAATTTATCTTAGGTTGCGTGGAATGCGCTTCTGATTGATTTTCTTTGTTCTTCCTCCACTCACGAGTCCAGCGTGGTTGGCGTATGTCACCATTTTGCATCTATTGTACTCTCTATTGTATCGCATCTATTATCTATTGCATCACATCTATTACATCTATTGCATCATATCTGTTTTATTGTCCGGTCTAGGAGACCTTAAATCCTCTAAAGGTGCAATTCCTTTGGTGTTTGTCGTGTCTTAACGACTTCCGGTGGTCCGTATAGCCACCGCCTGTTAGCGGTGAGTTCCTAGGAGACCAACTGAGACGGTGGAAACTAGAGTTCGAATGGCTCATGCCTAGAACGCAAAGGTTGTTCGATTTCGAGACTAAAGTCTGGTTTAAATACCCAGGTATATCCTCGCTTGAAATCAGATGGCGGCCCATAGATTGAGATAGCATATGTGCGCCTCAATTCTCGATAATGAATCAACCTAGTCTCACACCTGTTGGAGAATAGAAAAACGCAACCATAGTCGGAGAAAAGTAACACTTGTGGTTCACCCAGACCAAGAAGCGAGATCTCCAAAGACCATGAGGCACGATATTGTATGTACGGTTCATTTGAGGTCAAAAGCGACTGCATTTAACCGCGCAGGTATTGTATCTTCTCTGTGTGAGACGTGGCGAGAATTGAATAATTCTCCGCATTCTTAACTGCATGAAATGGAGTTATTGCTTCGCATTCTTGCTTAAAATTGTTGCATCTATTGTGAATATGTGCTTCATTACAGCTTGCTGCATTTGCATGATCATTGAGTTACCTTCGGCGTCTTGCATTGCCGATTGCATTTTGCCCCTTCCCTGCCTGCGGGCGCGCCTGCAGGCACATCTCTGTTTATCTCGCCTGTTTTTCTAAGTCTTCGGCCTTGTCAAAAATGGATCGTCTCTAGGCTTTGACATTCACTCCCGTCACTTATGACTTTCGAGTTACATCAAGAGGAGCAATCAGAGACACCGATTTTTCACCGACCTTAAGACTCGGGACGTCACCGATTGAGTGCTGGTGATATTCCATATTGTGCTCGTGGAAGTTTCAGAGTCTGCGAGCCTTGTCTCATGGACTTCCGAGCTCTTTTATGTCTTACCTCGGTTTTGCGAACCAGTTCGCTTTTCTTTTTTCTTCCCAAGGAAGAGAGGTCTCATTGATCATCTCTCAAGGGTCAGAGGTAACGTTTCGTGGTCGAGGCCATTTTTCCGTTGGAGCCTTTCGAGCTTTTTGAGCCGACGGCCAAGCAGGTTCGGACCGCTTAACTACCTCTGTTTGCTCGGTTTTGGTATACACCTCCATCCTCCATTACAACACTTTGAGGCTGTTTTCCAGAGGCTAGGAGCTCCTCTTCTTGGTCCAAAAGCTGCTGGTTCATCAGTCTTCAAGGGTAAGCTTCTTTTCCCTCCTTTTTGTTCCTATCTTGCTCTATATCTAAGCCTTGCTTGCAAGCATTGTTGGGCTCCGACCCAAACTTTAAATAGTCATATTTTGAGCTCATTTTCATGTTTGATTAAGGACCTTTTGCTGTTTGAGGTCTCCTACTATCACTTGCCTCTTTAACTCTCTTTTAGGCCTATTTTTGCATCGTATTTTAGGCTTACTTGTGAGCTGTTTCGGACTTGGTCATAAACTGTAAAATGTCTTTTTATGAGCCCCTCTTTAACTTTGTTGAAGGGCTCTCTTCAGTTTGAGGCCGGAAGCTACCACTTGCCTCTTTATCTCTCTTTTAGGCCTATTTTGGGGGGAAATTTCAATTTCAATTTCCCCCCTTTTCCTCCACTCTTTTGCCTATAAAACCAGCAGCTCCAACTGCATTTTAGGGGTGAAAAAAGTTTTGTTAGGGAGTCTTGCATTAAAGCTCCCTCTCTCTCTCTTCCAAGCATCAAAACCTCTCAAGTCCTACACCATTTTACACTACAACTCATAGCATCACACCTCCAACATCCATTCCAGCAACTTGATGCTGTCTTCCAAAGGTCAAGAGCTCCCAAACCTGGTCCAAAAGTTGTTGAAGCTTGGTTCTACAAGGGTGAGTCCCATTTTTCCTCTTTTGAGCCTATTTTTGCATACTTTCTTAGCTCTTTGTGCTTACATTTTCGGGCTCCGACCCTAACTGAAAATAGTCATATTTTGAGGTCTTTTTCATGTTTGATTAAGGGCTCTTCCCTATTTGAGGCTTCATACTACCACTTGCCTCTTTAGCTCTCATTTATGTCTCTTTCTTGTATAGTATTTTAGACCTATTTTTAAACTATTTTGAACTTGGTTATAAACTGCAAAGAGGCTTATTTTGAGCCCTTCTTCAACATTTTTGAAGGGATCTTCACTGTTTGAGGCTTCCATCTGTCACTTGCCTCTTTATCTCTCTTTTGGCCCTATTTTTGCATGCTTTTTTAGCTCCTTGTGCTTGTATTTTTGGGCTCTGGTTCGAACTATAAATAATCATATTTTGACCCACTCTTCATGTTTGATCAAGGGTATTTCACTGTTTGAGGCTTCCTTTTTTCTCTTTGTGTTAAAGCTCTCTTTTATGCCTTATTTTGTATAGTATTTTAAGCTTTCTTGTGCACTGTTTTGGGCTTGTTCATAAACTGTAAAATATCATATTTTGGGCCTCTCTTCAACATTGTTGAAGGGCCCTCCTCTGTTTGAGGCCAGAAGCCATCACTTGCTTCTTTGTCCCTCTTTAGGCCCATTTCTTGGATGATAGTTTAGCCATACTTGTGTTTGTTTTCGTGACTTTTTGTAAACTGTAAAGTACTTCATTTTGAGCCCCTCTTCAACTTTGTTGAGGGGCTCTTCACCTTTTTGGGCCAACAGCTACTACTTGCTTCTTTATCTCTCTTTCGAGGCCATTTTTGCGTGTTGGTTTAGCCCTATTTGTGTTCACCTTTTGGCTTTGCTTCAAACAGGAAATATGCTTGTTTTGGGGCTGTATTGATTTTTTATTCATACTTAATGTTCAAATAATGCAGGCTTTGCATAGCCATAGGTCATTCCATGTACCTAATTTCATGTTTTGAGATTCATTTCATGCATCGGGTGCCATGTTTCCATGTTTCGGGACTGTTTTGCATCACATTTTGATATTGAAATTTGCATGCTAGTATGCCATATTCCATGCCTTTCCATGTCTTGTTAGAGTGGCATTTGGTGCCTTAGGGTCGGTCATCGGTTTGCGTGCACGTGTGTACGCATTTCGAGTGTCTCATTTTCATCTAATGGCTTCCTCTGTGAGTGTGGCCGAGGTCCACTTGTGTTGGTATAAGTCCATTATGCATTGTGTATGCCATTTCGTTTCATAGCATTGTGTATGCTAGGTTGTATGTTAGCGCATTGTGTATGCCATGTTACCTCGTACATCGTGTATGCCATTTCATAGCATTGTGCATGTTAGGTTGTATCTTAGTTGCATTCATGCATATCATGCATATTGCATTGTGTTTGGGATAGGAGTTAGCCCAAGCACGGGAAACGAGGTACGTTTCGTACTCCGAGTGACGGAACGTGTCTCAATTCCCCAGTCGCCGACACTCCGGATTACCCATGATGGAGTCTAGGTATTGTTGTGTTTATATGTGCATTCATTCCATATCAAGTTGTGCCATTCGACTCCTCGGCCATCATGCATCGAGATGCGTGATTGGTGGCACGAGGATCGAGGTATGCATACATATGTGAAAATACATTTCCATGCCCCTTTCTTGCTCTTTGTTGCAGCAAATCAAGAATCAGCAGCCTTCCGGAGCTTGGTGCGCTTTCCAAGAAACAATTGCAAATAGAGGCTAATTGGGGTATCGCGGTGGATTTCCGCGCAAGGCAACCCGAGCATGCATCAGTCATCATCCGGATCAGAGTCGAGGCAGTCCCTAGCTTGCATGCTAGTTTACCGCTTTCCTAGATTAATTTTTTAATTAATTAGGATTTTGTACATATTTGGACTGTATTAGTTATTAGGACTGTATTAGTTATTGGGACTGTATTATTTATTTGGGACTGTACTATTTATTCAGACCCTCTGCGCGAGGGCAATGTTGTAATAAGTGTACGTGTGTGTGATGTATGTCTTCCAACCCTACGTCTTTCTTCCCTTTTATTTAACAGCTTATGATGGTTAGATTAGGGCATGTTTCAATTAGCATACAGTATGATAGCATGTTTGCATTCATTCATCTGTTTTGCATGCACCAGGCTCAGCGTATCATACTAACTGCATTTGTATTTCAATTCTAAGTTGAATACGTGTTAGCTGTAGCATTCCATATGCCATGTTTAGAATAGCCTCGCTTATAGTTGTATTTTTGCATGTGTTGCATTAGGCATTTCTGTATACTTAGGATCATGCATGGATTTCTAATTAGCTTCTTTTTTGGCTTGGAGTACTTGGTGAGTTTTATGCTTTAGCATCCTTGCATGCGTGTGAGTGACTGCCATGAATAGCATGCTTACCATGAGGCTAACTGCTTATGTGATATAACTGCCTGAATGCCTGTGGGTGAAGGTTGGGTTAGTTGGATTGGAACAAATCATTGATTGTGTGTTTTAAGCCCACTAGATAGTGGCAAAATCATGTTTTCTAAGCCCACCCGAGGGTGGCAAATTCACGTCTTAGCCTACTTGCGGGTAGTACCATCAAACCATCTTTCAAAAAACAAACATGAAATGTTTTGTTCCAATTCAAGCGATCCGGTCTATACTTGTATGCTGTGCGCATCACATAGTAAATCTAGGCTAATAACTATAATAAGAATGCATAAGGTTTTCAAAACTCGATATCATGGTTAGTAGAGGCCGATCTTTGATCGGGCGAGTGGGGGTGCTCACGAAGTGACCTTCCCCAATCGTACCCAAGTTCCCGAGCCAAGGCAACTTTGGTGATGACAGACACGTGGCCTTAAGCAACGAGTCAGGGTTTCCTAAATTTCCCAAAATAAAATATTTAGGTGGCGACTCAGATTCCGCAAATTCCATGTTTGGCACTTCTTTCAAACATCCGTTTTCTCAAAACGATTTGCCGGATTTGGACTCTTTGGTTCAGATTACGAACTGTGACAACAAATCGAGTCCGAACTGTAGCGAGGTCCCCCACGGGCTTGTTACAGGACCCCGTGTAACTCACTATGTCCCGAATATACAAGTCCGCAAGATGATCTACCGAATCTCTCATGCGCATAGGAATAAAATGCGCCGACTTAGTCAACCGGTCTACAACCACCCAAATTGCATCACTACCTCGCTGAGTCCTCGGAAAACCTACAACGAAGTCCATAGTGACATGCTCCCACTTCTACTCAGCAATAGGCAAGGGTTGCAACAAACCCGCTGGCCTCTGATGCTCGGCCTTCACTTGCTGACAAGTAAGGCACATAGACACGAAAACAGCTACATCCTTCTTCATACCCCGCCACCAAAACTGGCAGCCCAAATCCCGATACATCTTAGTACCCCCCGGATGCACCGCAAGACACGAATGATGGAACTCTCGGAGTACTTCCTCTCGGCGAGACTCCGACACAAACAGACGGTCTCGGTATCTCACACTCAGGTCGGGATACACCGTCAAACCCTTCTCAACTTTCCTACTGGAGATCTTCTCTCGGAGGGACTCTACTTCAAGGTCGCCCCTCTGTGCCTCTAACACTCGACTTACAAGTGTAGGCTGCGCAACAACAGAAAACAAGGCCGCAGCCTCAACAGATTAGCTCAGATGCAAATCAAACTCACCAAGTGCCCCCAACATCCCCTACTCCCGGATGGCTATACAAGCTACATCACCTATGGATTTTCTGCTAAGGGCATCGGCCACAACATTGGCCTTCCCCGAATGATAATGCAACTCGAAGTCGTAATCCTCAATGAATTTCATCCACCTCCTCTGCCTCAAGTTCAAGTCTTTCTGTGTAAACAGATATTTCAGACTCTTATGATCCGAGAACACCTCGAATCTCTCACCAGAAAGGTAGTGCCTCCAGATTTTCAAGGCAAAGATCACCGCTGCTAACTCTAGGTCATGGGTAGAGTAATTTTTCTCATGAATCTTCAACTGACGTGAGCCATAAGCTACCACTTTCCCTTCTTGCATCAACACACAATCCAAACCCTCTTGTGAGGCATCACAATAAACCGCATAACCCAACCCTCTCTCCGGAATAATCAAGATTGGAGCGGTAGTCAATCTAACTTTCAATTCCTGGAATGACTTTTCACAAGTCTCACTCCATACAAATTTGACTTCCTTCCGAGTCAGTCTAGTCAACGGTAAAGCTAACCTGGAGAAATCCTTCACAAACCCATCAGTAATACCCCTAATCCCGAACTGCGGATCTCAAACACACTCTTAGGTCAGGCCCAATCTTGCCGCCTCAATCTTGGATGTATCAACCGACACCCCTTCCCCGGATACCACATGGCCTAAGAACTTGACTTCTCCTAGCCAGAACTCACACTTCCCAAACTTGGCGTATAGCCTATAGGCTCTAAGCAGCTCAAGCACCACTCTCAAGTGTGCCTCGTGCTCCTCCTCTGAAGGTGAATAAATCAGGATGTCGTCCACGAAGACGACCACAAAACGATCCAAGAATTCCCGGAAGATCCGGTTCATCAAGTCCATAAAGACTGCCGGTGCATTGGTAAGCCCAAATGGCATCACCAGAAACTCATAATGGCCATAACGCGTACGGAATGCCGTCTTCGGAATATCCTCCTTCCTGACCCTCAACTGGTGGTAACCCGATCTCAAGTCTATCTTAGAGAAACAACGGGAACCCTTTAACTGGTCGAACAGGTCATCTATACGAGGCATAGAGTACTTATTCTTGACCGTAGCCCGGTTCAACTTCCGGTAATCGATACATAATCTCAAGGCACCATCTTTCTTTTTAGCAAAGAGAGCCGGTACTCCCCACGGTGAAACACTAGGGCGAACAAATCCCTTGTTTAGTAATTCCTGGAGCTGAATCTTCAACTCACTCAACTTGGTTGGGGCAAAATGATAAGGTGCCATAGAAATCGGTGCCGTGCCGGGCACTAAATCTATGGAGAACTCTATCTCACGGTGAGGTGGCAAACCAATGAGATCCTCGAGAAAAACATCCGAATACTCACAAACCACCCTCGGCAATACAATCTGGGTCTCGTCACACTCACCACTCAAAAAGCCAGCAAGTAGACCACTAAGCTCACCCCGCCCTCGCGGATCATACCCCGGTGGCAAAACACTACCAACCCGGTCCCCCAAGAAATGGAAACACTCCCCGCTCACGGTACAACAAGTGACTCTCTGGCGGTAGCAATCAATAACTGCCCGGTATGACGATAACCAGTCCATACCCAAAATAACATCAAAGCCCTTCATGGGCATAACTACGAAAGGAAACGGAAGCCTATGGTCGGCGACCTCTATATCACAACCTCTACATCCGTGTTTCAAAATCAATTCACCCCCGAGAGGCGACACAACACATATAGGAGATGCTAATAGTGTTAACTCCAACTCCAACACAGATGCAAATGCAACAGATACGAAAGAATGAGACGCACCCGTATCAATCAATACACTAGCAACCGAGTTGCAAAACAGAAAGGTACCTCTCACTACTGATGGAGCCGCTACTAGGTCCTGTATAAGAGATACACGTCTCAGAGGGCCCTCGATCCACTGCCACCTCTAGGAGCAAACGATTGATGCATTTGGGAAGACGGCTCCTGTTGGCCCTCGAGGCTGCCAGACCGAAATGGCCGATAACTCTGATTCTGCCTAGAACCAGACGCTCTGGTGGCACTCAACTGTGGCAAAACCTCTTCAGTGCCTGCCCACACCGATAACAAGACAAAGTGGCCCCGCCTCGACTCGCCCCGAGGTCTGGCAAGAAGAAGCATGACCGACTCCCTTCTGGGCAAACCAAGACTTGTGACCCAGTGGCCACATGCAAAACAAGTCAAGCCTCCCGACTACCTCCGGAGCTCGTGACTCTGCACCGAAAAGTCGATCTAGCCAAACCACCACGAGGCTGAGGTTAAAACCCTCTGTCTCGCCATCACCTCGCCCTCTTGGCTCCTCTTGGAACCTTGTCGCTTCTCATCACTCTCCTCCGCATCATAATTTCTATATGAGCGGCCCACCAGATGTCTATACTCTGGATGTAAGACCCACAACTCTCAACTTGAGGCCCCACCTCAACTTCCGCTCAAACTCATAGCAACGGCGTTCCTGACGCCACTAGTTCAAAGCGAACACGACAAGTTAGTAAAAGTAGCCTCAAATTGCCATCGACAAGCCCTGCTTTATGGCTTAAACCGATCCTCGGCTTTTCCAGTAGCAGTGCAGATAAAACCTCCCCGAAAGCCCCCTACAAAGCCCCATGCACCACCAACACGGGCTTTCATACTTCCACCATTGACCAAGATCTCCTTCAAATGGAAGGATGCCAAGGTCACCTTTAGAGTCCCATCCTCGATGCCAAGCATCTCGAATGTCTTCCATCTGTTCCAACCACTCGTCAGCCTTAAGTGGCTCTTTCGAATCTCCAATAAATTCGTCCGGGTTAGACCGGAAAAATTCCCTCTTCAAGAAAGAAGGTCCTGCCTCTGCAACCTGATGCTCAGCTCTGAGAATACCCAAAGCTCCCGCTATCTCTCGGGCCAAGGCACCCATAGCTTTCTTGACCTTCGTTCACCCACGTTGGCTGACCAACTCCCTCTGCCGCCTTTAATGTCATCCGGTAAAGGCATCTCGCCTCTTAGGCCTACCACGCTACACCTCGCCCGACATCCTATTAAAGATAACAAGGACGTTAGCACATTCATAAACGTGCTGAAACTAAACACCCGCGTCCTAATGCATAGACAATTGTAATTCACTCCACGTAAGCATATAAACACATAAGCACTTACGAATTCCATTCCCGGATAATGACAGTCCCAAGGCGTTACTAGAGTTCCGGTTAGAAACAGCATTGATCAAGTGCTTTTCCAACAAGACTCACAGAAACCCAAGGATCCAATCAATATCCCAGAAATCAAATCCTATACCCAAATAGTCATATAAACCTGCTATCACAAAAACACATTACATTACACTTAAGTCTCTAACAAGTGAGACAAACCCATTGTGATACTAATCACTTCCCACGTACCCAAGGTATTCGAACCCGGTACGCTCTGATACCAAGTTGTAACGCCCTCAAAATAATACATAAATCCCATCATATTAGATATGCAATAGTATAAAGAAATCAACACCTTTTCATACATCAGAGTAATTCTTACAACAGTATTACATGTTAACAACAAAAGCGAGTGCCCTATAGGCTTACAGCTTTCCAAGTTAAAACTTGGTTTCACAAAAAGGAGAGTAGTAACTCTATACAAAAGAAGCCCGTCGCTTGATGTACATGTAATACAACAAAACAATCAAAAACAAAGAGTCTTCAACTCCCACATCCATCCAAGCTATGTCCTTGGAGGTGGCATGCTACCTGTACCTGAAAATGGTGTCCCATATAGGGTGAGCCAACGCCCAGTAGAGATATGCTAAACACAATATGAGCAATAACTAAGACATCAGCAATTGACAAATGTTTAACTCACAAAGATCAATTTATGACTCCATTTCCATTACATAACAACCGTGCCTATGTTTCATTACATTTTCCATTTCTTATACAATTCTCAATTTACAACAATGCTCGAAACTGCCAATAACTTATATGAGACAGTGACTCATATTAAACATTTCCCGTTCTACATTAGATAAGTGTACCAGCCATATGAACATCCCAACAGATAAGCATACAAGCTGTATCCATATTTCAACAGATAAGCATATGAGCTATATCACACTTCCATAGATATGCATATGAGCTATATCAACACATTAACTGACAAGCATATGAGCTGTATCAGTGGAGTCCATCCCCTGTCTCCTCCCAAACAATATCCGGTTTAGAGGTCCATCCCCTATCTTCCCCTAAACCGTGGAGTACATCCCTTATCTCCTCCCACACATACACAAAGTATATACATATAAGTCATATACACAATCAATCAATACATAACGTTAATGTATTCTATCAACTGCCATTCTCCATAACGCACTCGACTGATTAGTTTTAGTTTGCTTAATCATCATGCATTATCTACAACAATCAAAACTACCCTCCACCGGTAGCCCAAGCAATTATTTCTAAATAGATAATAAAAGCTTCAACAGATAAAATATCAGTGTTTTCGAAAAATGAGCAATTAATAAATCCAACTCCACCATCTCACAATATAATGAGCCAATTTCATTATTTACAACTCAATTCCAAGTAACAACAACTTTTCCAAATTAATTATGCCAATTAACTTATATAACAAATTAGGACTTTCTCCCACATTCCTCACCATTCACTCCAAGGTTCAATAATCAACAACCAACCACTAGAACATCATTTTGAAACCCAAAATACATCTTTAAGAATCAAAATCACAAAACCCTCATTCATGCTTTTTGAAACCCTAAGTCCCAAATCAAATTATTTAAGCAATAGACTCAAAATCTATGTTAAAACCCATAAGAGTGAGTAGGAATCCCTACCTCAAAAGATAACACCCAATGGAGAAGATGACGAAAACAAAGTTGCTCCGAATCACAAGTTTTACGGATCAAAAGGTAGCCCTCGACGATCAACAACTTTTTTGTAAAGGCCAAAAATGAGCAAATCACTCCTACTAGATCAATACCTAGAGAGAAAATAGAGTTCTAGAGTGAGAAGCTCAACAATGGTGTTTTTGGAAAAGTAGGAGAGAGAAGAGAATGTGAAAAAGTGATTCAAAATGCCCGACTGTGTACTGATAAACGACATGTCCGCTCGAGCGGAAAACACAACGCTCGAGCATCAAGAACAAAAATCTGGGTCCGCTCGAGCGTAAGAATACCCGCTCGAGCGCCAAGACACAAGAATAAAGTATGTCCGCTCGAGCACGAAAACCCGTCCGCTAGAGCGCAGATTTCCCTCTCCCAGAACTTACGCTAACAATGTACTACCCGTTCGAGCGCCAACAAGCCCGCTCGAGCGCAACCCGTTCGAGCGCAGGAAAATCCGCTCGAGCGTAGAAATCACATCTGCAGAAGTTTTGCAGAAAACAAAATCTTGTGTAAATCGCCGAAATGACAGCCAAAAACTAAACCCCGCTCGAGCGTAACACCAAAAACCTGGGCAACTAGATTTGAGACTCAGGCTCAACCAACCCGTAACATACCTGTCCAAAACATCCCAAAACTCACACAAATGGAATTAAAGGACGACAACAAGATAGACTCAACTACCAACTCCACAGAACCGAGTCCGAAGTATAACTGAACAGTAGAGGGAATACCGGGATCGCTATACAGAAATGTAGAAAGAGAAAATGTAAACCCATCAATGCTTGTATGTGATTTGTGAATAAAAAAATAAGTGAATATGAAGGATCCATGCGATTGGTTTTTTTTTTTTTTTTGGACCAGACTAAAATATATTATGGCGTTGATATGAATATGAATGTTTAGCTGGTTCTAATTGTAAATTTTGTAAAGTAAAAATATGAGTTTGAGAATCACCAAAAACATAATTGACTTACTACCAAAATTTACTAAGTAAAAATTTGAATGGATACCTTTTTTTCATCAGTAACATCAATAAAATAAGAAAAGATTATAGTCATGTTTCTCAATATTTTCATGGACAAAACATGTACAGTCAAAACAGATTAGATGTACCATAAATTTTTATTTATTTTTTATTTTCTTAAACAATTACAAAATCTATATACAAATTAAAAATAAATAGTCACTGAGATGTATTTTGATACTATAAAAATAAATAATAAATAAATATCATTTTTTTGACTAAAAACAATTACAAAATTTATATACTAAAAAAAATAAATAAATCAACAAATACTGATAGAACACTTATAGTAAAAGAAGGATGGTGTTGTTAGACAACCTCTTAAGAAATTATTAGTTCTGAACAACACAAAATTGTAAAGTAACCTGTAAAATAAAAAATAATAATAAATTGATTAACCATAAAAAAAGCAATTACATAATATATTGCATCATATATGCAATAAGATTTTTACATGGTGGGGTTGCATCATTGGTGTATTTTAACTTATTGCACAAAAAGTTTTTATTCCTTGTGAATTAAACTACTCCATATAAATTAAACTACTCTCCCATAATCTAAAAACTTATTTAGCTAGAACATGAAAAATGGCTTCAATGTTTTTGCCAAATTCAGAAGCATTATTTAACTCAACTATTCCACGAATTTGAACAAAAAACTGTCCAATCCACTGAAAGAATACCAGTCAATATATGTTTAATAATTTTGAGAATCCACCTCCAATATTAAACACATCACCAAACCATATTACTACTCTAACTTATCAAATCACAACTATTTATTTATAATAAAAACAAATTTATTTGACCAAAAATAGTGATATTGTCCATAATTGTTGTACTTGAACCTAAAAATGTTTGGTTAAATAATTTTAGACACCAAGAAATAAAAAATTAGCAATACTAAAAGTTAACATGGATTTCATTGGCAATGAAATGTTATTTCCATGGATAGAAAAACCTTAATGGGTTACAATCAAGAGGAGAAAAAATAAAAAATATATACATCTAAAAAAAGAAAAGACCAACCCAATCACATTAAAATGATAAAATTAAATATTGAAATCAGCCCTAACAACATGAAGAGTATGAAAATTGGAGCACAAATTTGGACATGAGGAGTATTAAAATTAAATTTGGATTTCAACTCTTCTCTTTCCAAATTGACTTTAATTTTATAGAGATGAAATTAAAACTAAAATCAAAACTCGTTATAATCATAAATATTTTGAAATTCACCATTTATCACTTGGAAAGTCCAAACATAAATTTATGCAACAAAAAAAAAAAAAAAAAAAAAAACAGAACATAATAATTACTAGATAACAAAACCATTTTATAAACAATAATTAATATTTATTTCATGAATGCAATTAAAGCAATACACACATATACATTCACCAGCTCATTTTGTTTCATGAAAAGAAATTTTTTTGCCTTAGCCCATTGAATGGCTTTAGTTGATGAAATTCTTATAAACCCAGAAATGTAGAGAGAGAAAATGTAAACCCATCAATGCTTGTATGTGATTTGTGAATAAAAACATGAGCGAATACGAAGGATCCATGCGATTGGTTTTTTTTTTGGACCAGACTAAAATATATTATAGTGTTTATATGAATATGAATGTTTAGCAGGTTCTAATTGTAAAATTTGTAAAGAAAAAATATGAGTTTGAGAATCACCAAAAACATAATTGACATACTACCAAAATTTACTGAGTAAAAATTTGAATGGATACCTTTTTTTCATCAGTAACAACAATAAAATAAGAAAAGATTATAGTCATGTTTCTCAATCTTTTTATGGACAAAACATGTATAGTCAAAACAGATTAGATGTACCACAAATTTTTATTTTTTTTATTTTCTTAAACAATTCCAGAATCTATATACAAATTAAAAATAACAGTCACTGAGATGTATTTTGATACTACAAAAATAAATAATAAATAAATACCATTTTTTTGACTAAAAACAATTACAGAATTTATATACTAAAAAAAATAAATAAATCAACAAATACTGATAGAACACTTGCAGTAAATTAAACTACTCCATATAAATTAAACTACTCTCCCATAATCTAAAAACTTATTTAGCTAGAACATGAAAAATGGCTTCAATGTTTTTGCCAGATTCAGAAGCATTATTTAACTCAACTATTCCACGAATTTAAACAAAAAACAGTTCAATCCACTGAAAGAATACCAGTCAATATATACTAATTGAACAAAGTGATTAAAAGTCCAATATAATAAAAAAAAAAATTACTATTTATTCTGGTTGACACGCCCCATATTTTATTACTCGGATAACCTTACCAATATTCATTAATTAAGTCCATTTACAAATAACATTTCATCATTGGATGAAATAATGAATAATTAAATATACATATTCCCTCTCATTATACAACAATGACATTTATATACAAATAAAAGAAATGCCTGAGGCTTACAATAAAAGAGAGGACACTACTCTTTACAAAAAGATAGCACTCAGCCAAACAACAAATGAAGTAGTATAATCCATTTCTACATTACACTTATGAAATGGTAAAACCCATTGTTTGATCTTCAAATCCAAAAAACATTCCCTGTACACATGTACAGGCAGGGGGTGAGCAAAATTCACCGAGCAATCCCATATTAAAACATTAAGAGATATGCGAGTACAAAGATACTTATAAATTTTCGTGAAATTATATCATGTCAAAATCATAAGGTTTTATCACATAATCTCTTAAATCCATTTTATTTAATTAACCACAACCAGTTAACTTAAATAAATAAACATGCTTCAATAGTAACATGACATTCTTTTTAATCCATTCAATTATCTCATTATCAATTGAATCATTAAACAATTCATCAAATCCATTTTAATTACATGACAAATGTATCCATGTTTCATAACAATTTCCATTTCTTAATTCATAATCCTGGCTCAGAACCTGGCCATACCCTTTACATCCTTTCAAAAACATTTTTCAATTTCATGACATTAAAGTCCATGTTCCGGTTTATTTTCCATTTCCTTTCAACTTTGAGTTTGAAACAAGACTCAACACTTAGTGTAACAACCCTCGCTTTGATTACCGTATAGCCACTGAATTATATACTGATTATTGCTAAACTGGACCGCTAATGACTGATAATTGGATTAATTGAAGTATTGGATGGACTGATTGAAATCGAAACTGAAATTGAATAAGTTCATCTATTGAATTGCATATCGCATCTGTTTGATTGATTGGTTTATCTGTTTGCATTTTATGTTTAAATTGCTAATTGAAGGCCTTATCGGCGGCCGATTTAGAAACCGTTTAGTGTTTTGTAATCAGTAGAATATTTGTGATTTACTGGTATATCTATCTGAAAATTGATTAGGAATGATTAAATTAGATTTAAATGAATTAATTGAAGAGTTGGGCTTAATTACAGAAATGCCATTGAGTGGGTCTTGTTTAAGCTTATCATTTGAGCTTTGTATACACTTGATCAAACCTTTCTATCAGCCATTCCTTTGTTCCCACCGAAATTAGAAGAGAGTGAGAGAGAGAGAGGATTGATTTTCATCCCATCTTGCTTGATTGTGCTTGAACTTAAGAGGATTGAAGTGTGGACTCCATTATTGATCTCTTAGGCTCTCAATACAAGACTTAGGCAAGGTAATTGAATCTCTCATTGTTGCATTTGAAGTTGTTCTTGCATGAGTCAAGTTGAATTGTGGAGTTAAGACATAAATTAGTTCAAAAGAGTAGGATTATAGCTTAATCCATGCATGCATGTTTGAATTGATGAGTTTGAGTTGAATCCATGGTAAAAATGTACATGCATGCTCATATTCATGTTTAAATGCATGTATTCATCATGTTCTTGAAGAAATGAGTCCATTTGGACAAGAATTGAAGCTTGAATTTGATTTAAAGTTTATGCATTACATATTTTGAAAGTGTTCTTGAAATAGGTTTGAAAAATGGCTTTAATTGGCCAACCCTTGGCCCTTGCATGTGCAAATTAGCTTTTGAAACTTGTTATACATTGAGTTTAAGAGTATTTTCCAGAATTTGGGGCCAAGAGGTTGAGTTTTGGATGGTTGAATACTTGGTTCGAACTTGGGAGACAAATTTGGAAATTCCAGATTTGGCTTCCTCGCTCGAGCGAAGGATTCCTCGCTCGAGCGAGCCCTTTGGTTTTGCAATCTCGCTCGAGCGAGCATCGAGCGTGGTATCGCGCGTAAAAATCGAGCATCCAGTACTTTTACTGTTTCATCAGACCGCTCGAGCGAAGGATTGTTCGCTCGAGCGAAGCCTTTGATTTTGTAACCTCGCTTGAGCGAATGAAGGCTCGCTCGAGCGAGGCCCCTGTTTTCAGTAACTTTTGAAAAGTGCCTTCCAACTGTATTTTTGCATCCTCATCCCATCCTAGGCATTCTTAGGCCTAGTTTAAGACATCTTAATAAGGATTTAGACATAGAACCACACCGAGGATATTTAGGGATTTAATTAACATCCTTCCGACTGTGAAACTTAGTGTGTGTTCTATTTGTTAACTGTTTAGGGTTGGCTCTCGACGCGCTCTAATCGCTATTAGCCCAATCTCGTGAGTAGCAGTTGTGTAAAGATATGTTCAAATGGTTATATTTTGAATCTTGAATCGAACATTTATTGAACTGATATTGTTTATTGAATGAATGTATGTCTGTATTTGAATCGTATTGTGGCATCCTTAGCACCTTTATGTTATTGGTATTCTGAGCTCTGTCGGTTTCCTTGTGGAACCATATCGTTTATCGATTGATGGCCATCATTATTGTTGGGTGCATAAGGCCGGTCCTTTTGGACCCTCTTTTATAGGCTAATGGATGTACCACATATGGTGATTGATTGAAATCTTGATTGGTCAAATATCGAAAGATTGAAACATCAGATAATGAATTGATTTCATTCGTAAGGACATTCATTCATAACCTCTTTATACATCATGTTATTCATCGGGCTTTAGCTCACTTTGTTTATATATATATGTAGGTTCTCAAAGAACTGCATCGAGCTAGGAGCGTGGGATTGGTCCCCGATTTTGTCAAGCACCTATGTGCCTCACTGCGAGGTTCCGAGTTGCCATGCTATGGCTTGGGGTGTTTTTGTGTCCCTATCGGTCTCCTTCTCTTTGCTTTGTTGTATAGAGACTTACTGCTGAATGTTTGAATGCATGAAAAATGTTTTTGACATCTGATTTTCGCAACTCAATGGACACTAGTTATTTACTGTATTCGCTTCCGCCAAGCCACGTACTGCTTAAGCAGTATTCTTGTCATGGGCCTTGGTAATCTCGACATCTTGGCGATTCTGATGCTAAGCCCATAGGGCCGGGTTTGGGTCGTGACACTTAGCCAAATAATTTAATGAGATTGTAACTCATCTTTTAAACACTTTCGTAATTCATAATGGATACACATTTTGATGTTGTATCAAAAACACATAAACCACTTCCTTACTTTATCAAAGATACACATTTTGGTGCTGTATCCACATAACATAGAAACACTTCTATACTTCACAATTGATAACGATATACATTTTAGTATTATATCAAATCAATTTTAACACTTCCATAATCCACACTTGATACACATCTTAGTGCTGTATCAACGGAGTCCATCCCCTATCTCCTTCCAAACAATATCCAGTTTAGAGGTCCATCCCCTATCTTCCCCTAAGCCGCGGAGTACATCCCCTATCTCCTCCCACACAACACATGTATATAAACATAGATCATATACAATCAATCAATCAATACATAAAGTTAATGTATTATTCCAACCGCTATATTCAATAGCATACTCAATTGATTAGTTTTAGTTTGTCTAATCGTCATGCATTGTCTACAACAATCAAGACTATCCTCCACCAATAGCCCAAAGTAGTTATTTCTAAACAGAAAAAAAAAATGCACCAAATGGATATAAAATCAACATTTCAACTAGGTGAGCGATAACTTGTCCAACTACATCCTTTAGTCCCGTACATTCCAAATTCCAACATTTTCAATTTCATTTCTCATTTCTCATTTCTCAAATTAATTTATCAATATAATTAAGGCATTATTCCCAAAAAATTGCATAACAACCCTAAGGTTCCATTTTCATCAATGTTTCAACATTAATCCCATTTCTCCATACCAAACATGCATATAGGTTTTATATATTTAAAACCCCAACTTTTGTAAAATTACACAAAGGCCCAAACTTTCTCAAAATTACACAATAACTTCCAACATATCAAAATGCTAAAATTTAAAGACAAAACTCATAAAGAGGAGTAGGATATCCCTACTTATTAAATATTACCATTTTTATCAAAATTCTCATTTAACTGCAACATGATAAATTTTCACCAATAGCCAAAATAGTTATCTCTAACATATTAATTAAAAGATAACAACATAGGCATATAATCCAACATATAACTATAACTTGGAATCTCCCATGATTCCCAACATTTAGAAACAAATCATATTCCGGTAACCTCTCAAGGTCCATTTCTAACCGTGTCGGTTTTATTCCAACAAATACATTAAGTAAAATAATACCGTTAACACCCGAGAAAACATTATTTTCTTTCCAAACTCATTCTCCAAGCATTATTCAACTATGATATCCTATTTTGATTGAAAACCCCGAAAGTTAAACGTAATTCCTTTGTTTTCTTTAAAAATGCTCTTTTGGCCACAAACCGGTAAAAATTTCAAAACCAATCGAATCGAAATCCGTTTTTTATTCAAATTAAAAACATAACTATTTCATAACCTTACAAACATATTCCAAGTTTACACTTTTACAATTTGGGCATCAACTTTTTATTTTCTTCAAAATTTCTCTTTTAAGCAAATAAAACACAAAATTTCTAAAAATTCTAATTAAATCATGTACAACTCTAAACTTCATATAATCAAGCAAAAGTGCATAAAGAAGTGTAGAAAAAATCTCTACTTAACACTTTACACAATATTCCTCAATATCAATTTAATTTTCTCAAAAAAATAAATTCCAAAACTCAAGAATGAGATAAATATTTCAACCTTAATTTCTCAAAATAAATTATCTAACCATAATGTGATGTAGATATAATCCATACAACTATTAAATCTATTTTCAGATTTCCTTTACAAAATTAACAACACAAAATGATTTTTTTTCCAAAATCAATTTCAAAATACCAACATTCTTAACATTTTAACATAATTTTTCTTCCAAAAATTACCAAACAAAAATCTAAAAATATACCTATATGCAATACCTCTTATAATGATATATTTTCTCAAAATAATCCGAATATAGCTTTAATGTAAAACTATGAAGAAAGTCCCTACCTCAAATATGAAGAAAAATAAATCTGAAAATGCAAATGTCGCCCTATCATGAATCCGTGAACGCTATTGCGAAGATTATGACGAGTTCTCCAACTTCCATTTACAACATTTTTGCAAAATCTCACTCTAAATACTCTCATTTCAAGCTTGAAGCTTGAGCAAACATGGTGAACATAGAAAGAGAGGGAGAGAGACACACTCTGTGAGAGAGAGAGAGAGAGAGAGAGAGAGACGTTGAGAGGGAGAGGAAATTCAGCCAAAATGGAAAGCAAAAAGGAGGGGAAAGGCAAAAGCATGGGGAGACAACCCCATGTGGGTTTGTTTTTTTTTAATGATGGGTTTTTTTTTAAAAAAAATATAATTTAATTTTTGTAATAATAACTCAGAATTTTATAATATAAATTATAAAATGATATAATATTTCTCACCACAAAAATATAACATTTTTGTACACTACAAAATATAATATTTTGCTCATTTCACAATACATACATATTTCATTCTTTATAAAATATATAATTTTTCGCCGTATGGTACACACCATAAATTTAACTTTTAAATATTTATTATAACCCTATATAATAAATAATAGTAACTCCCAAGGTGGTTACTACCAATCATATAATTAAAAAAAGACCAAACACCCAAAACTCACTTTCAAATTCTGCTATACACTAGACCGAACACCGATCAGTCCGCAAATTTTCATAAAATAAATACTCATCAATAAATTCTGAAATTTTTACCTGACGTGCTAGACTCATATGTGAACAACATACAAAAATTTCATAATTTTCTGAGATCGGTAACTATTTTTAAAAAATACAAAACCAAACTGTTTTCGCATAGAATTTACACAACATTTAAATTCGAAATTTTGCTCAATTAAATTATGCACTGGCTATTTTTAAAAAAAAAAATTTCTGGGTTATTACACTGGTGGCAACAAATAAACATCATTGTTGCCTAAGCTTTTTCAGAGGAATGGTAACTACAAACTACTCTTACATTGTTGCCTTCCCTACTTTGATTATGGTGGCAACAAATAAACATCATTTTGTAAACCACACTTGGATTGCATAATGTACTGCAATTGTTTGTTGAAATGTCTTATTGGAGATAGTTGTTTCATTTTGGGTTGATTGAGTTTTACAACCTGATTTTTTTATTTCAGTCTGGCTTGAGTTCTATTTTCATTTTTAACTATTAAGTTGGAATTGTTCAAAAAAGAGTATGGTCAACAATGGTGAAAACTCGTTCTATTTTCATTTTTTTTTTTTTTTTTTGAATCATATAATGGATGAGTATAGTGGATTTTTTTTGGGTAAGTAGAGTATAGTGGATTTGATCTTTTGTTCTTGCCATTTTTGGGAAATTCCACAAAAAGATGAGCATTATGTGTGGCTTCGACTCTAATGTTTGTAGGCACATAGCATTATTTTAACTTGACTCCAATTAATGGCTCCAATTCAAGCCATTTTTTAGCAGCCAATTTCGTAACTTGTCATTGCTTTTTAGTAAATGGAAGAACAAAAACAAAATTGATTTTAGTACGAAACTCATATATTCCGTTCCATTAATATTGTGGTGCTTAATTTTGTAAGTCGATTTCTTTAACTGAAAGGCAAAAGTAGATTAATATTCACTGTCGTGTTTAGGGAAAAATTATGTATTCAATTAAAGTCAAATAATTTTTACATTTCATGATTATATTTCAAGAAAAAAAACAGATTACATAATAACACTTTCCATTTTCATATAATTATCTCTTATTGGGTATCTTTTTAGTATTTATATTTTTGTAAAAATCATTTATAATCACCAGACCATATTACTACTATAATTTATCCAATGAAAACTATGTATCTATAATAAAAAATTTCAATGAACCTCCAAGTGGGATCCCCAACTCGTCCCCTTCCTTTGCTCTCTTCCATTTGTCTAGACCAGAGCACCATAGCAAGAGCTCAACATCTCCAAGATTGATATGTTACCGCTGCGACTCAAATCCACAGATTTTACTTGATAAACCCACCATTGTTGCCACCTTAGAAAAAAAGAAAATATAGACAAACACACACAAAAAAAAAAAAAAAAAAACACACACACACACACACACATCAATTTCTTGAAATATAGACAAACACAAACACAAACACAAACACCAAATAAATAAAAATAACAGACCAAGTCATTAAAGCCAAAATGAGTACTCTATTCATTTTTAACTATTAAGTTGGAATTGTTCAAAAAAGAGTATGGTCAACAATGATGAAAACTGGTTCTATTTTCATTTTTTTTTTTCCAATCATATAATGGATGAGTATAGTGGATTTGATCTTTTGTTCTTGCCATTTTTGGGAAATTCCACAAAAATATGAGCATTGATCTTTTGTTCTTGACCATATTACTCCTCTAATTTATCAAATGATAAAGGAATAAGAAAACTGGTTCATTTTGATGAAAACTGGTTCATTTTTTTTTTTCCAATCATATAATGGATGAGTATGATGAAAACTAGCTCACAAAAAGATAGTGGATTTGATCCAAACAATTTTTTTGAACTGGTTCACAAAAAGATGAGCATGATGAAAACTGGTTCATTTTTTTTTCCAATCATATAATGGATGAGTATAGTGGATTTGATCTTTTGTTCTTGACCATATTACTACTCTAATTTATCAAATGAAAACTATTTATGTATAATAAAAAATTTCAATGAACCTCCAAGTGGGATATATGATCAGAGCACCATAGCAAGAGGTCAACCTCCCAAAGATTGATACGTTACCGCTGCCACCTTGATATACCCACAGATTTTACTTAATAAACCCACGATAGCTGCCACCTTAGAAAAAAAAGGAAATGTAGATAAACACACACACATACACAAAAATCAGTTTGTTGAAAGAGCAGATTAAATCATCAAAGCCAAAATGAATAAAAATAAAAATAACAGACCAAATCATCAAAGCCAAAATGAGTACTCTGTTACTCTATTACTCTTTTGGATACATGATCAGACCAAATCATCAAAACCGAGCTAAGTAATCATCAAAGCCCCAACAAAAATCACACCAAACCCACCTGAGTAATTTTAATGGATTTTGCAACTAAGCTGTCGGAGTGGTCGGAGTGAACGATGGTCGGAGTGAGCTCTGATGAAAGTAGAGAGAGAAATGGGAACAGAGAAATGAGAGGCAAAAGGTGAGAGAGAAATGAGTACTGAGAAGGAGTTTGAAAGTTGAAATAAATGAGAGATATAAAAAGAGGCATAGGTAGGAGGCAGACCCATTTTCAGGTAGGAGGCAGAGGCGATCAGAGGCTTGGTGGGAACCAAACTCATTTTTGTATGTTTCATCTCATTTCAAATAGTTAGATGTTAATTAAAAATCATCTCAGCCACTGATATGAAATGTATCTGTGATACATTTTATAAATTTTCAAAAACCTTCTTGTTTTGTTATATAGATGATACACATGTAAAAAATTAAAATTTGACAATGGATTACAAAAGAACCACCTAAAAAAATTAATACTCACACTATAAGTACGTCAAAATATGAAATTTTAGTGGGTTTGACCAATTATTTTTAAGGTAAATACCATACCAAACCCTTTAAATAGGATTGAATATCACTTTATTTTTTTGATCCATTAATTAAAAATCATACAAATACATATCTTTTAAATGTGATTCAAAGGGGTAAAATTAATACATTTTAAAAGTTGATGGGATCAAAATATAAGGGTTTGTTTGGTAATGTTTACGTTTTTAGTTTATATTTACAAAAATTTTTTAAACTGGTTTTTGTTTATTTTTAGAAAACCATAAACTACAAACGTTTTTGGTAATTGACAAAATATTTTAAAAAATTTAAAAATATAAAAAAGAGTGAGAAATGGCAAGTGGTGGCGAAAGACGGTGGTGGAAAGTGGTGACGGTGGGTGGTGGGTAGCGGGTGGGTGGGTGGGTGGGTGACGGTGGCGGGTGGTAGCGAGTGGGTGGTGGTGGTGGCGGCGGGTGGTGGTAGCGGGTAGGTAGTGGCAGGTAGGTAGCGGGTGGGGATGGTGGTGGTGGTGGCGGGAGGTGGTGGCAGATGGGTGGCGGATGGCATGTGATGGCGGGTGGATGGTGGTGGTGGGTAGGTAGGTGGGTGACGGTGGCGGGTGGTGGCAGTGGGTGGTGGTAGTGGTGGTGGTGGCGGTGGATGGCGGATGGCGGGTGGTGGTGGTGGTGGGTGGGTGGGTAGGTGGCAGTGTGGTGGTGGGTGGTGGCAGTGGGTGGTAGTGGTGGTGGTGGTGGCAGGTGGGTAGTGGGTGATGGTAGTGGTGGGTGATCGATGGTGGTGGCGGGTGGGTGTGGTGGTGGTGGTGGCGGGTAGTAGATGGTGGTGGTAGGTGGGTGGTGAGTGGTGGTGGCGAGTGGTAGTGGCAGATAGGTAGTGGGTGGTGGTGGCGGACGGTAGATGGTAGTGGCGGGTGGTGGCAGGTGGGTGGCGGGCGGCGGCGATGGCGACGGCGGCAGCGGCGAGGGGTGGGTGGTGGTGGTGGTGGTGAGTGGGTGGCAAGTGGGTGGTGGCAGGTGAGTGGTAGTGGCGGGTGGTAGCAGGTGGGTGGTGAGTGGTGGTAGCAGGTGGTGATAGATGATGGGTGGTGGGTGGTGGTGGCGGAAGACGATGGTGGAAAATAGTGGTAGGTTGTGGCTAGTATTGGGTGGTAAAAAAAAAAAAAACTCAAAACTCAAAACTCAAAATGGAAATACATTTTTTGAGTTTACATTTTTTGACCAAATTTATAAACTGAGACCACTGCTTTATAAATAAAAAATTTACTAAACAAGTTTTTATTTAAGTTTTTAAATTTTTTGTAAATGTAAATAGAAAACTAAAAACATAAGTGTTATTAAACGACACCTAAAAATTCATAGATGAGATGATAAAATAATATTTGTTAGTAATTAAACAAAATTGGTGTAATGGAGTATTTTAAAATTTTAATTTAAGATGGAACCTGGTTTTTACTTTGTGAATACAATTTTAGAAATGGGGTACTATATCCTCCATTAATATATTAATTAGTATATTTACTTTAATTATGACATTCGATAATATTACATGTATTAATTTATATATTCATTAATATATCAATATATGTTATAATATTATTACTGATTCCATCTATTATATAAATTATAAATATTCAAAATCTCTAAAATTATGTCACATTATCATTTAGTACATTAATTAATATATTAATTAATACATATATCATTATTTTATAATATTATTATTAACACTATTCATCATATAAATTATAAATATTAAAAATATATTAAATTATGTCACATCAATTAATATATTAATTAATATAATTGTGTATATAGGATTATTCTTTTAGCAATAACCGTTGGAGATGCTTGGGCGAATATTGCAAAATTGAAACCCTAGCACTGCCCCTGATCCAAACCGCCAGCAAACTGAGATATGCTCTCACGAGCGGCTTGATTCTATTCCAATGGAGATCGAAGGCTTCTTGTACGACGCTCTAAGCCCTCTCTCCTCCTCCGCCGCCGCCGCACCCACCGGTCAGCCACCGTCGCCGGTGGAGGTTTCCGAGCCCTACGTTGTGTTCCGCAATGAAATTCCTCTCACGGCAATTCACTGCCCCTCGCCGAAGAACGCCGCCGTAGATTACTTCTCTCTTGACGTCGGTGCCGATGATGATGGTGATGATGAGGAAGCGGCGGTTGATTTGATTACGACTCCGGCGACTCCGGCACAGGTTCCGGAACCGGAGAGGACGCTTGAGGGCGGTTGGTTTCGGGCGAATTGTCGGTTCAAGAGCCCCATGCTTCAGCTCCACAAAGGTTCTGTTTTCAATTGATTTCATTCCAATTTAAGCAAAAGGTCTCAATAATGCTTTTGTTTGTTTTTTTTTGGTCCATTGGTACTTTTTGAAGTTATGTTTGTATCTGAATTTGGAACTAGTGTTAAATTGCTATTGCTGTTTTAGTGATTATCGAGGGGATTGATTACCTGTTGCTGCTTAGCATGGGGAAAAATTATATGCATTTTAGGGAATTGAAGTTGCATGAAAATATTGGTTGTAGATTAGGCTCTGTGTAGACCTCATGATGCAGTGCAGTGCACCCCCAAAAGGCTACTTAGTTTGATATGTTAGAAGGAAAAAACTAAAGATATGAGATTGTAGTATTGCTTTTTTCAGCTAGCTTATGTTTTCTTGTACTTTGCTACTCAGATCTTTAGTTTGTTTCAATGGTTTTGATTTACTTAAGATACGGGCCCACAACACCAACTTCAAATCCCAACCATAGATTTGATATTCCTTTTTTTTTTTTTCGGTGGATCCCTTGCTGGGACCATAGGATTACTGAACTGAAAATTTGATAGAACAATGAAAATAAGAAGAAACCAATTATTACTTCTTCTTGCCGCCATGATGATTTGAATCATGGTTTTGTCCTGAAATACATCTTTGATACCAACCAAATGGTTACTGTTTTGATGTCTTAGAAGAAGAAACTAAAAATCTCAATAGAAAGAACAAGAAAAAATAAATAGCACAAAATTTTAGAGAACAATGAAAACAGGCTTCAACTAATGATAGAAGAGCGAGCTTCCCAAAGGATAGAGCGAAGCTACTACTGTATAGACACTCAATAAGAAACAAAGGACGTTTACAAAGAAAATTCCAAACTTGACTTACCCTCAAGAACATACGTTCAGACCCTTGGAGATTTAAGAACCCTAAAAAATAGATCTCTTTTTCCTAGATTCACACAAAATATCACATACATTATTGCACTCAATTTCCTAATACTTGATTCGCTGACTCTTTTGACTAATTTATTACTTAGATGACTATTTTTCATTTTTATTTAATTATTTCCTGACTTACTCTTTAATGCCAAGGGCTTGTTTCTTGGACAATTGTTGTTTTTTTTTGCTGCATCAACTACAGTTATTTGAGCATATCTTGCATACTTGAATGTTTTATGATTTTAAGCAACAGTAATGAATGTGAGTTAGTGACCTCTTTAAATGTCTCTACCAATTTTAATAATAAAACATTGGAAGTGTATCCTCATTGTTTGATTGTGGATGTTACAGAGATATTGGATTTTTGCGAATTTCTCTCACCGACTCCAGAAGAGCAAGCATCACGAAATGCTGCAGTAGAATGTGTCTTTGATGTTGTCCGATATATTTGGCCCAACAGCAAGGTGTGCGCGTGTGCATACACACCTTCATACCCACAGACATGCAAATATAAATATATACATGCGAGTGTATACACATGTTTTTAAAGTAATTTGTATTCAAAGTCTAGGAAGTCAAAAGTGTGACAAGTTTTATTAGTACTCCTGCTTGCAGGTAGAGGTTTTTGGTTCGTTCAAGACTGGGCTTTATCTTCCAACTAGTGATATTGATGTAAGTACATTGCTTCCTTGTAGTTGTTTTATGGGAGTATTTAATTTGTTCCCCTGCAGGAATCTAATCCCATATGCTTGTACATGGTCGATGATACTGTGTTTCTCCTGCATTCATAAATTCTCCGTTGTTAGTCATGAACATGATTAGCTTGTTCTGGTCATTAAAGTTTAAATTTCTTGCTTCATTTTTAAAGTCATGTTATTCAAACTTATCATTGCTGCATGAAAATGCTTTCAATTTGATCTTTGTTTTGCCCCATTGATGATTGGAGAAAATTGGTCTTTTTATTGGAAAGATGGGAATGTAGAGAACTGTCATCAAGTGTAAGCGTTCTGTGCAAGTGATTGTTGCTGGTATACTTGCTTAGACCGAATTGGTCAGCTTTTTCTGATCAACATTGAAAGGCTAACCTACTTAAAAGACAAGTATTATTATTGAAAATATTTTTTTGGAGAAAAATAATATATATATATATATTTGTTCAATGTTTCATTAAGAATCTTCTGACTCAAACTCTGCTGCACTGTAATTTTTGTAGTATCTAATCTGGCCTCTGTATATTAATGTGGAGCATGTCTCTGGCGGATAAGAAGATATCTAAGACATGATAAAATTTAAAGAATCTAGGTAACATCGTTAGATGAGTATGAGCATGGTTTTAAATCGCGGTATTGGGACACATAACGGTAACGATTGCGGTGTAACGGTATCGGAGTGTCGAACAATATGTGTCGGGAATCGGTGAAATTCTTTAAAAACATTAGCAATTGTCCAAAACCTAATGATACACACTTTTTTTGTCCATTTTAATCTGAATTTGTCATAGTTTGTTGTATGAATAAATAAAATTATTTAACCATGTTGCATCAATTAGTTATCAAAATTTAAGATGAAAAAAAAGAATCACAATAATATGTTGCCAACTTGCTGCTTCAATTAGTTCCTGGCTTATCAGTTCAGTCACTATGAAAACAAAAATGGCTCAATCCCACATCAAAGAGGAACAAAAGTGGGGTGGCTCCATTACTTTAAATTTGTACTTCTATCCCAAATCAGAAAACTATCAAAGCAATGAGTTGTCTGATGGCTTTAAATAGCCTCTTTATGGTGTTGGCCAGCTGTTTTGCCGTGTGGCATACTAAAAGGAAGTTCAATTTTTTTCCCCCGAACTGGACCGGTTCATTCATTTATCAGTCACAAAATCGGATTTTCACTGGTTCGCATGTGGAATTGGCTAGTTTGTAGGTGAATTTGATTCGCACCGTTATACCGGTCAGTATCCGAATCGGAGGCATCAAAAACCAGTTCGAACTGGCCGGTACGCTACGAACTGGCCAGTATTTGGAACTATGATGAGTATGAGTATGGAAGTAGAGTTTAGGCCAATTTAGGCATAAATCAAACATATGTTTCCATGTTTCTTCATCTGTGAGATCGTTGGGCTACAACTGATTGTTGGATGTGAGAAAAAATTCCATTAGATTCAATAAAGATTTTGACATAGCTGTTGGTAAGGTAACTCCTGTAAGGTAGAATCTCACTTCATGGAAATGTTTGTGACCAATGATGTTTAATTGCACATAAGAACATTTTTTGTCATGATCTTGTGTCACACTTGATTTAGATTGCCTAGAAAATTGAATTCTTCTTGCTGACCTGATTTACGATTTATCCATGTCTGGAGGAACAATGTCCATAATCTTGTTCATAAACAGAACATTATTTCAAAGGCATGAATTTAAATTCTCTATTCAGATGAATATTCCTTTGAGAATGATAATTTTCTTTTTCTTATCCAGTTCTGGATTGTTGAGGTGTGATCTGTTTGTTAATGAACAAATTTGATGATTAAATACTGTCACTATAACTAGGCTACCTAATTGCCAAACTGTAGGTTGTGATTCTGGGGTCAGATATTAAAACTCCACAAATTGGTTTGCAAGCCCTTGCTAGGGCCCTATCTCAAAGAGGCATAGCAAATAAGATACAGGTGTGCCTCATTTGACAATTAAAAAATAATTCACCTTGCTTGTTTCCACTTTTCAAAAAACACTTTTCAGAAAATTCTACTTTTTTATTTTCCGTATTTTTTTGTTTTTATTGAATTTTTTTACTTTTTAGACACACCTAACATAAATACACTTAAAAAGTAAAAAAATTATAAAAAAAATCTTTTAAAAATTCACTAAATACCAAAAATACAAAAAAAAAAATACAAGAATTCAGTACATTTTTTTATATTTTTATGTATTTATTAATTTTTTAAAATATTTTTTCACACATTTTTTACTTTTTAGATACATCTAAGTAAGGTACATCTAAAAAAGTAAAAAAAATGTTTAAAATTTAAAAAATATTCACTAAAAATAAAAAAATACGAAAACCAAAAAAGTCAGTTTTTAAAAAACTTAATTCAAAAAACTCAAACCAAACACACTGAATTATTAACATTTAATATCTAACATGTGTTTTGTTTAACTTTTCAGGTTATTGCTAAGGCACGTGTGCCAATCGTCAAATTTGTAGAGAAGAGAAGTGGCGTTGCATTTGATATAAGGTTCAATCAAAATTTACCATTTTCATTGTATTCAACAAATTTCCTGCTACAGCATTCATGAGTGTGTTTGCATTTAGGCTACCCATTTACTTCACCCATTTTTTTGTTTATTTTCTTTTATTATTATTATTATTATTATTATTATTATTATTATTATTATTATTATTTTGTGTTTACAATTTATTTATTTATTTATTTTTTCTGTCTTAACATTTTATTATGCACCGAATTGATTGGATATATAAAATCATTGAAGGGTTCTGTGTGGGTATTACGAGTTTCAACAAATACTATATTGATGATTTCTTGTATGCCATGTAGCTTAGAAAGGTCTTTAGGCAGCCTGCTAGGATGTTTCTTAAGTTTTTCCATTGGCACTTTTTAATCTATGTTCTTTTGCCAGTAAATGTTGATCTTATTATATATTTGTTGTATCTTTTTTGTTATAGTTTTGATTTGCAAAACGGACCAAAAGCTGCTGAGTTCATAAAGGTTTGTTTTGATGTCTCTCCCTATGATATAATCTTTTGATTATTCTCATGATTGATGTATATAGACACCCACACATAATAGTTGGGTAAATAGTTGATTAGTTATGAACACGTAGTAAATGTAAATGCACGAGTTCCTTTGATTTGGTTTTTACAATTTCTAATACATATGTGGTTCTCTTTTCAGAATGCTGTATCTAAGATGCCCCCATTACGGCCATTGTGTTTGATCTTAAAAGTTTTTCTGCAGCAAAGAGAGTTAAATGAGGTGTGGATTTATTTATTTTATTGTGATCAGTTTTTTACTACTAACTTTTTCTCCTGATTTGCCTAATTTTAGACTCTTCAATATACAGGTGTATACTGGTGGAATTGGTTCTTATGCACTCCTTGCTATGCTCATAGCAATGTTGCGGGTAATTATTGGAATCTGTTTTAGCATGTAGAATGTTATGTTGTGGGAATCAGATCAATCAAGTATCAACCACAATTTGATTAAAGGATCAAAATGAACTATTAGAATCATGAGTTTATAACTACCATATTCTTGCACATTTGTATTGAATTATCATCTAAAATTATCATTTCCAGTTGTCAAATGACTGTAGCATGTTATAGAGGAAACCTCATATTGTTACTCAGTTAATCTAAAGGGTTTTATTTATTTATTAATTCTATTACCTGCATGTTATCAAGAGAGATGTGTTGTTATTTGCATTGTCTCAAAGTAAATACTCTGTTGATCAAATAATGCTTAATACTAACTGTTTTACCAAATCTGTATTTTGATTAATTTTATTTTGTTTTCTTGATTTGTTGCTTCCCTTGTGGTACATTTGATTATGCAGAGCCTCAGCGAGCAGCAAGCTTATCCAGAACATAACTTGGGAATCCTTTTGGTATGCTTTTGTTTTATCTTTTTTTGTGGTTCCCAGTAAATATACTGTGTGTGCTCTCACTTCTCCTGGAGTGATTCAGATTTTCAACAGATGACCATGTTAAGATGAAATTCCTGTCAAACTGAATTTGCATTGGGATTGTTTGAGCACCTTAATATTTTAGATATAGGTGCTATAAGAGAGATACTGCTAAAAAGTAACCCCCCATAATATAGGTGCTATAAGAGCGATACTGCTAAAAAGTAACCTATGTTTAACTACTAGAGCTCTATAAGATGACGTGCAACCATAATATTTCAGATATAGGTGTGCTATAAATAAAGATACTGCTAAAAAGTAACCCACCAATGTAAAAATACTAGAGCTATAAGATGGCATGCAATAGAAAATTGGTTTTTTATTTTATTTTATTTATAAATTTGCAGATGATACCATGCATGCATAAATGTATATATACCATGGAGTGCTTTTGTTCAGCATGTGATTGCTGTGTTTTCAATTTGATTGGTTGGAAAATTTTGTTTTGTGAAAAAATTAAAATTTTGATTTCTACATTCTCCTGACAAGTTTGTTTTGGAAGGTAGGTTAATTTTTTCGATATTTATGGACGCAAGTTGAACACATCCGACATTGGTGTGTCTTGCAATGGGGAAGGAACCTTCTTCTTGAAGAGTAGCAGAGGGTAAAATTTTTCCATGGGAAACCAATAGTACCCCTGTTTTTCCTTCTGATGTTGAGTTAGATTGTCTGATTAGACAAAATTCAATTTTGATCGTTGTTCCTTGGTTTTTGATGCCTCTTTCAGGTTTACTGTTAAAGGACGACCATTTCTTCTTTCCATTGAGGACCCACAGGTTACCTTAAGAATTTTGAAATGTTTCTATTTGCAATTTTTTCAGCACCTTTTTGGGAAATCTTATAATCCAGACATTGGGGTGTGGTTCTGGCTGGAATGAGTATTCTATTAATTGTCATAATTGAATTGATTCAATCTTGAGCTGGTTTTAATTGGTTGGCTAGCTACACTCTTGTTTGGACTATTTGATCAGTCTTTAAGAGATGTTGGGGTCACCTCTACGTCTATTTTATATTTTGTTCAGTTTGACAATTTCTGCTTTGAGATTGAATGAGATGGTGTTTCCTGCACATTGTTGGAGAACATTGTGGTCAGAACAGAATAAAATATAAAATAGGGCCCTGGGTGACTCTTGCCCCTTGGAGCAATATGATCCTCTTCGGGTTGATAATTGAAGTTTTTGTTTTTGGGTGATAACAGGCACCAGAAAATGACATAGGGAAGAATTCGTTTAGCTATTTTCAGGTATGATCTTTGTATTGTCTCATTGTTCTGCCTCTGTTGCTTTTCCGCCTTCAGATTGCTTGATAATTTCTTTTGCTGATGTGGGAACTTGGTATACCTTAACGACGTCTGGTAATTCATTTTGTTGTAGATGTGAGGTATATATGTTCAGGATGTGATATGGAATTCTTGATAATTCAATATTTGTTATGAAAATAAATCAGAAAGGAGGCAAAAAAGGGTGGCTACTGTGAGATATATGGTCCTTGATGGCTCTTCTAGAGTGTTAGAGCTGTTGTTTGTTTTATTATTATTTTTTAAAAAGTTATGCTAGGGTCCCAAATAATCTGCCAAATTTTTTACCAAACCTTTCACACGTGTGAGAGGTTTGGTAGAAAATTTGGTAGATTATTTGGGCTCCATTGCATTTTCCTTTTCTAAATTGTCTTTTCAATGTCCTCGTCCTGTCCTAATGTAATGGTGTTATATATATAAAGTTTTTAATGTCGTGCTTGTTGGAACATATTGGTGAAAATTTGTCAATCCGTCTGTCTTTTAGCTCTTTGGCTTTAATCCACATTGCAACATAAGTTCAATAAAGCCATTTTTCTTGCTTTTGCTGCTTCAGGTTCGATCAGCTTTTGCCATGGCTTTTTCGACACTGACAAATACAAAGACCATCTTGAGCCTAGGCCCCAACAGGAGTATTCTGGGTACCATAATAAGACCTGACCCAGTACTATTAGAACGAAAAGGAGGGTCTACCGGGGAAATGACATTTAATAACTTGCTACCCGGAGCAGGAGAGCCATTGGAGCTCCATAATGGTGATCCACAGGAACTTTGCTGTAATTGGCGGTTAGATGACGAGGAAGAACCGCTGCCCAGAGGAAATGGAATTGTTGAGTATGCTAGCATGCCTTCTTCCTCTGGAAAGAAGCGGAAGTCATCATCTAAGGAGGAGAAGCGTTCTACGAAGGCGAAAGAAAATGGTGAGACAGGGAAAGTCAAGCATGAAGAAAGTGGGTCGATGAAAGAGAAGGGTAAAAAGAAGCAACGGTGGAGACATTATCGAGATGGAAGTCATAGTAGTAATGGTTTCAATCGTTATGGTGGAGGCTCACCATGGAATCGTACCTCTTAATTCTTCATCAGCGCTAAATTTATGCCATGTATTGAGGTTGCCTCCAGTCATCGCAACACAATGGTCTCAGGATGGTTGCTTCCTTGGCTTAAAATTTTTATTGCTAGATCTATTTGGAGCATCTTATTGTCTTTGGCGTTGAGAGAGGATATCTTTGAAGCAGCAGTTGAAGTATTTATTTCTTTAAAATTTTGGTGGCGTTTACTAACTACGCTTAGCAACCGAGGGAGATTGCTGCAGCGGGGTCGTTGTCCTTGGCAAATGGTTGTAGATTAGTTATTTATTGGTTACATTAAGAATGATAATTTTTTTTTTTTTTGTTTTTTTTTAAGGACAGAATGATAATCTATTTGTTTATTTTGATGTTGAACTTCACTTATAAAATTGATGGTTGTACCTCAAAACAAAATCAAAAACAAAAAAGGTAAAACTAAAAGCCATAATTGAATGCAGACCATAATATGGAAATTGACAAGCCAAATTCTAACTACCCTCCCTAGGGAAAATGGTATACCAATAGAATTTTATACTGAAATTAAAGAGGAGACAACTGTCATGTCGTTTTAGTGAATAATTCTGATAAAAATAAATAAATCTAAAAGAGTAATATTTTCTAATTTTCCTCTCACATAGGCTAAGCTAGAAAATATTTGTTCCTTTATATAAGTTTTGTGTTGGTGATCTAGCATTACAAACTGTAAATCTGTATGCAGTTGGCAAATAATTCTCTACCCTTCGTGGGTGATGACTAGTTTTTTCTTTCTTTTCTGGGTTTTGTTTATTAATCTTTTGAATTTTGGATTTTGTTTATTAGTCTTTCTAATGTACTTGCAGTATAGACCTCTCAAAGAACAGGTTCTCAGCTATTAAAAAAAAGAAAAAAAACCAAACAAGACCTAAGTGTTTCCCTTTATTCCATAATAACAATATGATTCACCCCCAATCCACAATGGGTTGGCGAGCAAATTACTAACCGGAATTAATATTAGTGTGATTGTTAGAGGAGCAGGGTACCCTCGGCCAATTACTAGAAAATTTCATCCACAAACAATTATTTTTTGGCCATTTCTTTATGTTACAAATCAATCAGTTTTCATATAAAATAAATAGTTTTATGGGCCAATTTTGTAGTGTCCTGCCTCAGTCTTGTATCAAGTTGGGAATTTATGAACCATAATGCAAGTAGATTTTTGTAACTTAAGGAATGACAAATACTAATAAAAATGAGAGATAATATATGATAGATTATGGATAATAATTATATAATGAGAGTTAGAAGATGTGAAATAATTAAGTAAAAATCATATTAAAAGTGTAATGTTTTATGATATTTATATTTTAAAAAGTTAAATTATATATAAAAAAAAACATATATAAAAGATAGTTTTACAATAGCCTTTTTCATTTTTTGCTCAAAAAATTTGAGGCAAAACTAGCATGATTTTTTTTTTTTAAATTTTTAAATTTTAATTATTATTATTTTTTTATCTCAGTCGAAATGAGGCTCTGATTCGTACGACATGTCACAAGATTGGAGTCATGAGTTACACTTTCCAAGAGTGAATGTGTTTTGTGTTTTTAAACTTTTATTACTAAATTGTATTAGTCATGTCAGTTGTAAATGAGACAAATTATAAACTTAAACATATACGTGATTGACAAGTGATTGTACGTGACCCTATTTTAAAAATATTTTTCACAATTTCTAGATATTAATACAACAAACAATGAATTTTATTAGAAATTTTTTCCTTGGCTAACAGAAAATAAGTTTGTGGATGATCTATACAAAGATTGTGGTAAAGATGATTATCTTCTTCATGATTGACTTCCTGTTTAATTGATTTATTTTTGTTTTTTTTTATAAATCTAAACATGACAACAATTACATTAAACAATAAATCTCTAAACAAGTTGTGGAGTATGTTATTCAAGTTAGAGTAGAAAATTTTAACAAAACATTTTAAAAATTGACATTTACTTTTTTTAGTTAACCTCAAACGGGTTTTAGTTGAATTGATTGGAAGTTGAGTTCAAGTAACTTTGCTTTTTATAATGTATATAAACTTGACATGTTTATTTTTATTTGTTTTTTAATTAAAAAAAAATCAAGAAGAAATATATGAATATTGACACAAAATATAATTTATATCTCACATAATAGCACCGTCCAGTCCGATTAAAGACCGAAGGCAAGCTTTTACCTTTGCAAAATTATTCTCTACCCACCATGGGTGTTCTTGCTTTTTCATGAATGAATTGCTTGCGACTTATCGAGGCTCAGCCACCCTCCATGTGGGTGGCTAGTGTTTTTTATATACTCTTTTTAATTCTTGGGTTTTGTCTAATAATCTTTTTAATATACTATCCGTATAGACTTTCAAAGGATCAGTTATCAAAAAATATATATATATATATATAACCAAAAAAAAAAAAAAAAAAACACGGTGGGTTGTAGGTTCTCAAATTCAACTTGAAAAACTTAACAAAATTTAAAATATGCTCAAGTTTGATTTACTTAATTTTCAATTGAATTTAAATATCTTTTAATAAAGCCGATCATGATTTGGCCTTGAATAATTTAACTTTGGAAAAAGATTTGGACCTCGAATTCTTCTCCCCCGAATCCCCCGAATGGCTGAAACGACGTCGTTTCAGCCATTCAATTTTTTCTTTTCTTTTTTTTTCTTTTCTTCTGCCATTTTCTTCTTCTTCCTCTTCGGTCTGAAGCAGAGACAGAGAGGGAGAGGGAAAGAAAGAGAAGAGAGAAAGAGAGAGAGAGAGGAAAGACAGGTCGCCGGTCGCCGATCGCGTCGCCGCGCCTGCGCCTCCGCCTCCGTCGCCGATCGCCGCCTTTGCTCGTCGCCGTGCCTCCGCTTCTGTCGCCGATCACCGCCTCTTCTTCCTCCGTCTTCTTCCTCCATTTTTTAGGCCCTCTCCAGTCCTTCTTCCTCCCCCTCCTCCTCCTCTCCCTCCCCCTCCCCTTCCTCCTCCTCCTCCCTCCTCCCCCTTCTTCTTCTTCGTCTTCTGCTGAAATTCGGAGCATTCGGGGGACCTCAAATTCGAGGTCCCAATAGCGGTTCTTTAACTTTTTATGATGCATATAATGTTAGTTTATCGAATAAAGCTTAGAAAATTAATCATGATTTTTAACTTGTGTTCAAATTTCAAAATTAGCAAGCATCCAAATTATGAATCAAAAAACTTTTACTGTTTTCTAAATTTAGAAAACTCTTTAAAAATCTTAAGTGATTCGTGATTAGATCAAGATTTAATTACTTCAATTCCCAATCATTCAAAACACACAATCTAAATCATCAAGCACTTATGAAAGTGATTTAGATTGTTATCTTCGAAAAATAATAAATCGACACAAATGATTTTTACTGGAAAAACCACAATTGAAACATGTTCAATTGTAATAAAAAAACCATGGGCGAAACGCCACTAATCAATCTACTATTGAAAAAAAAATATTACAAAGATAACAAACAAATTACCCAAACGCTTCCAATTTGTCTTCAAATCTTCTGTATATCTTTCACCGCAACCTTCGTCTCGGAATTGATTAGACTGAAGTTGAATCCACAATTTCTATTGTCGAATCAACGACTACGCGCAGTATCAAACTCCTTTGAAACTCTATGCTTGAATCTCCGGATTCCACTGAAGAAGAACACTCTTGAATATAACCAATCAATCTCCTTGATATGTGCTTATCAATGCATGAGTTTAATACTCACTCAAATCATCAAGGAAAACTCATAAAAAAACTCCAAAAGAAAATCTCAGAAAACCTTAAAGTAGATCTCAAAAACATAATCCTAGTTTTGGACTAAAACTAGTACTTATAGAAAACTAGGATAGCAAAGCTCGCTCGAGCGAGGAACTAATCTCGCGTGTTTTCCTTAAGTGGCTTTGCTTGAGCCACGCTACCTGTGCTCGAGCGTACATTCATCATTCTCAGGTTTTTTACAGACGCAGCCTTCACTCAAGCGAACAAGACAAAACAGTAAGGAAATTTACAACTCAATAACTCAAGTTTGTTCGTAAGATTAACAAGACTAAGAGACCTAACAATATCTCCCATTGTCAATTCCCGGGCAAAACTTTCTAACACAATTTCCTAGAAAACAAATGTACTAGCTAAACAAGCCAACTCAATGAAGAACAAAACAACTATCAAAACAATCTTGATGGAAAAAATCTGCAAAAATGGAAATAGAGAAAATAGTTATTCAAAATAAGAAATCATCAAGACATAATCATAAGCCCATACAAAAACTATCAACATCTATAGATCCCAATATATCATATATCAGTGTAGCCTACAAAATCCACCATGAGTATGCAAAATCAACATATATCCCAGATATCATATATCCCATATATACCCCCCAAAACCCCTAAAAAATTAACAATTATACACATACGATAATAAAAACTATCCAAGAAAAATAAAAAGCGTTCAAAACCACACCCAAATCTTGTCAAAAATTAGAGTCTCAAGGAGGTGGGTCACGATCTGGAGCAAGGAAAGAATTTGGGTTAGCATCGTGCTTTGCTGATCGAGACGACCATCTAACAGATCAAGTCAATATATGACCGACTGCTCGAACTGCTGCAGCTGGCCACGAAAGGAATGCGGATGCATCTCAGGCATCTCTGGTGCACCAGCAGCGGCTACATCATACTCAACCTCCTCAGCTAAGGGATCATCACTTGTATCAGTATCCTCGGCTCCCGATGGACCCTCTCTCCCGAATATGAGCTTGACTTTGAGACACGGTCAACTTGGTAATGGGTTTAACAGGAGAGGCAAATTCGTCATCTTCAAATACAAGGACACCAAGAGAAGTGAGAAATCTAGTGAGAAAGCAACCATAAGGAAGACCTAAGGACTTGCGTCCCTCAAAAACAGAGATCATTTTGGTGACAATCATCGCGGGCAGGTCAATGGGAAGACGATGATCAATGCAATATAACACATACCCCTGATCTTGGGTAATGTGAGAGGAATGAGTGGTCACATGAATATTGGCACAGACAACGATATTAAGAAGGTGAAAATGAGGAAGAAGCTCATGTTGTTGAATGAGCACCTCGGCAATCCAAGCCCGGGGAGTGCCACAAAGTTCAGTGGCAACTCGATCAAAGTCAACACCACTGCGAGTAAGAAAAGGATAATGAAAATTCTGGACTTCCGAAAGACCAAGAAACAACTGAACAACATCATCAGTGATGACTAACGACTTCTTCCTAACCCATGTGCTAAAGGAGGGTGGAATTTCCTTGTGGAGAGAATGCATATTGCAATAAAATTCACGGACCAAACTGAGATTTTGAGGCCCTGAAAAAAACAAAACTTGATCACCCCCTAAAGAATTAAACAACAAACGGATGGGGAGCAACTCAAACGCACTAGGAAGGACATTTCGTTCGAGGTGAACTTTCCTAGAGGCATAAAATTCCCTAAATAGTTTGGATTTGTCCTTGGATTCAAATTTTTTAGTGTTAAAATGTATGGACACGGTGGATTTACTAGTTCTAGGGCTCACCCATGACTAAACACCAAGAGGACAGAAAAACCATAGAAACACCTACCAAACCATACCACAATGTACTAAAAGAAAATATTAGAACCCCCAAAGAGAAAAATACAAACGTATCCATCAAAACAACATTTGTCCAACATGGTTAGAAAAATAAAACACAAAACCTTAGCATAATATAAATATTATAAAAAACAAAGCTAGGTTAAAGTCCAACAGACACAAATGTACCAATAAGAGAAGGAACATCAATACAATTTACTTAGACCACACATATTTGTATATGAAACACAGGACAATCATAGACAAAAAATAAAAAACCCTAATCAAACCCCTTACATTAAAACCTAGCAAAAGAATGTACCAAATTACTAAACCAAGATGCAATCGAGAGATAGAAAAAGCATAATAAAAGAATCAAAACCAACAACTAGTAACCCTAGTTATTAAAGACAAAGCAAAATAGACCACCACATAAACTGAGGACGAGAAGAAAAGAAAAAAAATAGAAACAAGAAGAAAACTTACCAGGTAATGACAAAGCAAGATGGATGAAGAGATATGCCCCAAAAAATGAGTGAAACCCAAGGGATAAACACAAATGGAAGTGAAATCGCCCAATGAGAGTGATAGAGACAACAATCGAAGCAAAAGGGGCTAAACTGAAGTGAAGAGACGCAGTAGCAGTATTTAAACCACGACAGGTCGCTCGAGTGAAGACTCTCTTGCTTGAGCGAAGACACTTATTTGCATGAGGTCGCTCGAGCCAAGGTCTTGTTGCTCAAGCCAAAAAAACATGCTTTCAGATCTAAGACATCAGTAGAAGCACGCTCGAGCGAAGAAGGAAAAAAAACAAAACCAAAAAAACAATTTTTGAGAAAAAAACACTATACTCACACCATGAAATGAGACCTGAAACACAAGTAGGTGAGCACACTAGCACGAAGGTGATACTAAGATGAAATAATCTACAAACCATGAAGCCCGCAAACTTGCAATTTAGACAACATGAAGCATATAATCATGAGCAAATCAGATAAAATATAATCAGTGATCATAAGCTACATGAGAATGTACAACTCAAAAACCAACATGAGAGCTCACAAAATGAATGTGTGTGTGTGCAGTCCTTGAGAGGCCACAGAGCTAGAGTTAATCTTCATAGTAATCAGATGGCTGGACCTCTGGCAAGAGTAACTAAACATCACAGAGAAAAGTCAAACCACTAGGAATCACAGGGTATTTGTTGAGTAAACGCGGAGGCTCCCCCTCAATCAATGAGTCCTATCTTTTTTTTATTATTCTTACTTTTTTTTCAACTTTTCTTTCTTGTGGGCACTCACTGGTGGCATGCATGCTCAAGAGTATGGAGACCAAACCAGAGAAGAATGAAATCAAAAAGGATGGCCTAGTTGGTGCCTCTGAGGTAGCCTTTTCCTAATGCCCAGACTTCAAGGAACTGAGGGAGAAACCGTGGAAGTGAAAAATGATGGTAGATGGTTAAAAGACTCAACATCACCCATGATATACTAGTATAGGTCAATTCCTCTGAAAAAGTACAAGAAACACTGTTAGTGGTCCATAGAGAACTTTGATCACTTATGCAGAAACCCTGCAACATTTTATCTCAAGGTTGTGTACAGAATGAGATCATGAAGTTAATGAGCATGGACATTCAGAATGAGCTATGAACAAAGAAGAATGAGATCTTGTAAGCAGCATGAGCAGTGTTTATATAAATTTGGATGCAAAGATGACATGAATTAATGACAATGAGATTATAGCATCCAAGAAGACATAAGACCAAGCACTCACACCCACTCAAGGAACAAGTAACACTCTAGTGATCGAGCACTAAACCCAAGGTCTTTCTAAGGAACTCAAACCGAAGAAGATCAAGGGGTTTTTTTTAAAAATATCAACTTTTTAATGCTCATTGGGTACGTGTTCAAGAACAATAAGGCTATCTTCCACTAACTCTCGAATAAAATGATGACGAATGTCAATGTGTTTGGTGTGAGAGTGTTGGACAGAATTTTTTGAGATGTTTATGGCACTTGTGTTATCACAGAAAAGAATAAGAGTGTTCTAATCTATTCCATAATCATGAAGCATTTGCTTCATCCACAGCATTTGTGCACAACAACTCCCTGCAGCAATGTACTCAGCCTCAGTAGTCGAAAGAGAGATGGCATTTTGGTTTTCACTATGCTAGGAAACCAAATTATTCCCAAGGTAAAAACACCCCCGGATGTACTTTTCCCATCATCAACACACCTTGCCTAGTCAGCATCAGAAAAACCAGTAATTTCAACTGCAGTATTGGTAGTAAACCAAACCCCATACCCCAGTGTCCCATTCACATATTTATTGATGCGTTTAACCGCAAGAATATGAGACTCTTTAGGACTGGCTTGGTAACAGGCACAGACACCTACACTAAATGCAATATCAAGACGACTGGCTGTGAGGTAAAGAAGACTCCCTATCATACTCCTGTAAAGAGTAGGATCAACATCAGTACCAGAGGAATCCTTGAAAATGTGAAGACTAGTGTTCATGGCAGTGCGTGCATGTTTGGCCAACTCAAGTTCGAACTTTGACACAAGATTTTTGGCATACTTGGTCTGAGAAACAAACATACCAGAAGGAGACTGCTTAATTTGAAGACCTAAGAAATAAGACAACTCTCCTATCATGTTCATCTCAAACTCATGTGTCATGCAATCTGAAAAATATTTCACAAGATGATCAGTAGTGGATCCAAACACAAATATCGTCAACATAGATCTAAGCAACAAGAATATGAGACCTAGTATGTTTCACAAATAAAGTCTTATCCATACTACCCCTTTGAAAGTCATTATCAAGAAGAAATGTAGTAAGTCTATCATGCCAAGCTCGAAGGGCTTGTTTCAACCCATACAAAGCCTTGTCTAACTTGTAGACATGGTTTGGACATTTAGGGTCCTCAAACCCTTTTGGTTGCTCAACATAAGCCTCTTCTTTCAAGTACCAATTCAGAAAGGCACTTTTCACATCCATTTGAAATAATTTAAAACCAAGAAACTATGCAACACCAAGTAAAATACGAATAGATTTGAGACGTGCAACTGGGGCAAATGTCTCATCATAGTCAACACCCTCTACTTGTGTGTAGCCTTGAAGAACCAACCTGGCTTTATTTTTAACCACAGTACCATTCTCATCAGATTTATTTTTAAAGATCCACTTGGTACCTATCACATTTATGTCTCTAGGTCTGGGAACTAGAGTCCAAACATTGTTATGTTCAAATTGACCTAATTCTTCATGCATAGCATTGACCCAACTATCATCTAGTAAGGCCTCTGTAATATTCTTAGGTTCAATTAATGAAACATAACACATATGAGATACCTCATCCCGAATTTGTTTTTGGGTTTTCATTCGATCCGATACACTTCCAATCACCTGTTGAGCTGGATGATTCAGTTTCACCCTTGCTAATGGTTTGAACTCAGGACTTGTGGTGATAGAAGCATCAGAAGTGGTGTCTCTCTGTGCACTCTTGGGACTTTGACTTACCTGAAAAGATGGTGTTGTCTTAACTTCTTATGCTTGGACCTCAGCTTCTTTTTAACTTTGTGGTTCAGTATCTAGGATTGGAGGATTACCATTTTCTTCCTTATTAGTTGCTGAAGTAGGAGATCCTATGTCATCTATAACCACATTGATTGATTCCATTAAAGATGAAGTTTGCAAGTTATAGACTCGAAAAGCCCTACTAGAGGTTGAATACCCTAGAAAAATACCTTCATCACTGCAAGAGTCCAATTTGCCCAAAGGCTTTCTATCATTGAAAATGTAACACTTACTCCCAAAAGTTTTGAAGCATTTTACATTAGGTTTCAATCTCTTTCACAATTCATATGGAGTTTGTAAAGTGTCGGGCCTTAAATACACTAGATTTATGACATAAACAGCAATATTTAGGGCTTCGGCCCAAAACTTTAGAGGAAGTTTCTTACTAAGGAGCATGACCCTAACCATCTCTTGAACAACCCTATTCTTCCTCTTAACACTCCATTTTGTTGTGGAGTAATAGGTGCCGAAAATTCATGCTTAATTCCATGCATATCACAAAAATTCGAAAACGAACTGTTTTCAAACTCACGACCATGATAAGTTTGGATTCTTATGATACGCCCAATGGAAACACCTTGTTCATTTTGGATTTTAAGGACTAAAGCCTGGAAAGCATCAAACGTATCAGATTTTTCTCTCAAAAAATTTACCCATGAAAACCGAGTAAAATCATCAACAGTTAAAAAAATGTATCTTTTACCTCCAATGTTTTCAGTGCAAGTAGGACCCATTAAATCCATGTGAACCAGTTCAAGAGAACGTTTGGTTGTAAAGCTATTCACCTTTTTATGAGGGGCACGAGTTTGCTTTCCAAGTTGACATGGTCCAAACACATGGTTCAAATTCATACCTAGCTTAAGTACGCCTCTCACAAGCTCTTTGTTGGCTATCTTAGTTAGGTCTTTGAAATTCATGTGACCTAATCTTTGATGCCACAAATCAATGTTACTTATGATGGTTGAGTGGCAAGTAAGATCATTAGTAGTAACAATCCCATAGCAGTTATCACATGTGCGAACCCCATGCAAGACAGTATTTCCCTTTTTATCCAAAATTTTATATTTATTTTTTGAAAACAATACTTCATGGTGGGAACCACACATTTGACTGATGTTCAAAAGATTTGCTTTAAGTCCATCAACAAGTAATGCATTTTCAAGCTTGGGAAGATCAGCTACACTTTTAGAGCCCTTACCAATGACTCTAGAAGTGCCACAATCTCCAAAGGTAACAATTTCACCTTCATATTTTTCAAGGGAGGTGAAGTAGGATTTGTCACCTGACATGTGACAAGAGCACCCACTATCAAGATACCACATGTGTGAGTCACGTGCTTTTAGAGCAGTGTGAACAACTAAACAAGTCAAGTCATCTTTTCTTACCCATATCTTTTTGGTCTTAACAAAATCAGGTTTGGTGGTCTTGGTAAATGTCTTGGTGTTGTGAACACCCTCATGTATCTTGGTGTTCTGTCTAGACATGTAAGGTTGTCTCCTAACCCAAAAAGTATTCGAATTTCTACCATTTTGAGACACCTTACCAAACAATTCAAAGCAATAAGGAACAATGTGGCCATATCTACCACAATGATGACAAATAAAAACAGGTTTTACCTCCCTTTTGTTGATCTTACCCCCGTTAGGTAGATGAAGAGAGAGATCACCTTGGTGTACCTTTAGTTTTCCCTTTGCTTGAGTCTTCAGGTCATGTGATGTAGAGGTTTATCTCTTGTGAGTTGTTGCATTACCATAGCCTAGCCTACTTTTGTCACAACCCATTTGTTGAGACCCAAGGATATTTTCTACTGATTTGGAACCTTTGTTCCACATGGCAATTGTGGCTCTAGCAATTCGGAGTTCTTCATCTTTATGAAAAACCATCTCTTCCAATGTAGCTTGTGACATCTCAAGGCTTTCAAGCTTCTCTTCATATGTGGAATACACTTTCAGGAGTTCATTCCTTTCAGTTTCACAGGATAGAAGTTTCCCACATAGGTCTTGCCTGTCACTAGAGATCTTGATGACATTTTGCTTTCCTGTTACAAGTTCTCCTTTTAACTTGACATTCTTGCTTTCACATGCTTTGAGCTTGAAAGTGAGTTTGTCATTGATCTTGGACAAATTCAGAGATTCATCGTAAAGCCTTTCGTGAGCTTGTTGTAGATTATCACCATTAATCTCATCATTGTCTTCTGATGTTTCATCATCTTCTTTTTGCTCCTCATTCTCCTTGACCTCATCTAATCGAGCAACTAAGGCAGGAAATGTGATAGATGGTGGTGAAGATGACTCTCCTCTTTCATAAAATTAGCTCAAAATGTCCTATGCATCTTTAGCCTTTGTGCAGTGAGTTCATCAGAAAGTGCTCCATGAATAGTAATCAGAACTCTCTGATTGCTTGGATTGTCAGCACTTTCAATATCCTCTTCAATGGCTTGCCAGCCTTTTAGGTCGAAAGCTTTTAGAAACACCTTCATTCTAATCTTCCAATACAAGTAATTACTCTCATCAAATGTGGGAGCATGATGTGGATTTTGACCACGAGCAAATTCCACTAGCTTCGGAAAAGGTTGAGTGAAAGTGGACCAAAATGCCATGAAAGCACTATCCCCGTCTTCACCAGATTCAGTTTCTTCGGGTTCTTGCTCCGACCCGCTTTCATCATCCCAAGTCACTGTGTAAACTTTCTTCCGATTCTTTTTCGAAGGACATTCAAGGGCAATATGTCCAAACCCTTGACATTCATAACACTTGACCCCTTGCCCCTTTACAATCTTCTTTTCAATTTTTGGAGCAAGTTTTGGTGAAAAAGTTTTAGGTTTATCATTACTCTTGTCTTTTGAAATAGGGTCTCTGAAATTAGGCTTCTTTTTCTTTAAATTTTTGTTGAACTATTTAGTAAACATAGCCGTCATTTCAGACTCTAAATCAAACTCAGTCTCAGGAGTTTTTGCAGTCTCATGAGCACTAGTGAAAGCCACACTATCTTTTTATTTTTTCTTAGAAATCAAGCGAGCTTCATAAGTTTGCAAGTTTCCAACCAACTGATCAAGCTTGAGGGTATCAATATTCTGAGCCTCCTCAATGGCTGTCACTTTTGATTGGAACCTCTCAGGTAAAGACCTCAAAATTTTTCCAACAACTTTAGCTTCAGTTATTTTTTCATCGAGTATGAAACAGGAATTCACGATGTCACTAAGTTTAGCATAGAAATCATCAAACGTCTCATCATCACGCATAAAAAGGGTTTCAAAGGCAGAGGTGAGACGTTTAAGTTTTGATCTTTTAACAGAAGTAGTACCCTCGTGAATCGTTTCAAGAATGTCCCAAGCCTCTTTTGCTACTTCACACGTGCAAATACGACGAAACTCTTCAGGTGTGACGGAGCAAAAAAGGGAATTGAGAGCCTTACTGTTCCAACTCAATTTTTGATAATCGGTTGTGTCCCATTTATCAAAGGGTTTGGGAATATCAATACCATCAATGGTGACAATAGGTTCACTCTACCCATAGATCACACAGTGCCAAACTTTCTTATCGATGGATTTTAAAAACGCTCTCATACGAGCTTTCCAATAAGAATAGTTTGTACCATTAAGTAACAGAGGTCTATGGGTCGAGTTACCTTCAGAATTGAATCCATATCACCAATCACACAAAATCACATTCCTATAGTTTTGATAAAAACAAAGAGTGACCTGCTCTGATACCAATTGAAAATCCTAAGTGATTCGTAATTAGATCAAGATTTAATTACTCCAATTCCTAATCATTCAAAACACACAGTTTAAATCATCAAGCACTTACGAAAGTTATTTAGATTATTGTTTTCGAAAAACAATAAATCGACATAAACGATTTTTACGTGGAAAAACCATAATTGAAGCACTAGGGGTGAGCATGGACCGGATTGGTCCGGATTGAGAGAAAACCAAGACCAATCCGTTATCTACGGTTCCTGGAAAATTAGAACCAATCCAATCCGTTTAAATTGTGGAACCAATCCGGACCAATCCGTTGAAACACGGATTGGAACGGTTTAGGACCACGGATTTAAATAATTAAATAACAAAAAAAATATAGACATTACATTTTCATTCCAATAGCAACATAGCTGCTGAAAACCTGTCTACAATATAATTAAACATCCATTCCAATAACAGCCTGTAAACAATATAATCTGACTAGTAAACCTGTAAACAATATTACATAAGTAAACATCCTATTTGAAAACCTGTAAACAATATTATAAACTGTAAACCATTCCAAATTAAACTTTCATTTCACTAGCATTTCCATTCTATTCCACTAGCATTTCCATAAACTGAAAACCTGTAAACATCCTATGCCACTAGCATTTTCATTCCAATAGCAACTCCATTCCTCTAAACCTGTAAACAATATAAGTAAAAACAACACCCATTCCAAGTAAACAACATCCATTCCAAGTAAACAACATCCATTCCATTATAAACTGGAGCAAACATCCTCCATTCTAAGCAAACATCATCCATTCCAAGAAAACACACATCAATAATAGTAGTAGACATTACATCAACAATAGTAGTAGACATTACATCATCCATTCCAAGCAAACACACATCAACAACAACCAAATTCAATACTAGTAGACATTACATTTCCCTTTTCCACAAATTCTAAGAAAACAAATATAAAGTAGTTTTAGACAAAAACAAATAAACAAAGGCATGTTGACAGCAGCATAGTTTAAGGATGACAAACAAAAGCACCACAACAGCGTAGTGGCAGCAGCAGCACAATAGCAGCAGTAATAGGTGATTTCTAGCAGACCAAATCACTTCCCAGCAGCTATGTTAACATTGGTTAGAGCTGCAAAAAAAATAATTTCAGTTTAAATTAAAAAATAACACAATACATGAATGAAATTTAAATGATTAATTGAATATTAGAATTATATTACCTCTTTCTATGTCCTCCAAATCTGCAAAGTTTTCTTCCATTTGAAGTGGCAATGGCGAAGCACGCAACCAATCTTGTGTACAAATTAAACTTTCAACAAGTTTTGGAGTAAGAGAACTACGAAATTGGTCAAGGATACGACCTCCTGTGCTGAAAGTAGACTCAGAAGCAACAGTAGAGACAAGAATGGCCAAAATATCCCTAGCAACTTGAGAAAGAATTTTATATCTTGAAGAATTTGTCTTCCACCAACTTAAGATGTCAAAGTTTACAACTTCCTTTTCACAAGATTCTTCCAAATACCTATCTACTTCTGACTTTCCTCCATCACCTTCTTCTTCCTCCAAAAGCTTTTGAAATTTTGTCATAAGAGACACTTGGTGCTCACTTGCACCAATGTTTACTTGATCAATGTCTACCTCATGAACCATTTCATTGAAAGATGAAGCAACTGTGTCAAACTGTTTATACTCATTAAAAATGTTATTCAAAGTCTCTCTTACTTTTTGAGTGAGCTCACTCACCATGGCAGGTTGATAAACTTCAAAATAACAAAACCTCACATACTTCAACTTATAACAAGGATCTAACACAACAGCAATCAATAACATCATATTTATTTTCTCAAATTTTCCCCAATACTTGTCAAATTTAGTCTTCATTTTTATTGCCATGGCTTTCAAAAAAGGATCTAAACTCTTTCCCCATTCAGTTAAGGCACTTTCTATACCACAAACTTCAGTGAAGTACAAGTTGGAAGTGACATACAAAGAACCAGACAAGTGAACAGTTGCATCATAAAACTTTTGCAAAAATTGTGTAAAAACATGAGCATCTTCCCAATCTTGAGAGGTAGGAGGTCTATGATTAAGTTCTAGTTTGAAATGTGGGTCCTCATCCTCTAATCTCAAATACTTTTTGAAACTTTGTTGCAACATCTAGCATTAGATATGTGAAGTTCCACCTAGTTTGAACATCTAGACACAACAAGCTTTTACATGTTACCCTCTCTGTTTCAGCACATGTCCTGAAAAATTGCTCTCGTTGTGGAGAACTCCTTACATACTTCACCGCATCACGAATTCGAGTTATTGAATCCTTTATTTCACTTAACCCATCCTTGACAATTAAATTAATTATATGGGCACAACACCTCATATGCAAGTACTCACCCCTTAAAATCAAAGAATCACTGTTTTTTGAAAAACTTCCTTTTTCACATATGCAATAGCTACATCATTTGCACTTGCATTATCCACAGTGATTGTACTAATCTTCTCTATACCCCAATCAACTAAACATGATTCCACTGCCTTACCAATTGCCTCCCCTTTGTGACTAGAAATCACACTAAAGTTGAGAATTCTTTTTTGCAAATTCTAGTCTTTATCAATAAAGTGGGCTGTTAGGCACATGTATGAAACATTTTGTAGAGATGTCCATGAATCCGTAGTGAGACAAAGTCTATAGTTTGCATTCTTGAACACATTTTTCAATTTTTTCTTCTCACTACAATATAAATCCACAATATCCCTTGCTACTGTAAAGCGTGAAAACTTTTTGAAATTAGGTTGCATCACACTACAAAATTGACAGAATCCTTCACGCTCTACAAACCTAAATGGCAACTCATCAGTGATTACCATTTTAACAAGTGAATCCCTACATGCTTGTTGATCAAATTTCCAAACTCCAAGAGTTTTTTCACCTTCGGTTACAGATTGAAATGCCAAAGTCTTTTGTTTTTTATTTTCCTTATTTTGAGGGGACTTAGGACAATTTCCAATATGTTTTCTCAAAGTGCTAGTTCCATTTGCACTAATCCAAGCATAAGAAGCTTTACAATGGTTACATTTAACACATGCAACAGTCTTACTCCCTTCTTTAAAAATTTTGGTAAAATGCTCCCAAACTTCAGAATACTGTCTAGCTTTTGGCTTAGGAGGAGGGGGGCATACCTTTGAACCTGAAGGAGTTTCAGGCTAAGGATCATGTTCTTTATCAGATTGAGATTGAGAGAGGTCAATTACATCATTTGTGTCTCCGGTACTTGACATCTATCAAACAAAAGAAATAAATAAATCAATACTTTATGTGCATTTAAGCCCCATAAATGGCTGCAAAAAAATAAAATTGTTTAAACTCCACAGGGCACTGCTTAAACTTCAAATGATTCTATATCAAACTCAAAAAGTGACAAAGATCAATGCATGCTATTACCATACAGTACTGTTGAAGGGGCAACTCTTAGGATAACCTGTTGATTGACATGGAAAAGGGTACATATAGGTCCAGTTTGGGTGTATGTTAAAATAATAATTCCAACTTTTGTGAAAACTAAAACTAACCACACGAACAGCCAGTATTAGATCAGACATCAAGTCAAGCTCTTTGCAAATAGTGCTGAATCAATTCCAACAAGAAAAAGGTAAAGAAGAGGGAATAAAAAGAAAAAGGTAAAGAGCATTGTAAAACAGAAATTCAACATGCAAGCAGTTCCTAGTTCCTACTTTCTAAAAAAAAATTACTATTTACGCAATCTCTCTTTTGGTTCGAATTGATATACTTACCATTTCAATATTCATAACTTAAGAACCAAACAAAGAACCTCAATAAATTATATTAAAAAATATTTCTAATTAATTGTATTTGAATGTTAAAGTAATAGGAAAAACATTAATGGCCTATTCAATCAGCAAAATCACTCAAATGAAGCAGTGAAAAGCATTATAAAAAAGATAGCAGAGCATGACTAAGCAAGAGTCTATCAGATTGGACTCTTAACAAAATTTTGAAGATTTTGGGAAAATTTATTAACAAAAGGATAAAGAAATTAGAAAGAGACATTGAAAAAAATTTCAAAAAAAAAAAAAACTAATTGAAAATTTACAGTCCAAGGAAAATAGAAAAGTTTTACAGGTACATCAATAAGCAAAAAACAGTGATCATTTAAAAAAAAAACAATTTCAAAGAACTCAGTACGATTTGGATCCATAGAAGAGGATCCAAAAGATTATCACTAGGCTGAAGAACAGATGATAAATTATTATTATTACGACATAGAAACATAAATATGGGAGACTCTGTAGCCGATTGATTTCAAAGCAATAAATGAAAACTACAAACAAAAGCAACTATCATATGAATTCATGAAAGAAAACAAAACCTAATAATCTACTTCCACAAAAGTACATATTGGATCTCTTTCTTTACTTGAACTACAGTGAATTTCAAGGCTTTAAATCCTAGACATCTTCGACACTTTTGTGCTTTGAAGTAGAACCAGTCAATGTTTCTAACTAGTTTAATTTCCATAAACACTGATTTGTGCATCAATGGTTACAAACAACAACAGAAAATAGAAATACAAAACAGAGATGAAATCAGAAAATAAAAAATAAAAACAGAAAATAGAAATACAAACAGAAAAAAAAAAACAATCGATCTAAAAAACATAATAAAAATAAAAATAAAAACATAATGTAAACATAAAACACAATAAAAATAAAAAAATAAATAATAAAAAAAAAATCTCCTACTTACATTCACTGAATCCATTGTAGATGACATGAACAATCGATCTAATCTGCGATGGATGATCTGGGAACCTATTTCAGAGTGTTAGAGATTAAACCTATTTCAAAGTGTTAGAGAGAGAGAGAGAGAGAGAGAGAGAGAGAGAGAGGAGCTCACCGAAAGAGGAAGACAACAGCTATAGATCGATCTAATCTGAGATGGAGATCTGGGAACAAATAAACAAAAATAGTCACCGATCCGAGAGAGAGAGATGAGAGATGAGAACACCGAGAGAGAGAGAGAGAGAGCTCACCGACGGAGAGAGAGCAGCAGCACACCGATCTGATCTGAGATGGATGAGAGTGAGAGAGAGAGAACTCAGTCTGAGATGGGAAAGAGAAGAGAGAGAGACACCATCGATATAGAATAGAGACCTGAGATGAGATGAGAGTGAGAGGCGTGAAGGTGAGGCTGCTGGATTAAGTTTACATTTTAGTTTTTATATCATATAAGAAATTATATGGTGTGGGAAGGTATATAGTATAAAAATATAGATTATTTCTAGATGGTCCGGATCGGTTCCAATCCGGAACCGTGAGGTTCAATCCGGAACCGATCCGTGGCCTACGGATTTTGAATTTTCCAATCCGGAACCGAACCACGGATTCAAAAAACCAATCCAAACCTATCGGATTGGACTGGACCGGATCAGATTACGGATTTTACGGATTCCTTGCTCAGCCCTATGAAGCACCTTCAATTGTGATTAAAAAACCACGGGCGAAACGCCACTAATCAATCCACTACTGAAGAAAGAAAGATTACAAAGATAACAAACAAATTATCTAAACGCTTCCAATTTGTCTTCAAATCTTCTGTATATCTTTCACCGCAACCTTCGTCTCGAAATTGATTAGACTGAAGTTGAATCCACAACTTTTATTGTCGAATCAACGACTACGCGCAGTATCAAACTCCTTTGAAACTCCACACTTGAATCTTCGAATTCCACCGAAGAAGAACACTCTTGAATATAACCAATCAACCTCCTTGATATGTGCTTATCAATGCATGAGTTTAATACTCACTCAAATCATCAAGGAAAACTCACAAAAAAAACTCCAAAAAAAAACCTCAGAAAACCTTAAAGTAGATCGCAAAAACCTAATCCTAGTTTTGGACTAAAACTAGTACTTGTAGAAAACTGGGACAGTGAAGCTCGCTCGAGCAAAGACTCTCTCGCTCGAGCGAGGAACTAATCTCGCATGTTTTCCTTAAGTGGCTTCGCTCGAGCCACGCTACCTACACTCGAGCGTACATTCATCATTCTTAGATTTTTATAGACGCAGCCTTCGCTCGAGCGAGGACTCCTTCACTCGAGCGAGCAAGACAAAACAGTAAGGAAATTTACAACTCAATAACTCAAGTTTGTTCGTGGGATTGACAAGACTAAGGGACCTAACACTTCTCAGTGCTTTGTTTTTTACGTACTTCACATGATTGACTTGTTAATGGAATTGTTGAAATTTTGAAGATTTTAAGCAATTTGTAAATCCCACACTGCTTAATTAGTTTGTATTAGGGTTATTTATAAGAATTAACATTGCATTATCTTAGTGCCGAGCTTGGTGACGTAAGCTTGTAACCAAGTATGGGGCATTAAAATAGTTAGATGTTGGTGTGATTCCTACGATGTTTAGATTTAGTGTTCCCCTCTAGTCCATAAAAACAACACAGGTTTAATCCCAATTAGGTTGACACGGTTGTTAAAGATAGAGCGTGTCCTTGCCTATGCCATTTATTAGAAAATTTTAACAACAACAAACAATTGCTTTTCACCACCTCTACATTATATATCAATCTTTAATACCGTGTCATGTTCATCTTTATTTATTTATTTATGGTGATTGCAAGAAAAAGAAAAAAAAAGGGCAACAAAGCCAATATATAAAACCATAATATAAGCACAAATAATCAAATTTGATTTTACAAAGTTATTGCCCAAACTAATTGGAAAATAATATTGTTATCAATTGAATGTGTTACCCAAAAGACAACCCAAAAGGGGGGTAAATTAGGTTTTTACAAATAAAATAATAATACCCTAATAAAAATTATGATTAGCACAACAGATAAATATAGTTAATGAAATAAAAATAATTAAAACAAGTGTTCTAACAACTATGTCAATTAATGATTTTAGCACAATAAAAATATGAAATATAGCTATGTCAATTTAAATAAAATAAAGAGATAAGGGAGAGAAAGGCAAACAAAGTTATAGTAGTTCAGCTTTAACTCGGCCTACATCCACTCCTCAAGCTTCACTTGAGATTTTTCACTATTCTCTAGCTTCACAGGGTGCTAACAACCTTTTCACAGATGGAGCAATCCTCCACAGATTTTACACAGACTTTCTAAGTCAAGAACACTAAGTGTACTACACTTTTACAAGTTTGAAAAGAAGGTGTTTTTGCCTTCATTGAAATTTATAGCCATTTATAGACGTTGTATTCATTTGAATATCTTCCACTCCGTCATTACTAATTTGAATATCTTCCACTTGAACCTTTTGACTTGCTGTTGTGATGGGCTGTTTGAACTTTTGTTTTGGGCTATTTGAACCTCTGATTTAATCAAATATTAAATACATTCTAACAATATTTAGTATAAAAGTTTTAGGTAAGAAATAATGGGATAAAATAAATTTTGATTATATTTTTCTCTTTCAAATAAATTAAAACATAATTAAATAAATCATCAAAATAAATTTTGGATTCTATTTTTCTTTTTCAAATAAATTAAAATATAATTAAATAAATCATCAAAATAAATTTTGGATTCTATTTTTCTCTTTCAAATAAATTAAAACATAATTAAATAAATCATCAAAATAAATAAGTTTAACAATCTCTCCCTTTTTTATGAGGGCAGACAATGATGTTTTGATTTGATTTGGGAGTAAGAAAAGCTCATCTCAAGTCATATTCCCTGAATTCATTTCTAAAAACATAGGTTAGCACATGTGTAATAAATAAGCTTTAATTAGAAACATGATATGAGACTAAGATATCAAACTATAAATACATAACATTAGATTAGTTTGAAAATAATACCATAATTTGAAAATAATACTACAATATATAACATCATATAATTTCTTCCCCTGTGACATTATCAAAAGCAAATCATGGGTCAGAATCTGGAGGAGGAGGAGGAAAATGATAGTGATAAATGACATCTATACAATTCAAAACATATATATACATATATATACGATTCGCGCGACTCTCTCTTTTCCGTCGAAAATCGTGTCGAACACACATCCTCGCTTTCATGTCAACCAACCGACAAAAGTGAGACGGGTCAATCAGCTGTCTCGGCTCTCTCTCCCTCTTGTCTTCTTCTTATCCGTCTTCTTCTTAATCACTCTTTTCTCCTTCTTCTTCCTCATTCGCTTACATCCCTTTCTTCTTCTATGTGAGAGAGATAGAACAGAGAGACTGAGTAAAGCAGAAAGGTTGCCAAAAATGACCCTCCTTTCGATTACATCTCTCTCTCATACTACATGGCCTCGTCTCGTCCCCTTATTCTCTTTCTGGACCTGAATGATCCTGTAAGCGCTGTTGGGCCGAGTGCCCCGGCTCCTAATCTTCCCAACCTTCCTATGATGTCGATTAAGCAAATAATGGCCAATCATTTCACACTGACGTCCTGTATGGAGACGGTGACTAGAGTCACAAAATTGGCTCACCGACTGCAGAACAGGACGAGTGAGCTCCACCAGGTCAACGCCCAACTCTTGCTGCTCCAGCGCATGTACAAGGATGCGCGAGCAGAGATTTGTGCACTGAAGGCTGAAAATAAAGAGCTTAAATGGAAGACCACCTCTATGGCTCGATTTGGAGTAACGTCATTCTTGGCTTTTGATAGTTAGCAAGGAGTCATCGCTCTCGACAAAAGCATGGGGGCAGGACCTTCAAGGGCCACCCAAGGTGACAAAAAGAGGAAGAAAACGATAAAAGAGGTAAGTAAGTAAGATCGGCATATGGCCGTAAAAAAAACGAAAGGTTTTGTTTTAATTTTTTTTTATGTGAATATGTTTATTATGATCGGCGTATGACCGTAAAAAAAAAATGAAGGATGTTTTTTTTTATATAAATATTTATATTTATATTTTGATTTTTTTTTTAATGTTTAAGTACTGAAAAATAAAATTAAAAAGTAGAAAATAAAAAAAAAATAAGAAAATTAAGCCCAAACAAAAAATAATAATGTGAAAAAAAATAAAAATAAAAGAAATTAAGCCTAATAGCAAAATAAAATAAATTAAAATAAAATAATACCAGCAGAAATTAAACTTAATGAGATGTTGGTGTTGCTGGAATGATAATGCAAAAAAAATACCATGAGAGTTAAAAAAAAATCAATGTATGCGAAGTTAATTTTACCTCAAGATGCAGAACCCAAAAAAAAAATTACACAGTTGAAAATAACAAACTGTTAAGGAGAATAAATGTATAAAGGATTTGAAAACATTCAACTGATATAAATATTTCCATATCAATGTAGCAATACACATATATCATTTTAATAAAAATTCAAGTTTCACAGTCATAACAAAACTTTTTAAATAGAAATCAACATTCTAAGCTCACCACGAATAAAATTGAAGCGATCCTCACTTAAGGGTTTTGTGAAAATATCCGCCAATTGTTTGTCAGTATTTACAAATTCAAGTACAATATCCCTTTGTTCGTGAGTGTTGAACCAGATTTTTGCTTAAATTGATGGCACTAGTATTATCACATTTAATAGGGATATGATCATAATGCAAATCAAAGTCCTCCAATTGTTGTTTCATCCAAAGTATTTGAGCACAATAACTTCTGAAAGCTATATATTCAGCTTCGACTGTTGACAAAGCAACAGAATTTTGCTTTTTGCTAAACCAAGATACTAATGAGTTATTAAGAAAGTGACAAGTGCCACTAGTGCTTTTTCTATCAAGTTTGCATCCAGCAAGGTCGGCATCCGAGTAACTAATTAAATCAAATGCAACACCTCTAGGATGAAACAGTCCCAAATTTTGAGTGCCAACAAGATATCTAAAAATTCTTTTAACAGCACGGAGATGTGATTCCTTAGGATTTGATTGATATCTAGCACACATACAAACACTAAACATAATATTGAGTCTACTTGCAGTTAAATAAAGAAATGAGCCGATCATACCTCGATATTTTGTTTGATCAATGGATTTACCTTTTTCATCATTGTTTAGCTTAATGGGTATGCTCATAGATGTTCCAACTATTTTTGAGTCATACATACCAAACTTTTTGAGTAGTTCTTTTGTGTACTTAGCTTGGTTGATAAAAATTCCTTCCTTACATTGTTTGATTTGAAGACCAAGGAAATAATTTAGCTCTCCCATCATGCTCATTTCAAACTCACCTTGTATACACTTAGCAAATTCCTTACACAAGGTTTCATTAGCAACACCAAATATAATGTCATTCACATATATTTGCACAATAAGTAAATTATCATTTTTAGTTTTAACAAAAAGTGTTGTGTCAATCATTCCTCTAGAAAAATTATTTTTAATCAAAAATTACTTAATCGTTCATATCATGCACAAGGTGTTTGTTTCAAACCATATAAAACTTTTAATAGTTTAAAAACGTGATTTGGAAAAGCATGATCTTCAAAACCCGGGGATTGTTTAACATAAACTTCATCATTTATAAAATCATTAAGAAAGGCACTTTTTATATCCATTTAATAAAGTTTGAAATCTCTAAAACATGCAAATGCAAGTAACATGCGAATGGCTCCTAATCTAGTAACCAGAGCAAAGGTTTCATCGAAATCATTACCTTCTTCTTGATTGTATCCTTGTGCAACAAGTCTAACCTTGTTTCTTATAATTGTGCCGGATTTATCAAGCTTGTTTCGAAAGATCCATTTGGTACCAATAATGGTATGATATTTAGGTTTTGGCACAAGTTCCCACACTTTGTTTCTCTCAAATTGGTTAAGCTCTTCATGCATAACTATCATCCAATGTTCATCGAATTCGGCTTCTTGAAAGTTTTTAGGCTTAATCTGTGAGAAAAAAGCCAAGTTACTACAAATGTTTCTAAGTGAAGAGCGAGTTTCAATACATTTTATAGGATAACCAAGGATTAAATCCTTAGAGTGATTATGAACAAACTTCCATTCTCTTGGCAAATCATCATTGTTTCCTCATTCTTCTTGAGGTGGGAGAATAGGTTGTTCAATCTCTTTGTTCAACTTACATAGTTGGTTCACTTCTTTGTAGATACTTGAATCTTCCACATTTGGTTCCAAATCTATATTATCACTAACAATTTGCTTTTGAGCAGAGATGTTAGTTTCATCAAATACCACATGTATAAATTTTTCCACAATAAGAGTTCTTTTATTAAAAACACGATAAGCTTTGTTAGTTAAGGAATAGCCAAGAAAAATTGCTTCATCAGATTTTGAATCAAATTTACCTAAGTTATCCTTACCATTATTATGCACAAAACATTTACAACCAAAAATATGCAAGTGACTAATGTTAGGCTTTCTATCATGCCAAAGTTCATAAGGTGTCTTTTTGAGAATAGGTCTAATTAATGCACGATTTAAAATATAGCATGCGGTGTGAACGGCTTCGGCCCAAAAATATTTAGGGAGATTATTTTCGTAAAGTATTGTTCTACTCATTTTTTCTAAAGTTTTATTCTTCCTTTCTACTACACCATTTTGTTGAGCGGTTCTAGGTGCTGAAAAATTATGTCCAATACTATGCTCATCACAAAACAATTCAAATTTCTCATTTTCAAGTTCTTTACCATGGTCGGTTCGAATATTAGTAATAAGAAAGTCTTTTTCATTTTGAATTCTACGACAGAGTTTTGTGAAAGAAGAAAATGTTTCATCTTTGTGTGCTAAAAACATAACCCATGTAAATTTTGAATAATCATCAACAATAACAAGACAATAATGTTTACCACATAGACTAAATGTCCTTGAGGGACCAAATAAATCCATATGCAATAGTTGTAAAGGTCTAATTGTGGAAATGTGAGATTTTGATTTAAACGATGTTTTAGTTTGTTTTCCTTGTTGACAAGCATTACAAAGATTATCTTTTTCAAATTTAATTTTTGGAAGTACGATGACCAAATCCTTTCTCAAAGTTTAGCAATTAAATCCATATGAGCATGACCAAGTCTTCTATGCCATAACCAACTATTTTCATTATTAACATATAGACATTTAACATCACTAGCATAGAGATCATTGCGATGAAAAACATAAACTTTATCGTGATGATTACCAATGAATAAAGTTTTATGATCATTTGAGCTTTCAATTGTGCAATGTGATTTATCAAAAATAACTCGATTACCTTTATCACATAATTGACTAATACTAAATAGATTATACTTAAGTCCATCAACAAGTAAAACATTTTCAATAGAAGGGTTAGGAGAAATACCGATGTTACCAATACCGATGATTTTTCCTTTCTTGTTGTTTCCAAAAGTAACAAATCCTCCATCTTTCGATGATAGTTTAGTAAAGAATGATTTATCTCCGGTCATGTGTTTGGAACATCCACTATCAAGGTCCCACTTCCCTTCTTTAGCTTTGGATTTAAAGCAAACCTACAAGATGACAATCAAGTGTTGGTTTTTGGTACCCATAGTTTCTGGGGTCATTCTTGGTTAGTTTTGTTAGATCTCTTAATAATCCAAATCTTTTTAATTCTCATGTTCATATTCTTTTTGAATGGACAAGAAGTTATATAATGGCCTTTCTTTCTACAATAATGACAAGTAATATGAGGGTATGTCATGAGAGATGCCTTTTAAAAAATTGTATTAAGATTCTTTTGTTTCTTAATAGGGTCATATACAATACCCGTTTTATCAAAACTACATATTTGATTTTCAAGAAACATGTTGAGATTATCTCTACCTTTTACAGAATTTTCAAGTGTTTTTGTTAAATCATCAACATTGTTTTTTAAAGTAGTTTTCTCATAAGAGATAGTATTAAAATCATTTTTCAAAACAATTTTTTCTTTCTTTAATTCTTCTACATTAATAGATAAAGATGCAACAGATTTCTTCAACACATTACTTTTGGCACAAACTTTTCTAAATTCATCTTGTAGTTCATGGAATACATTTTCAAGTTCTTCATAAAGAGTAGTTGCCTCATCTTGAGTAGAGTCTTCATCTTCAAGAGTCATGAGACATAAGTTGGCTACTTTATTTTCAATTTCATCACTTGAGCTTTCATCTTCATTTTCTCCCCAAGTTGCTACCATGGCCTTTTTGTTTCTTTTGTAGTCTTTTCCATGATTCTTCAATTTTGGACAATCCATCTTCATATGTCCAAGATTTTTGCACTCATAGCAAATAATAGACTCTTTCTTATTATCTTTGTTGTACTCTTTCTTGAAAGGTATTCTTCCTCCATAATTGTTTTTCTTGAAGTGCTTTTTGAGATTTCTATTAAACATGGCATAGCTTTCATCCTCATTGGAGTTTTCAAGTTCTTCTTCATTTGATGAGGCTTTGAATGCAATTCCACTTTTCTTTTTGTTTTTAACATCCTCATGTCCTTTCATGGTGATCACATGAGTCATAAGGGAACCCAAAAGCTCATCCAATCGTAGCGTAGAGAGATTTTTGGCTTCTATAATGGCCGCGACCTTTGCTTCTTAATTCTTTGGTAAACACCTAAGAATTTTTCTCACCAACTCACTGTTAGTATAAGTTTTGCCAAAAGATTTCAAAGAGTTTATAATTTCAGTAAATCTAGTAAACATACTTGAAATAGATTCATCAGAGTTCATTTTAAACAATTCATAACTATGAACAAGCATATCAATACGAGATTCCTTCACTTGGTTTGTACCTTCATATGTTACCTCAAGTTTGTCCCAAATTTCTTTTGCCGAATCACAACTTGAAATTCTATCATACTCCTTAAAGTCTAATCCACAAACAAGGGTGAGTTTGGCTTTAGCATTGGCTTGCAATAATTTATGATCTCTCTCATCACATTCATCTTCAGTTTTAGGTACACTAATATTGTCTACTAATTTGGTAGGAATTTTTGGACCCAAGGTCGGCCCTGAGATTTAGGGGGCCCAAGGCGACCTTTGGAAATGGGGCCTTTCTTACATTGAAAAAAAAAAAAATTGATGGATAAATGGATAAAAAATTATTTGCACATATAATCATTAAAATTATAAATAAAAATTTACTTTTATATATTAAGATAGGAAGCAGTCATTACAAATACTCAAAAAACTAAAAATCTAGTTTTGTTGCTTTATAGTTTAGCAATATTCAGTTTACAATTGAACCAACTATCACATAAATATTACTCTTCTCACATTTTTAGGTGCAAAATCACTAATGAAGCTTGCATAATCGAATTTATCCACCATATCCTTTTCAATGGATAACAAAGCTAACCCATTCAATCTTTCTTGTGACATAGTTGGCCGAAGGCAAGATTTGATTAACTTCAACTTTGAAAAACTTCTTTCTCCAGAGGCCACTGTAACAGGTATAGTCAACAAAATTCTATACACAATTCATGCATTTGGGAAACAACCATCCATTGTTTTCAAATAATTTAATACTTCAATTGGCCTTTTGATTCCTTCCGGTAAAACTTCTTTCAAGACATTTAATTCTGAAAATAGATCTCTCCCATCAATATCAGAAAGTTCATCGTGCATCAGAAAATCTTCAAGATTAACACAATAAGTCTTCAAACATTCCTTGTTGGTAGAACTCAACTTTTTCAAATCAAACAAAAATCCAAATTTTTTTTCATATACTTGAAATTATTAAAACCTACTCTTAAGTGAAGAAATAGCTTGATCAATTATATACATAATGTAATTAACTCTAAAAGATTCTTCAGCAGTCTGTGTCACCTCTTCACTAACATTCTCATCAAATTACTTCTTTTTGCGAATGACACGCTTTTCACGAAATACTGGATCAATTTCCATTAGAGTAGCAACTTCTTTTGCCTCAATCATGGCATCCAAAAATCTAGTTTCTCTATACTTTTCAAGAAAGGTAATGAGTCCTTTTAACTGAATTATAGCAACATCAATATGCATGTCTTCCCTTTGAAATATTTTGCTAACAGAGTTAACTGCAAACAATAAATTGTGCCAAATAATCATGCCAAGCAAAAATTCAAAGTTCTCAATGTCATTTGTTGCTAAGGACTCAGCCTCACTCTTTGTATTGTGGGGTTTACTAAGATTTGCCAAATGATTTAAAGCATCTCTTATTTGTGGAGCTTGATATCTTATTGCTTTAACACTTTCAACGAGACTTTCCCACCTTGTTTGTGACAATGGCTTCAATGTGAGACCTTCCACATGATCTTTGAAAACTTTCCACCGCTTTGTAGAAGATGAAAACAATAAATATATACGTTGTAACACTCCAAAAAAAAGAGATAGCTTTGGGACAAGAGTTAGCCATATCACAAAGTGCAAGATTAAGACTATGACAACCACATGGTGTGTAGAATGCTCTAGGATTTATTTCAAGTAGCCTTTTCTATACACCTTTGTGTTTCCCTTTCATGTTAGAGCCATTATCATATCCTTGCCCTCTTATATCACCAATATCAAGTTGGAGTGTGCACAATACCTCTTTAAGTACATTAAAAAGACCCAATCCCGATGTGTCATCCACCTTTAAAAATTCTAAAAAGAACTCTTCCACCTTTACTTGATTAGTTGAAACATCCACACATCTTATTACAAGAGACATTTGTTCTTCATGACTGACATTTGGAGTACAATCAAGAATAACTGAAAAATATTTCGCTTCTTTGATTCTTTTCACAATTGTACTTTTGATCTCACCCGCTAACATCTGTATCAATTCATTTTGGATTTTGTGACCAAGATAATGGTAATGAATTTCATTCCTTTCAATGCGATGAAGGTGGTCTTGCATTACCGAATCAAATTGAGCAATCATTTCAATTAAACTCAAAAAGTTTCCATTTCTTTCTTGATAAATCTTCTCATTGTTTCCACGAAACGCTAAATTATTTTTAGCAAGAGTTCTCACAACAGCAATTATCCTTAGTAACACCTTTTTCCAATGTTCTCTCTCCCTATTGATTTGTTCTTGAACACCTTTGTCAATTGTTTCATTCTTTTGCAATCTTTTTTCCAATTCAATCCATTTGCTCATACAAGTCATGTGTTCATTGCTAGTTTCATGACTTCTAAGCCTGTGACCTAGATTCTTCCAATCTTTAAATCCATTAGTAGCCAACTGAGTCTTGTTCCCATCTTCCTTAAATAACTTATAACAAAAGCAAAATACTTTGTTTGAAGCATCTGAATATACTAGCCATTTCCTATCTTGCTTCTCTTCATTTGGTAAATTTCGAATGTAATGTGTAGAGGAGAAATGTCTATCCTTGTCATCTCTAGGAAAATTGACAACATCACTTCTTATAGGACCTCTTTCAACTAATAAATCTCTGAAATTCTGATCAATCTTGTCCCAATTACTTGGGTCATTAATATTTAAAGGTCCATATTCAACATTAAAATCTTCGCTTTCAGTAGCTTTCTCATTCACCAAATCTTCATTGTCATTCTCATTCAAACATTCAATAGGCTCTTCAACACCCAAATCTTCATTATCATTCTCATTACATTGATTAAGTTCTTCAATTACCAAATCTTCATCAATCAAACATGAACTTTCTATTTGTTTCTTGTTACCAAAAAATTTATCAAGCGCTCCCGATTGAGATTGAATAAAATTTTCTAATTTTTGCTTCTTTTTCCTTTTTTCACATCCAGAAATATACTTCCTAGGAGGCATGATGACTACTCTATATAATCACAAATCCACACAAATTCATAATCACTGATCTCTGCAAATAATATATTTTCAAAATTAGAACATAACAAAAATTATAGACTTTCATAAAAAATCTAGGGCAACAAAAATAAATGTGATATAGGGCAACAAAAATATTCATCAACCAAACATGAATTAGAACACAACAAAAATAAAATTATAGGGCAAGAAATTAAGAGGAAAATTAGGGGAAAATTAGGGCAACAAATTAGGGCAAAAACTTCCTCTATTTAAATAAATGTGATATATATATATAGAGAGAGAGAGACTCACGGTTGGGTGGGTATATCTTCCTCTGTGTTTCGTTCTTCTAAAAAACTTCCTCTGTGGTTCGTTCTTCTCAAAAACTTCCTCTGTGTTTGTTTCAAGAGTTCTCAAAATGACAAATGTGTTTCGTCAAGTCAAAATCAAATTGTAAAGACTTCCAGGTGGGTATATCTTGGTTGGGCCCATGTTTATTAATGATTAATGTAGCAAACTGATTTCGTTATGGGCCTCTATTATAAACATTATTGGGCCTCTATTATGATATATATATATATATATATTGGGCATATATTCAATTGGGCTTATAACATTTAGATTTTTTTTTTTTTTATATCTAAAACAAAAAATCAAATTTTGGGGCCCTATTTTTAGCTCAAATCTGGGGGCCCAAGGCGTAGGCCTCTTGGGCCTTCCCTTAGGGCCGGGCCTGTTTGGACCTTTGGTGACAATGATCCACATGGTATAATTAGTGGCTTATAAGTATATGGTCATCTTATCCTTACAATGACTATAGTTGTTTCCGTCAAACAATAGTGGCCTATTTGTGGCCTGTCCTTCAGCTAAGGTTGCCATGGATTGAAACTCCCAGATGGTTAAATCTAAAACAAGAGTTTAGGCTTTGATACCAATTGTTACCCAAAAGACAACCTAAGAGAGGGGTGAATTAGGTTTTTACAAATAAAATAATAATACCCTAATAAAAATTATGACTAGCACAATAGATAAATATAGTTAATGAAATAAAAATAATTAAAACAAGTGTTCTAACAACTATCTCGATTAATGATTTTAGCACAATAAAAATATGAAATATAGCTATGGCAATTTAAATAAAACAAAGAGATAAGGGAGAAAACGGCACACAAATTTATAGTGGTTCGACTTTAACTTGGCCTACGTCCACTCCTCAAGCTTCACTTGAGATTTTTCACTATTCTCTAACTTCACAGGGTGCTAGAAACCTTTTCACAAATGGAGCAATCATCCACAGATTTTACACAAACTTTCTAAGTCAAGAACACTGAGTGTACTACACTCTTACAAGGTTGAAAAAAAGGTGTTTTTGCTTTCACAGAAAACTACAAGAATTATCTCTCAAAGATAGATATAAAAATGAAGCTCTGGTTTTTCTGTAAACCTCACACAGGAAAGATGGGTTTAAAGCTATACGTCTCAGTGTATAATTTTTGAAAGAGGATGTAAACAAAAATTGAAGAACACTTCTTAGAGAATTTTTCAGAGAATAGATGTGAGTGATTATAGATCAAAGAATATTTTCTGATTTTTTTTGTAACTTGTTTACATTAGAGACTTTGGTATATATAATGAAACTTATAGCCGTTTATAGACGTTTATAGCTATTGTATTCATTTGAATTTATCACCGTTTATAGCCGTTGTATTCATTTGAATATCTTCCACTCCATCATTACTAATTTGAATATCTTCCACTTGAACCTTTTGGCCTGCTACTGTGCTGGGCTGTTTGAACCTTTTGACTTGCTACTGTGTTGGGCTGTTTGAACATTTGTTTTGGACTGTTTGAACCTCTGATTTAATCAAATATTAAATATATTCTAACAACACTTAGGATAAAAGTTTTAGGTAAGAAATAATGGGATAAAATAAATTTTGATTCTATTTTTCTCTTTCAAATAAATTAAAATATAATTAAATAAATCATCAAAATAAATTTTGGGATTCTATTTTTCTTTTTCAAATAAATTAAAATATAATTAAATAAATCATCAAAATAAATTTTGGGATTCTATTTTTCTCTTTCAAATAAATTAAAATATAATTAAATAAATTATTAAAATAAATAAGTCTAACAGAATGTACAAATTGCTCATAGGTTAGTGCCATTCTTTTTTAAGAGTAATTTTATGCTGGTCACATTAATATTTTTATCAAAAATGCTTGGGACTCCTAAAGTTGGGTGTCACGACCTGTTCCTCGTACCCCAAGGGTTAAGCATCGTAATGGCCAGCAACTAAACTTACCTCCGGCTAATCCTTAAACAAATTATTAAACGCGAGCAGAAAAATATTTAAGTGAGGGTACCAAAATAATCATTTGAACTTCTATTATTATAACAAAATTTATTGACCAAAAAGGGCGATATTTACATATGAAGAATAGAATTATAAATACTATAAAAGTGCTGTGTGTGTAACGCCCCAAATTTCTAGCCCAAATGATAATACAACAATCATGACTCTTTCAAGAAAAACCAAATATAAATCTCCAAACTTACATTACATGATACAATAGTTCTTTATGCAACAATACATTAATCCAACAAGAAGTAAATAAACAAATAAATATCTCCAAGGGTTTACAAGTTTCTAAGGTTTGAGTCTGGTTACAAAAAATGATTATTCAAACCTACACAAACACAACCCTTGACTTACACACAAAGTTACAGCAAAATAAGAGCATTGTACTCCCAACACACATACTTCCACGCCCCTAGTTGGGTGGGATCACCACATCTTTTCATGCACAAAAATCCCGTAGGGTAAGCATAAAGCCTAGTAGGAAATTCTTAACGAAGTATATACATTTCATACAAGTCTTAAGAGATGAAATGCGCATGCCATGCTATGTCCTTTTTTAAGATAAATCACATTTTCATCTTTTGAAAACCATCATGCTCAATGATATCATGCAATTTCAATTGTTTAAAACTTAACAATTTATTTCAAAAGCAGTAAATACGACTCTGGTAATCCCTAGGTCGGTGTCTGCAAGTAGACTATACAAGTACTACCAAATTGTCATTTTTACCGGTATTAACTAGAAGACTCGACACCTATCCGCGCGAGTTTTTGGCCTTTCACCCCAGACTCTCAGGCCAACTTGTTCAATATCATCTACACCACCTATCAAGACTTACCAACATATTTACCCCAAAACCATTTCATGAAAACATGTTTCTCAACATTCTTTTCTCAATATAAGTTTTCAAATCAACTTTCAAAGTTTAATGTAATCAAATGAATTTATATGCCAATTTCACAAGATAAATATAAATACTTTTATATCAATTCATCATCCAAGGAATAACACAATTCCCTCTTCTCAAGTATCCTCAACAATTAGTTATTTCAAGACTATTTTAACATTTTAAACAATAATTTTCAAAATGAACAACAATTCTCATATTCCTTGAAATTCATAATTTATATAAATATAAATAAGAAATTTTCAAAACATCTATTTATTTTGACACACAAAATAAATATAACAATATCATTCATGGATTTTCAGTCTTCTTTAATTTTTTTTTTTCCAAATTCTAGGTTTTCTCACCAAAACTATACAACTCAAATCTTTTGAAAGAAAACTTTCCAAAATCATCTTTTCTTCAATCAACGAAGATCAAAACCCATGAGATCATTTTAAAAGAACAAGAGACAAACCCACTTTCAAAATCGCTCAACTTCTTGAATCAATAATCAATTTTTAAAGCTATCGAAAGATGATTTCGAAAATCATATAGATCTTGCAAATATATATATATATATATATAATTCTAAGAAAAGCCCTACCTCAAGTTTTGAAGAGGAAATTAGATGAAACCCCCAAAATCAATGGCGTCGAAGCTCGATCTTCACCTCACACAATAAAGTCCTAGAGAAGTTAACCAACTTTGATGAAGAACCTATGGCAGAACTCTAATGGATCTTGAGAAATCAAGGTTTTGATCCAATTTGGCGTAGGGAAAAGTAGAGAGAAGGGAGAGGAAAGGGTTTTTAGAGAGAGATATACAAAAGTGATATAAAATATCAGATTCACGAATTGATATAACATGGTCTACTCGACCGTGGAAAGCCCCGCTCGAGCATCAAATACATTTTCTTAGTACTTTTGCAGACAAGTCAAACTTCTGAAACCAAACATTATCCGCTCGAGCGCATAAACGGCCGCTCGAGCGGACAAGCAATTTCTAATGCATTTTACATTTTTGCTTCGGAGGCGCTGTCCCTTGATCCCGCCAGGGTGCTGCCATAGGACCCACCAAGGGGCGTTGCCCCTTCGACCCCCGCGAGCTGACCGAGTAGCTCGATCCCCAATATACTCAGCAAAGTAGCAAAACTGGGATCGCTACAGTGTGTGTCTATTCCGTACCCTCGCGTCTAAAACTCTCCAAAAGCTATATCTGAATTGCATTGTTTCTTGAAAATTGATAAACAGTTATAAGCACATGGCAGAGTGAAAAATATTGTACTGAGAGTATGAGAGTATAAAATCATTATGGATAATTATTGGCTAAACAAAACTTAATATTAAAATACATAATATATAATATGGGAATTGTACGAGCAAGAAATAATCTTCTCATATAATCTTGTTGATCAAGTTTGCACTCCTCCAAACGTCGTCGCTTTACTTCTTGAAAACATAAACGTGAGCTAGCCGGCAGGTGTGTATCGGATACCTCTCTGATGCCTAAGTCAGCAAAATAGATAATAGACAAAAAGCTTTGTGTCTTTGAGAGCAAATGTTGTGATACCTGTACATAGGTCCTGTTGTGAGCTTTTATAAATTCTGTGTGGCACAATCCTAGTAGGACTCTTATTCTCTAATGTAGAGTCCTCCTAGGAATCAGAAAGGTAATGCTCATCTTTCTACACCCCTCTCATTGTCTAACCAAGTGAGATGGTTTTACTGTGGTAATATGACCAAATAACCGAGCTACCCCTAGCCCTCAGACAGACTCAGCTCGGCGCGTCCCCAGCAACACTTAGCTTGGTCACTGTTCAACTATACCTCGGATCTGAACACTATGACCGAGCTAATTATTACCACTCCGACCGAGGTAACTATGACCATACTTAGACCAAGCTAACAGAAGCAAGGTCCAATTTGCTAAGTCCTTTTCACTACAATCCATAGATCGATCCCCTTCAATATCTAGGCCTAGCTCGGCCCTAAATGCACATAAAAACTCCCTCTCAATTGCCCATTAATTCCATTTGCAATGCATGATTTGGGATTACTTGTTACCAACCGAGCTGAAGGTCCAAAACCGACCGAGCTAAAGTAAGTAGTCTCACCGAGTTCATGTTCTACCGGGCTACCAATTAGTCCAGTTCATAAATGTATTTTCAATCGCTCTATATGTCTGAATCGTTTTCTATTCCATTGGACACGTGGCTGGCTCCCATTAGCCAAGTATAACTGTCACAGCCGTCTTCGTACTCCGAAATTTTTGAACAATCTCACCCATTTCGTGTCTTTTATACAAAAGTACCCCTATTTTGAAAAACACTCCACTGTTCATCTTCTCTTACTTTTCACGCTTCTGAGCTTTCATTTACACGACCACAGCATTCTGCAAAACTTGTGCTCCAGCAAGCATCCTTACTGTGTTGGTCTTCGATCTCTCATTTTGCGACTGTAAGTGGCTCAAATCCCTATTTCATCTTTCTTTTCTCCATGCGTATGCACAACATCGAAATATATATATACATGTGTATACATATACACTAGAATGCTTGAAGAAATACCATAAATCCAAAAACCACACGCCCAGACCTCAATCGTATTTTGGCTGGGTTCTTTAATCAATCTTGAATGCAATCCTTTTTGATCCAATAAAACACATGACGAGATAATAACTTGTTTGTGATAGGTGCACACTTGACCGAACTAGATACTTGTTTGCAAATCCCAAGTTGTTTTAAGACCAAGCTAGGTGTTGTTTAGGAAACTTGTAGTCTTGATCACGATCGAACTAAGCAATTGGATATAACATTGACAACTAACCTCCAACCGAGCTAGAGGTCTTATCTTTGCTTTTCTGTTCAACCGAACTGAAAACACCCCGTTTCCCATATGTGACCGAGCTAAGCTTTTACAATTTTTTTTGTAAATTGACTGTTTACTTAGTCCGGTCCAGTTGCCTGGGCATAACATCTTATTTTCACTTTGCAGACTTGACTAGGTTGGCCAGGCACGCCCTTGCACCCTACCCCTAGACAGCTTTGCTCAAGCGAGCCAACCAAAGCCTCAATCGTGCCGAGCTAGGCTTAATTTATTTACAACTTTAAGTTAAATAGGTAAATACCAATTCCTGGTGGACTCACCTGGGGCGATAACCGAGTTCCGAAAGGCCTATCACATTCCTGATGATGTACATCTCTCATTAGCCAAAGTAGATACCATGCCCTGGGGAAAACTGGGCTTTGTTCCCTTTACCGTAATATCCATTATAGAAGCCAGTCTTCGATTTCCCATTCGGTCTCTCCTTTGTGAATTCCTTAGGCAGACAAGACTCGGCCCCACCAACTTTCCACAAATTCATATAGAATAATAAACAGCATCGCTGAACTAAACCGCTGGCTTGGCCTTAACCTCAGTTTAGCCGAGCTATTCCATCAATACTCACTTGGCCAAAATGAGGACGACTGGGTATATTATTTAAGAATAAGAAGACGCTGAAAGAAAATAACTAAAAATACACTGGACAAAGACGTGAATGACGACGACTTCTTCTGGGTTTCTGGAAATTTTGAAGACCAGGAAGCCCAGATATCGGGCTACAGAATTAACTGGAATAAAGGAACAGCCGGTATGAATACCTCGACTTTAGTTTGCCTGTTTTTTGCTCTTGCTGTTTATAACTTTTACACCGCGTCAACTGTTGCCTTTCTCCTTTTGCAGACTTGAACCAGCTAAAGTCATAATACCAATACCCCAACCTAGACGCTCTTCATGCCACACTTCGATATCGTCATCGAGGTTGGGCCGAGCTACTTAACTTCGAGCCGACCTACCAGTATAGCGAAAGGAGGAAGGTCAGGGTAACCGATTTTCTTTTGGAACCATCACCAGAACCGGACCCTAACTTACCATAAATCAACCTCATTCCCTTAACCGAAGAGCAAGAAATGGCCAAACGCTGAGCTGTTCGAGCCCTAATCACCGAACAAACATCCACTCCCATTATTGATGCTCAGACCGAGACCCTACAAGCCGATCAGACACATGAAGCAGTAGTAGCCCTCCCCTCAGCCTGAGCTACCTTATCTAGGTCTAGCAAACGGTCGCGCACACAAAGCCTGAGGGATGAGGACGAGCCATCCCAAACCGAGCTCCAAGAACCGACAATCTCCCAAGGCTACAACCGTCCTATCTCTTCAAGATCTCCCTTCCCGCCAGTCTAGGCGCCAACAGCCACATTCATGGGCCGAGCTATTACGGCCTCGGACTCCGTCAGTGCCGAGAAGGACCATCTGTTGGCCTTCAACCTAGCAAAGAGCATCTACCTTCCTACCGACATGAACCAGCATGAGGGTTTGACCGAGCTGAAGGCTATTCGCTCAGCCTCCAAATCAATGATTTTGGTAAGCCCCAAAAAATCCCCTCAAACTTTGAACATTTGTTACGGTCCGAGTGTGTTGGTTGTCTCCTAACCACGCTAAACAATGCAGACCCTGCAAAAGAGCTAAGTAGCTCACAAACGAGTTTTTGAGCTCAGGAAGATGGCACGATCAGCCGTCGCTGAGGCAGAATCCAAAACAACCGAGCAGAAGGATGCACAGGCCAAGCTGGCCGAACTGGAGGCCGAAAATTCAAGGCTCACTGACTGGTCAGTACGGCGGAGGCTGACAAGCAAAAGGCATTAGCCGAGAAAAAAGACCGTTACCTACGTGAGCTGGCCAAAATTGAGAAGAAGAAAAATGCCGAGCTGGAGGACCTGAAGAAAAAGATACAGGACGCAGAGGACCGAGGTTCCAATAATGCGAAGCTGCCAAGGATATTTTCTTCAAATGAGGTTGAAAAGCCACTGCTGAAAAGCTCGGTTACGGACACGACTCTGACGTCTTCCTGAATCCCCCTCCCCACTTTATTTCGTGCTACATGGTGGACTATGCTAACGCGGCCCAACAAAAGTTCCTTCAGGAGGGGGAGGAGGATGAGGTCCCTGCTCTTGAGAATACGCCAAACACCCAGCCCGGCAGCCAGTTTACTCCTTCTCTCGTGGACTCCAGCCACCGCCTGCTAACGTGGTGTCTACGACCAAGCCTATCTAGGGGGCTTACCTCATAGCCGAGCTACCCCTAGGTGAAGTTCGGGTGGATTTGGACGCCGATCTAGACGATCTCTTCGTTTGATTTTTCCTTTTTTCTTTTTGTTTTTTTTTCTTCTATCAATGAAGTTTGTAATCGGGCTCAAGCCCCTCCCTCTGTATTGAACATTTTGAAATGGAATGAAATCTGCTCTTTTTTCTTCAACTGTTTGTTCGGTTATACTCTTATAATTGTTTTTTAACATTTTATTGTCGAGATAGATATCTCGGTTCAAGAGTTTTGTAACCTGCTTTCTATATGTTGGTCATACTTGCCAACTTTCTTTAGCTTAGATCCTGATTTGGGCTGAAGAGAGATAAATGTTGGTTATTCCAGCCAACCTTTCTTCAGCCTAGATCCTTATCTCGGCTAAAGAGAGCTAAGTGTTGGTTATTCCGGCCAACTTTCTTCAGCCTAGATCCTTATCTCGGTTGAAGAGAGGTAAATGTTGGTTATTCCAGCCAACCTTCTTCAACCTAGATCCTTATCTCGGCTGAAGAGAGCTAGGTGTTGGTTATTCCAGCCAACTTTCTTTAGCCTATATCCTGATCTCGGCTGAAGAGAGGTAAATGTTGGTTATTCCAGCCAACCTTCTTCAGCCTTGATCCTTATCGCGGTTGAAGAGAGCTAAATGTTGGTTAATCCGGCCAACCTTCTTCAGCCTAGATCCTGATCCCGGCTGAAGAAAACTAAATGTTGGTTATTCCAGCCAACCTTCTTTAGCCTAGATCCTTATCTCGGCTGAAGAGAGCTAAATGTTTGGTTATTCCTGCCAAACTTTCTGATTGCCCCTTGCTGGCAATGACTGAGAACAATTTTTACAGTAGAAAGAATTGTGCTAAAAACTACTTGTTTTATTTGAAAAAGGGAAAAAAATTACAAGTATTTCAAGAAAAAAGCTAAAAGTAAAGTAATTTGAGATTAACAGTGTTTTATGGCCTGGGAATAAACTTGCCGTTTTCATCTTCCAAGTGATATGCCCATTTTCCTACTAAACCAACCACTTTGTATAGTCCTTTCCAGTTAGGTCCTAACTTGCCGTCTCCGGGTACCAAAGTGTTGCCCATGACTTTGCGTAATACCCAATCCCCAATCTTGAATTGCCTCAGATGCACTGTTTTGTTATATTTTCTGGATAACTCCTACTGGTATGAGGCAACATGGACTAGAGCTTTTTCCTTTCTCTCTTCTACAAGGTTGAGTTCCAAGGCTATGGCTTCTCCATTTAAGTCTGGGTCGAAATTTTCACTTCTAATAGTGAGGAGGCCTACTTCTAGTGGGGTTACAACCTCCATGCCATAGGCTAAGGAAGAGGGTGTTTATCTAGTTGACCACCGAGGTGTGGCAATAATTAGCTCAGTCATAGTGTTCAGATCCGAGGTATAGTTGAACAGTGACCGAGCTAAGCGTTGCTGGGGACGCGCCAAGCTGAGTCTGTCTGAGGGCTAGGGGTTGCTCGGTTGTTTGGTCATATTACCACGGTAAAACCATCTCACTTGGTTAGGCAGTGAGGGAGGTGTAGAAAGATGAACATTACCTTTCTAATTCCTAGGAGGACTCTACATTGGAGAATAAGAGTCCTACTAGGATTGTGCCACACAGAATTTATAAAAGCTCACAACAGAACCTATGTACAGGTATCATAACTTTTGCTCTCAAAGACACAAAGCTTTTTGTCTATTGTCTATTTTGCTAACTTCGGCATCAGAGAGGTATCCGGCACACACCCGCCGGCTAGCTCACGTTTGTGTTTTCAGGGAGTAAAGCGACGACGTTTGGAGGAGTGAAAACTTGATCAACAGGATTATCCGAGAAGATTATTTCTTGCTCGTACAGGAATCATTTGACATATAATATATAAATCATATAACAAAATAATCTTAACTACGGTACAGAACGGAACATAACAGATGTATAGACTCAAGAGATGGCTCGTACGAACTCTAGAGGTGGCTCCCATCATAGTGTAGCACTTAGTTTCGTACGACACTTTGCCTCACACTAGAAATCATAACCACGATACAGAACAAAACAGATGTATGGACTTCAGAGGTGGCTCGTACGAACTCTAAAGGTGGCTTCCACAATAGTGTAGCACTTAGCTCCTACAGCACTTTGCTCCATACTAGAAATCAGAGTGTCAATGGATCCATGACAGATAGAAGGTCACAAAGTGACTAATCAGAGGGCCAATGGTTATTTAAGTCTCTCAAGGCATGGGACTCCCGTGGTAGTACTTACAGAAAATAATTACTTATAAAAACAGTGTCAAATAATTAATAAGATTTAAACAACATATCCATGAGTTTCAATTAAGCAAATAGGGATTAGGAAATAATCCAAGTAATCGAAATATTAATATAATTTATAAAATACAAATTGCATAAAATAAATTATGGTAATTCAAAACATACGTAAAACATATAATGATAACTCAAGGTATAATATAACTCACCTTAATTTTAATACTTCACTCTTTCTTTCCACTATCAAAGACCTTCTTTACTTCCAATATTTTCTTCCGCATTATCTGTTGTTTCTCCTTGTTCTTATTCACAACCCCTCCCTCCTTTTATACTAGACGTAAAACTTGCTCAGCAAGTTAGGGTGACACATAGCCACACTACGTGGCCTCTCTACTTAATTCACTTAATTGCATGCTTATCCACAGCTCCCTTATCCATTGATATTCTTCTTCTTCTTCTTCTTCTTCTTTTTTTAATGCTTAATTAATCATACATAAAATTATAATTTTTTTATAATTAAATAATACTAATATACAATTTAATGAACAACTTAAATTTTTGGGTTGTTACAATCTTTCTTCCTTTTAAAAATTTCGTCCTCGAAATTTGTTATATGTGTAAACTATTCGTTGCACACTCTGATAAATATATATATCAAAATAAATTTTATGATTAATCTGATATAAAATATCGCCAAATCATTACCTCAAAAAAAATTATCAAAAATAACTCATTATTTATTTGTCAAAAACTATGTTAAGTCAAAATAAGAAATAATGGGTGACTTAAAAAACTTTTCATTGGTTTTGTTTCTGAAAAAGAAAAAAAAAAATGAGAACATAATTAAACAAGCAACTGGAAATGAAATGACAGAATCATATGCAAGAGTTAAAGGAATTTGAAATGTGCTTCAATTTCTTTTATCCGTGAACTTTCCATTGATAGAAAATAGTTTCAAAATTAGTATCTTTTAATTTATTTTATTTTTATTTTTTTCATTTTTTTAAAAACTTTTAAAAGATTATAGATTTGAACCCACTTCTAAAAAGTCAAAATGATTTTTTATTTTATTTTATTTAAAGATTTAGTATACCTGTTTGAAAAAAAAAAAATCTTCAAATTATTTAACATATATATGAAAGATATACACAATTATATATAGAGTAACAAGTAACTCATCTTAGCTGCACAAATATTTAATTTAAATACAACCTATAATTTAGCTCAACGTTTCCTCCATCCTATTTGTGCATGTATCTTATGCTCCAATGCTTTTATAAAAATAATTTTAAAAACCTAGACTCTGATACCACTTTTCATGATCCGCTCCCCGTACCCCAAGGGTTAAGTATTGTGATGGTAAGTAACTGAAGTTACCTCCGGCTAATCCTTAAACAAATTACTAAACGCGAGCAGAAAATAATTTAAGTGAAAGTACCAAAATAATCATTGGAGCTTCTATTATTATAACAAAATTTATTGACCAAAAAGACCGATATTTACATATGAAGAATAGAATTATAAATACTATAAAAGTGTTGTATGTGTCTATTCCGTACCCCCGTGTCTAAGACTCTTCAAAAACTATATCTAAATTACATTGTTTCCTAAAAATTGGTAAACAGCTATAAGTACATGGCAGAGTGAGAAATATTGTACTGAGAACATGAGGGTATAAAATCACCATGGATAATTATTGGCTAAACGAAACTTGATATTAAAATATATAATATATAACACGGGAATCATTTGACATATGATACATAAATCATATAACAAAATAATCATAGTCACGATACAGAACGGAACATAACAGATGTATGGACTCAAGAGGTGACTCGTACGAACTCTAGAGGTGGCTCCCATCATAGTGTAGCACTTAGTTTCGTATAGCACTTTGCCCCACACTAGAAATCATAACCATGGTACAGAACGGAACAGATGTATGGACTTAAGAGGTGGCTTGTACAAACTCTACAGGTGGCTCCTACAATAGTGTAGCACTTAGCTCCATACAACATTTTGCTCCATACTAGAAATCAGAGTGTCAATGGATCCATGATAGACAGAACGTCACAAAGTGACTAATCAGATGGCCAATAGTTATTTAAATCGCCCAAAGTATGGGACTCTCATAGTGGTACTTACAAAAAATAATTACTTATAAGAACAGTATCAAATAATTAATAAGATTTAAACAACATATCCATGGATTTCAATTTAAGCAAATAAGGGTCAAGAAATAATCCTATTAATATAATTTATAAAATACAAATTACGTAAAATAAATTATGATAACTCAAAACATACGTAAAACATATAATGGTAACTCAAAGTATAATATAACTCACCTTAACTTTAATATTTTACTCTTTCTTTCCACTATCAAGAATCTTCTTTACTTGCAATATTTTCTTCCCCCTTCTCTATTTGTTTCTCTTTGTTCTTATTCACAACCCAAAACTTCTCCTTCTATACTGGATGTACAACTTGCTCAACAAGTTTGGGTGACACATAGGCACACCACGTGGCCTCTCTACTTAATTCACTTAATTGCATGTTTATTCACGGCTCCCTTATCCCTTGATCTCTTCTTCTTTTTTTTCTTTTTTTTAATTATGCTTAATTAATCATACATAAAATTATATTTTTTTTTATAATTAAATAATACTAATATAAAATTTAATAGACAACTTAAATTTTCGGGTTGTTACATTAGGGACTCCCATGACCCCCAAAATGATATGAACCAATCATGTGTTTTTGTTTTTATTTTTTTTTCTTTTCCTTCTTGGACCAATCACAGGTGAGTAGAGGTTTGTGTTTTTTGAGGGTCTGTAGTATTATTGTATTTTTATATGTTAGGTCTTTTATCACATAGGAGGTGGTGGGAACAAAAATGAGTGAGTATTATTGTATTTTTATATGTTAGGTCTTTTATCACATAGGAGGTGGTGGGAACAGAAATGAGTGAAATTTATTCGAGATGTGATTCACATCACACTAATTTTGAATCTATATGATAGTTGAATACAAAATATTTCTGAAAAATATTTTGAAATTGGACACTATTCCTTATATAAATTTTGTATTTCTAGGATGTTTTCCATCCAATAAGGCTGAGCTAGCTTTACTATGTTCACTGTATGTAATTTGCAAATAAATCTTTTGAATGTACTTGCAGTATACTCTCAAAGGATCAATTCACAATTATTATTAAAAAAAAAAATTGTGAGTCATAATTGTTCAAGTACAGTTTAAAAACTTAATCAGATTAAAAATGTATTCAAGTTTAACTTATTTATTTTTTTAGTGAAACTCAATTGTCCTTTAACTAAGCCAATTATGAGTTGATATTAAATAATTTAGCTTTTTATAATGCATATATAATATAAGTTTATTGAATAGAGATCAGAAAATTAATCAAGGAAAAATTTCTTAGAACTTGTTTCAATGGTTAGATGAGGAACTATTTGGTCTAGCCTCAAGGATTGGACGGTGGCGATGGAAAACGAATTGCGTATCAATTTCTTTTCCCAAGCAAATCACTATAATGAACCAAAATTAAACTCATTGTATAGTAATATAATATAATATAATATCATGTGAACTTTCTATTTTCTTTTTAATATTATTGGTATTATTGAAATTTTGGAGATTTTAAACAATTTGCAAATCCCACATCACTTAATTAGTCTGTATTAAGGTTGTTTATGAGAATCAACATTGTATTATTTTAGTGTCGAGCTCAGTGACGTGAGCTTGTAACCATATATATGGGGCATTAAAGTAGTTGGATGTTGGTGTGATTCCTAATATGTTTAGGTTTAGTGTTCCCCTCTACTCCATAAACACAACACAGGTTCAATCCCAATCCACAATGGATTGTGAAGCAATTATTATATAAGCAGATTAAATTGTATAGGTTGACACGGTTGTTGGAGATGTAGAGTGCCCTTCCCTAAGTGGCTTACTAGAGAATTTCAACAACAAACAATTACTTTTTATCACCTCTATTGAAAAAATATGATTGTTTTTTTGTTCTATTCTCCAAACATATTTCCACCTAAAAAATATAATTTTTGAATATTGTCGGCCCCAATCCACAATGGGTTGGCGAGCAAATTACCAAGCAAAATTAATATTAGTATGATTGTTAGAGGAGGGTACCCTAGGCCAATTACTAGAAAATTTCATCCACACAAACAATTACTTTTTGGCCACTTCTTTTTGTTACAAATCAATCAGTTTTCATATAAAATAATAATAATTTTATGGGCAAGTATGTAGTGTCTTGCCTCAATCTTGTATCAAGTCGGGAATTTATGAACCATAATACAAATCGATTTTTGTAACTTAAGGAATGAAAAATACTAATAAAAATGAGAAATAATATGATATATTATGGATACTAATTATATAATAAGAGTTAGAAGATGTAAAATAATTAAGTAAAAATCGTATTAAGTGTAATGTTTTAATATATTTATATTTAAAAAAGTTAAATTATATATAAAAAAGCATATATCAAAGATAGTTTTGCAATAGCCTTTTTCATTTTTTGCTCAAAAAGTTTGATGCAAAACTAACATGTTTTTTTTATTTTTTTTATTTTTTATTTTTTATAATCTCAGTTGAAATGAGTCTGATTTATACAAGTTATAAGATTGGAGTCATGAGTTATACTTTTTAGGAATGAATGTGCTGTGCGTTTTTAAATTTTATTACTAATCTGTATAAGTTAAGTCTGTTGTAAATGAGACAAATTATAAACTTAAATATATATGTGATTAGCAAGTAATTGTATGTGAGCCTATTTTTAAAAATATTTCATATTTTCTAGCTATTGATACAACAAAAAATGAATTTCATTAGAATTTTTTTCCTTGGTTAACAGAAAATAAGTTTGTGATTATCTTCTTCACTACAAAAAAAAACACCTTTGGCGACTAAATTTTTAGTCGCCAAAGGTCCCATTTTAGTCGCCAAATGTCACAAATTCGCTTTCCCCGACTAAAAATTTTAGTCGCCCATTTTGTCGCCAAAATCTAGTCGCGGATTCTTTTGGCGACTAAAAATCTGGTAGTCGCCAATAGACAGGTCTTCAGCGACTAAAGATTTAGTCGCCAATAGTCAATTTCATTTTTTGGCATTTTACCTTTGGCGACTAAACCGTTTGTCGCCAATAGTTAATTGTTTATTTTATTATTTTTACCTTTGGCGACTAATAACTTTAGTCGCTGAAAGTCTTTTAAAAAAAAAAAATTTTTTTTCCCCTGCGTCTACCAAGATTCGAACCTGTGACCACTGACTTCACAGGTGTGTCAACCTTCAGCAACACTCCTTTCCCCACTATGCCACTACACTCTCACGCAAATATTAATGCAACATATATTATTTATATACTAAATTTTCCGATTTTAGTACAAACTATATATATAAATAATTATTTTTATTTAATGTATTTAATGTAAAAAAATAAAGTATTTACTAAAAAAAAATATGAGAACACTTTCGGCGACTAAATATGAATTTTAGTCGCCAATTTGATGCTTTTTGGCTACTAAATTCTGTTTTGTCGCTAAAAAATTGAATTTCCGCCCAAAAATACTACAATCGGCGACTAAACTCTTTTTTTGTCGCCAAAAGCTCAAGTTTTGCCGACTAAAATCAGTTTTAGTCGCCATTTGTCCAGGTTTTAGCTACCAAAAGTTTGTTTGTCGGTAAAACAGCAACATTCGGCGACTAAATTATTTTTTAGTCGCAAAAGTACGCTGTTTTGGCTACTAAATGCTTTTAGTCGCCAAAAACCGTGCCATTTAGCTACTAAATTTTTTTCAGTCGCTAAAACTCGTATATTCGGCGACTAAAGTGACTTTTAGTCGCCAAAAGCCCTACTTTCGGCGACCAAACTGCTTTAGTCGGCAAAAGTTCCCACGTTTGGCGACAAACCTGATTTTAGTCGCCATTTGCACTACTTTTAGCGACGAAAATCAAACTTTTGGTCGCCAATGCTGCATTTTCTTGTAGTGAGCTTCATGGTTGACTTCCTGTTTAATTGATTTATTTTTATTTTTTTATAAATCTAAGCATGACAACAATTACATTAAACAATAAATCTCAAACAAGTTTATTACATATTTACTTTTTTCAGTTAATCTCAGACAAGTTTTAGTTGAATTGATTGAGAGTTAAGTTCAAGTAACTTTGTTTTTGATAATGCATATAAACTTGACATGTTTACTTTTATTTGTTTTTTAATTAAAAAAAAAGTTAAGAAGAGAGAAATATATGAATGTTGACACAAAATATAATTTACATCCCACATGGGCTAAGTAAGAAAATATTTGTTCCTTTATAGAAGATTTGTGTTTCTAGGTTACCCAATAAGGGTGAGCTAGCATTACAAAATGTTGATCTATATCCAGTTTGGAAAAATATTCTCTACCCACCATGGGTGTTCTTGCTTTCTCATGAATGAATTGCTCGTGGGTGACTAGTGTTTTTTTGATGTACTCTTTTTAATTTTTGGGTTTTGTCTATTATTGTTTCTAATGTACTATCCGTATAGACTTTCAAAGGATTAGTTATCAAAAAAAAAAAAAACTGTGAGTTGTAAGTTCTCAAATTCAACTTGAAAAACTTAACAAAATTTAAAACATGTTTAAGTTTGATCTACTTAATTTTCAGTTAAATTCAAATATACTTTAATAAAGCCAATCATGATTTGACGTTGAATATTTTACTTTTTATGATGAACATAATATAAGTTTATCAAACAAAGCTTAGAAAATTAATCATGATTTTTAATTTGTGTTCAAATTTCAAAATTAGCAAGCATCCAAATCATGTCAAAAAACTTTTATTGTTTTCTAAATTTAGAAAACTTCTCAGTGCTTTGTTTTTCACGGACCACAGATGATTGACTTGTTAATGGAATTGTTGAAATTTTGGAAATTCTAAGCAATTTGTAAATCCCACATTGCTTAATGTATTAGGGTTATTGTTTATAAGAATTAACATTGCAATATCTTAGTGCCAAGCTTGGTGACGTGAGCTTGTAACCAAGTATATATATATATGGGCTATTAAAATAGTTGAATGTTGGTGTGCTTCCTATTATGTCTAGGTTTAGTGTTCTCCTCTAATCCATAAAAACAACACGGGTTCAATCCCAATTAGGTTGACACGGTTGTTAAAGATGGAGAGTGGCCTTACCTAGGCTGCTTATTAGAGAAATTTAACAACAAACAATTACTTTTTTCCACCTCTACATTATATGTCAATCTTTAATACTGTGTCATGTTCATCTTTGCTTATTTATTTATTTATTTTTGGTGATTGTAAGGAAAAGAAAAAAAGGGCAAGAAAGTCAATATATAAAACCATAATATAAGCACAAATAATCAAATTTGAATTTACAAAGTTATTGCCCAAACTGATTGGAAAATAATGTTGTTATCAATTGAATGTACAAATTGCTCATAGGTTAGTGGCATTCTTTTTTAAGAGTAATTTTATGTTGGTCACTTTATTATTTTTATATGTTATGTCGTTTATCGCATAGGAGGTGGTGGGGGAAAAAATGGGTAAAATTGATTCAGGATGTGATTCACATCACACTAATTTTGAATCTAAATCATATAGTTGAATACAAAATATTTCTGAAATATATTTTGAAATTGGACACTATTCCTTATATCAATTTTGTGTTTCTAGGATACTTTTCATCCAATAAGGCTGAGCTAGCTTTACTATGTTCTCTATATGTAATTTGCAAATAAATCTTTTGAATGTACTTGCAGTATAAACTCTCAAAGGATCAATTCTTAGTTATTAAAAAAAAAAATTGTGAGTCGTAATTGTTAAAGTTCAGTTTAAAAAACTTAACAAAATTAAAAATGTATTCAAGTTTAATTTATTTTTATTTTTTTGTCAAACTCCTTTAACTGAGCCAATTATGAGTTGATATTAAATAATTTAGCTTTTTATAATGCATATAATATAAGTTTATTGAATAGAGATCAGAAAATTAATCTTCTTATTGCTTTGTTTAAAAGCAATCAACTTGTTTCAACAGTTAGATGAGGAACTATTCGGTCTGGCCTCAAGGCCTCAAGGATTAGACGGTGGCGATGGAAAACGAATTGCATATCAATTTCTTTTCCCAAGCAAATTACCATAATGAACCAAAATTAAGCTCATTGTATAGTAATATAATATAATATCATGTGAATTTTCTATTTTCTTTTTAATATTATTGGTATTAGTGAAATTTTAGAGATTTTAAAAAATTTGCAAATCCCACATCACTTAATTAGTCTATATTAAGGTTGTTTATAAGAATCAACATTGTATTATTTTAGTGTCGAGCTCGGTGTATGGGGCATTAAAGTAGTTGGATGTTGGTGTGATTCCTAATATGTCTAGGTTTAGTATTCCCCTCTACTCTATAAAAACAACACAGGTTCAATCCCAATCCACAATGGATTGGGAAGCAATTACTATATAAGCAGATTAAATTACATAGGTTGACACGGTGTTTGGAGGTATTGGGTGCCCTTCCCTAAGCGGCTTATTAGAGAATTTCAACAACAAACAATTACTTTTTATCACCTCTATTGAAAAAATAATTTTTGTATGTTAATTTTTAATGCAGTGGCATTCTTTTTTAAAAGTAATTTGAAGTGGTGGATGAAAAGTAAGTCTTACTATTTTTTTGAATATTTTGATCTTTTATGTGAATTCATATATGTAAGAGATGGAAAGAAAATAATGGGCAAATTTCACTTTACTCATGTGATTTGGGTCATATTCGGTTTACCCCTTGTGTTTGGAAATAACCATAAAATTTCTTGTGTTTTGTGGATTGAAGTGTACTGTCAAACACTAATAAACATTTTGTCCAATTTAATAATAAGTGTGAAACATGTGACAAACATAAAAGGTTATATGCTCATTTTCCAATTTTAAGGGGATAAATCGCACATAGAATAAAGTACAGAAGGTTAAAGTACATTTTGCTTTCCAAACAAATAACGGAAATATAAGGACATTTTAGTCTTTTGTATTAAATCATTAATGGGCCTAACAGTGTACTCCAATCCAAAAATTATAGGGAGGTTATGTGATCATTTCTAAATATTAAGAAAGTAAATCGCATATTATCCCAACCACATGAGAATAAAATGAAATTTGCCCAAAAATAATTGGTCACAACTGTCATGGAATTGAATATCTTCGGTTTCTTTTATGTCAATTTATCTGAGAAGTTAAAAAAATAAAATTAAAACGGATGATACTCAAAGTAGAATTTGGATTGAGGTCCCTAAACAGTAGAATTTGGACCAGAATTAAAAATTAAAAAATACTTATTGTGGTTTGAATTGAGAATACTAGAATTATTATTCGAAAAAGTGTTGGGAAAGTAAAAATTAAGGATTAGTGAGTGTGACTTACATTATCGACTTTGAATTTAGACCAAACATCTCACATTCTAGCAATTTTAATGGATGAAATTATGGATATATGGTTATGTTTGGTTTGTATTTATGAAACAATTTTAAAAAATAATTTTTTGGAAAGTGTTTACAAAATTTGAAAATTTATTTGATTGTATGTTTTGAAATTAGTTTTGAAGTTTGGGATGATTTATTTATTTGTTTATTTATATTTTTTTTGGTAGTTGAATAAATGTGTATAAGAGAAAAAGTTATTGATTAATGTGTAGGATGTTAGAAGAGCGATGAGAGAAAAAAAATGATTAATTGATGTGTAGTATAGAGAAAAGTGATCTTAAAATTTTTTTCAAAAATTTTCAACTAAACAAAATTTTGAAATTTTTTCTCAAAAATTATCTCCTAAAAGACAAACCAAACAAGGGCTATTTCTAAAACAACAATGTATGGTCCATATTTATTCTAGGTATGGATTCAATATATAAGAATTAAATTTAAGCCCATAACTTTTCTGAATAAATTTCTAAATAAGTTTCCTGGGTTTATAGCTTTGTTGTTATTGAAATTGGACACTCATCAAAGTAGCAACCTTTGCTATTGGGTGGTTTCGAAATATCATATGATATGCTTGTGTGGTTACAACCGAACAACGGTAAGTAAGTATCATTCATTCTTAAAAAAATTTATTACGTGGTTAATTAGGAACACCATGTGAATACATGAAACTTTTATTTATTTTCTAGTGTTTTTGTATTTAAAAAAAAAAATCAAAAAGAGATGAATACGTGGACGTTAAGATATACAATTTACATCCCACATAGTTTAAGTCAGAAAATATTAATTCTTTTATATAAGTTTTGTGTTTCTAGGTTGATTGCCACCCAATAAGGGTGAGCTAGTATTACAAAATGTTATCTGTAATTCGGAAATAATTCTTTACCCACCATGGGTAGTCTTGCCATATATCATGATTTGCTTGTTATTTAGATTCGACTCATCAAGGGTGATGGGTGGCTCGTTTTTTTTTTTTCCAAATTATTTTTGATTTTTTTTTTTTTTTTGGCTTTTTAATTTTTCTAATATACTCACAGTATAGATTCTCAAGTTCGATTTGAAAACTTGACAAGATTCAAAATATGTTAAACTTTAACTTATTTATCTTTTGAATCAATCTCAAATAATATACTTTTAATCAAGTAGATTATAAGTCGGTCTCAAAAAGTTTAATTTTAGCAGAACAAAGTTTAGAAAACTAATCATAACTTTTAAAATGTATTTAACTTGAACTTATTTACATGATGAATTGATCTCAAATACAAATTTAACCAGCCAAACGCGAGTTAAAATCGAATAGTTTAGTTTATATTACAGCTCTACAAACGAACTAGACTTTGCTATGATTTTTTTACTGTCAATATGAAGGAAGTTATCCTTTTCTCATGAATCACTAACTCTTAAATTAAGGCTGCTAGGCCATTCGAAAAAGAAAAAGAAAAAGAAATCATGGTTGCTACATATGAATCGGATTATTCGTAATAGTTTTTGGTGAAATAATTTTGCAAACCACTCATTGATTGTGTTTTGAAGTTTAAATCATCACTACAAGATTATTACATAAAAACTTATTATAGATAAAACAAATGCCAATCTATTGTTATAGTCAGATTCCCATATATATGTACTAGCGTATACCCGTGCCTAAGGCACGATGTAAATAATTTTAAGATTAAAATGCAGTTATAATTTATACGTATTATGTTAAAATTTATAAAGTTTGTGTCATTTTTTGATAAAGATACTGAAAAAATATATTGAAATATTTTTCTGCTTAAAGAACTTATAACAATTTTGCTTGTATTACACGCTCTACAAAACTCAAATAAAATAACAACTCCTCCTAATCTTAATGCAAATTAAGAAACAAATATATAAGATTTAAAGTTATATTGCATATCAAAATATAAAAGGCAGTATGTGATTCGTGCATATCAGACTTTTTTTTTTGTTGTTAAAAAGTCAAGAATGAAAGGAGGGTGGATACCAGTAGTAAGGGATAGGGGTAGACCAGGTCCATGGAGGTCGGAAGGGAGTGCAGGTGTATTTACTGTGTTTGTGGACAACTTACCAGCTTCGTTGGACCCAAAAGGTCTGTTCAATCTGTTCACAAAGTTTGGAGTGGTAAAAGATGTGTTTATTCCACAAAAAAGACGCAAGATGACTAACACAAGGTTTGGTTTTGTGGGGTTTGGTTGCTCTGTGGCAACCAATATAGCTGTCCAGAAAGCAAATGGTTGATGGGTGGATGATCGATCGTTACTGGTAAAACATTCAGAGTTTGGGAAAGACAACGCTAGGGGTGAAGCTGTAAAAATGCCATTAAGCAGCCAAGTGCGGAGACCAGTAGTCTATGCTGCGACAGGTGGAGTTGGTTCCACTGGGTTTAATGATTTAAGAGATAGAAGGTCATATGTCGAAGCGGTGGCAAGCACAAGGGGCAATAAAGAAGGGTGTATCTCGGTAAAGGCCGAAGAGGTAGGGAATGGTTGGCTGTTTGAAAGCATAATAATCAGGCTGAAGGAAACATATGCTAATATTAGTCTGAAGAGAGAGCTCGCAGAGATAGGTGTTGAGGACATAATGGTGAGAGATAGTGGGGGTAGTGATGTTGTCATAACATTCAACTCAAAGGAGGAGCGGGCCATGAAACTACCAGCTATTAAGGAGCTGATTGAAGAATGGTACGATGACATTGTTGAAGGAAAACCAGGGCAGGTTTTGGAGCAAGTAAAAAGTGTTTGGCTCAGCTGCTATGGTATCCCATTGCACCTGTGGAATAGTTCCAACGTAAGAAGAATTGCTGGGGTGTGGGGGCAAGTATTATGCTTTGAAGGTGATATGAGCCACCTTCGCATTTGTATGTGCAAAGGTCAAGATCGCTACTAAAAGCATGGAACATATTAATTCTATTGTAAATCTGGAATGTAGTGGGAGGGTATTTCCAGTGAGAGTATGTGAAGAGCAGGTAATCACCATGAAATCAGGTAAATGTTCTTGCCCATGTCATAGGATACAAAATTTGGTTAATATCGGCAGTTCCAATGTGGTGGATGATCAAAGTGTGGGTCGGAAGTCCAAGATTGAGGAAGATGAAGCTGCTGATGTGGAGGTTGATTCAGCCGATGATGTGGAGGAAGGGCATGATGTGGCCCAGGTAGGTAGGCTAGTTGGTGAAAATCGTAGTGAGGAGGTGGTCAACACGGCATGCCGGAAGAGTGCAGAGGAAGCTATAGTTGGTCGAAGTGATGGGCAGATTGAAATGAGTTCTAAGGCCTGTAACATAATGATGGATTTGCGAAACCAGAGGAACGGCTCATTTGAGGAGACAGTCGTTAGTCAGAATAAGGATGGTCTGGTTTGTTTGCAAGGTTTTGTTAGAAGTTTAGACAGCAACAGTGTAGAAAGGCCTGGGGTAAATATTGAAGTTCTTTTGGGCCAGTCTAACTCATCAAATCAAGGGGTTGGGCTTTGTACACCACGGATTGGGCTGGGGCAGATAGGAAAATATGCTAGTGGCAAGCCAAAAGAATTAGGGCCAATTGGAAGAGTTTCAAGTTTATCAGAAGCCCATGTGGAGGAGCCCAGGTGCGTGTAGTCAAGGCAGGAATAGAAAAGGGAAACAGATGATCAAAAGCATAAACAATTACAACCCGAATTTGCTTAGAAGAAGGTCTGCTGATTTAATGAGAAGATTTGGGAGTAAAGGTGTGACTACAAGTTCGGCTCGGCACAAGGCTGCAGATTGGCAAGCAGCAATGGCGGCATCATCTCTATCTGCATCGTTAGAGGGTGGTGCGGCTAAAGGGAGGATTGTTCTTAATGAGGCTGAAGCAACTCGGGTTAGGGGAACTCCTGTGAAGATGGAGGGGAAGAGGGGGAAAGTGCAGAAGAAATTAGGGGGCCTGGAGTTGAAGGACATGGATCATATTGAAGGTTGGGGGAGAGGTGGGGAGTAGGGTTTACCAGCTGGGGGGTAAATAGGAGAAATGATGGTTTCCTTATGCAGATTTTGTCATGGAATATTAGGGGGATGGGGAGGAAGCAGAAGAGAAGCAAGATTAAGAAGATTGTGAAGGACAGAAAAGTAGATATTGCTTTGTTTCAAGAGACTAAAAAATCAGTGCTAACAGAGGAAGAAGTCAAATCAGTGTGGGCTAAAGGGAAAATGGAGTATATGGTGATGGATGCTATCGGCTCTGCGGGGGTTTATTGTGCATTTGGGACCCATACATTTTCCAAGTCAAGGATTGCTGTTGCAACAGAAGGTTTATATTACTATCAGGTACTCTCTTTAATCAATTTCAGTGTGCTATTCTTAACGTTTATGCTCCTAATGATATAGGTCTTAGAGGGAATCTGTGGAAGTGTTTGTTGAAGCTAAAGGAGGAATTTCTTAATCCATGGTGTTTAGAAGGGAATTTTAATGAGATTAGGCAAATTGGGGAAAGGAAAAGGTGTTCGAGAAGAGATAGAGGTATGCAAGAATTTAATGAGTTTATTGATAAGTGTGAGGTCTCTGATTTACCATTACTTGGGAGGAGGTTCACTTGGTGTAATTCTTGTATGGGTGAGAAGTGGAGCAAAATAGATAGAATTCTTGTAGACCCAAAGTGGCTTGAGGTGTTTAATTTTAAGCTGTAGGGTCTTCCTAGACTGCTCTCTGACCACTATCATCTTCTTTTGATGGAGGATGAGAGAGACTGGGGACCAAAACCCTTTAGGGTATTGAATGCTTGGTTTTTACACAAAGATTTTCAGTGGTTCTGGGAATCAAGTTAGTTAGAGTCCAGCAGTAAATTTGGTCAATGTTTTATATCTTGTCTAAAAATTGAAGATTTTGAAAGGTGGCCTTAGAAGTTGGGATGTGGAGGTTTTTGGTAATGTACATAATAAATTGAAGGCAGCAGATGATGAATTACACAGTTTTGATATCCTGGCTGAGGATAGAGAACTTGATGGTGCTGAAAAAGTTAGGAGAAGCGAAGTCAGAGCGGAGATGTGGAGGTTGAGTAGGATGGTTGAATGGTTATGGCTGCAAAAGTCAAGACTTACCTGGGCATTGAAAGGGGATAAAAATACCAGATACTTCCACGTAGTTGCAAAATGCAAAACAGCTAGAAATGAAATAAACTCTATAGTAGATGGGGAGGTGGTGGTTGAAGATCCGGGCCAGGTGAAGAACAAGGTGCTCAAACATTTTAAAAATCAGTACATAGAGCTTTGGTCATCAAGACCTGTGTTGGGGGGTTGGTTCCCATCAGTGGAAGGCATGGTGAGGTCTGGTTGGTTAGAAGTAGATTTTTCAGTAGCAGAAATCAAAGCAGTAGTGATGGAGTGTGATGGGAATAAGGCACCGGGACCAGATGGTTTTAATTTGATGTGCTATCAGAAGTTTTGGAAAGTCATGAAGGATGATGTGGTTAATTTTGTGAAAGAATTTCATAGCAATGGGAAGCTGGTGAAGGGTATAAATAGTTCGTTCATAACCTTTATACCTAAGAAGGAGAATCCTTTAGGGCTATCTGATTATAGACCTATTAGCTTGGTGAGCTCTATATATAAGATAATAGCCAAAATGTTGGCTAATAGACGAAATCAGAATGCCTCGTATCATTAGTGAATCACAGTCAACGATTTTGAGTGGGAGCAATATACTAGATGGGGTGTTCATAGCTAATGAAGTTCTTTACGGCTGGAAGAAAGCCAAAAAGAAAGGGTTAATTGTACAGTTAGACTTTGAGAAGGCATATGATTCTATTAACTGGGGCTTCCTATTTTTGATGCTATCTAATTTTGGGTTTGGGGATAAGTGGATTAAGTGGATTAAGGAGTGTGTTACAACCGCTAGGCTCTCAGTGCTTGTTAATGGATCTCCTACAGAAGAGTTCAGTCCACAAAGAGGTCTCAGACAAGGGGATCCTTTGTCCCTTTTCCTGTTTAATATTGCGGTTGAAGGTTTACATATGTTGTTGAGCCGAGCCTCCCAGTTAGATTTATTAAAAGGGGTGAAGATAGGTCATGATGGTGTGTTGTTAACGCATCTCCAATTTGCAGATAATACATTATTATTTTGTGAAGCCCAGGTGGATGAAGTGAGGAAGTTGAAAAGGGTGCTTAGGTGCTTTGAAATTATGTCGGGACTCAAAATAAATTTCCACAAGAGTGTTGTTTGCGGTGTGGGTGTTTCCAAAGAGATGTTAGATGGTTTTGCTGTAGTGTTGAATTGTAAAACTAAGTCATTACCTCTAAAGTACCTTGGGATGCCATTAGGAGCTAATCCAAGGAAGAAAGCTACATATAAACCAGTGGTGGATAAAGTCAAAAGCAAGCTGGCTGGTTGGAAGAGGAAGTTATTGTCCTTTGCGGGGAGGTTAACTCTAGTCAAATCCGTAACTTCAGCTTTGCCGGTTTATTACCTATCGCTGTTTAAGATGCCTGAAGGGGTAGCCAGACAGTTGGAGAAGATTCAAGCTACATTCTTATGGGGTGGGTCTGAGATGGAAAAAAATAATCCATATGATTAAGTGGGAGGACTTGTCTAAAACAGTAGAGAAAGGTGGGCTGGGTATCAGAAAAATAAGAGCTGTGAATAAGTGTTTGTTGATTAAATGGTGGTGGAGGTTTGGTAGTGAAAAGAATGCGTTGTGGAAGAGAGTAATTTGTAACAGATATAAGATGGAGGCTGATGGTTGGATTTCGAGTTTACTTCCCTCTAGTAGTCACTCGGCAATATGGAAAGGAATTATTTCTATAGCTGATCAGTGTAGTAGCCTCAAGGAATTTTATTTGAATAATTTTAAGTTGAAGGTTGGGGATGGGTGGAGGATCAGATTTTGGTCTGATGTTTGGTTTCAGTCTCCTTGTTTGAAGGATGAATTTCCAATCTTGTATAGGCTGTCTTTGGTTAAAAATGAATCTTTAAGAAGTTTATCTGATAAAAAAGGTTTGGGGGGTGGCTGGTCCTTTGAGTTTAGAAGGGGGTTATATGAGTGGGAGGAGTTAGAGTTGGCTAGGCTCCTTGATTATCTGAAGGGGGCTCCTGCAGTGTGTACAGAGTGCGTTGATCAGCCTACATGGGTAGCTTCACCAGTTAGGATACTAACAGTTGCAGATTTATATAGGGGGTTGTGGTTAATACGGGTGCTACCATGAGTATTACCAAGTTGATTTGGCTTAACTATATCCCTCTTAAAGTGCAGGTCTTTGGTTGGTTTGCATGGAAAAACAGAATCAAGTCCAAGGAATTTATGCAAAAAGTGGGGGCGATCAACTCAAGTGCTTCCATCGCTTGTGTGTTTTGTGGCAGTGCTAATGAATTAGTAAATCATGTATTAGTTTGGTGCCCCTTTGTATGGAGGGTTTGGGCTGAAATGCTGGATTGGTGGGGTGTCCATGCTGCAATTCCAAAATCTGTGGAGAGTATACTGCTGTGGTAGGCAGGGGAGAAATTAAAGAAGAAAGAAAGGAAGATCTGGAGGGTGATTCCATTGGCTGTGATGTGGTATGTTTGGAAGTGCAGGAATGAAGTTGTGTTTAGATCAATACCCCCAAACTTGGTGGATCTTTGTGATTTAATTAAATATAGGATTGCTTTTTGGTTAATACCAGCTTTCAGAGATTATAATTTTTCAGTTCAGGATTCTGTGTTCAACCTGAGGCAAATGAGGGTGTGCTTGGGAGGGTCTGCTTTAATTGCGTAGAGCTGTTTGGTTTGTTGGGGGATTATGGTGTATTGACCTGCGGTGTGCTGTATGCTTTGCTGTGTCTTGTCCTGCTGTGTGCCATATGCTTTGCTGGGTGTATTATTGCTAATATGTTGTGTGCTGTGTGCTGCTGGGTTGTCCTGCTGGGCTTATGGGAAGGCTGCTGTGCAGGGGCTTTATTTGTTTCAGTCGTTTAGTGTTATCTTAGCCTATCTAAGTGGGGTTGGTTGGTGCTCTTCAGGTTTACTCTCTGTGTGTGGCTTTAGCTGGTCTGTTATCTGCTTGGGTTTGGATCCTAGGCTTTGTCTGGTTTGTTTTCCTGTTTGTATTCTTTTTTGCTTTCTGGTGTTGGTTTCTCACCAACTGGAACCAAGCTCCTCTTTATTGATGTAATTTTTCACTCTTTGGATGTTTCATCAATAAAGATTTCGTTTTGCCGATCAAAAATATATATATATATAAAAGGCAGTAAAAAAAGTGTAAACACTGAACAAAAAATAGAAATAAAGTTATATTATCATCCACCAAAAGAGTAGGTTAAGACTTTACAAAAAGTGGGTTAAAGCTTTACAAAAGATATATACTTTACAAAAGATGTGTCACTAACATGTCATGCACCAAAAATTATATTGTCATACACCAAAAATATGTATGCTTTACAAGAGATGTGTCAATAACATGTCTTCAAATATGCGTTTTCCCAAACTTCCTCCTCATTACTTTCCAAAAAGTCTTTTGTATCAACTTTTATGTATCCCCAATGAGGAATACGTACAACAATCTGGTAATTTGTGGAAAAAAAATATATAGATTAGTACATTTGTTGGAAATATACATGTCAAAATACTTTGATATTGAAATTACCTTATTACATCTCCATCGAAGCATGCTAGTCATATTTCTCCTTTTAAGCTCCATAGATTTTTCGGTCCAATCCTACAAAAGTCCAAATTTCAAATTATTATTTAATTGAAATTTTTAAAAAAGTTATATAATCAACAGAAATAAATCTACATGGTTACCTTCTAATAAAACGTCATTTAATCTGCATAGATTATTACAGCAACACTTTAGGATAAACAATATTTGTAGTAGAATCCAAACTATCTTTAGGGAGGAGAATACTTATACGATCAAAGGATGTACATCTAAACAATGTCACATATAATTGCCCATGGCTAAACACTAGTATATGCAAATCAACCCCAACAAATTTCACAGATTGTCCTTGAAATTTATTAATGGTCAAGGCATATGCCAATCGGACTGGAAATTGACGTCTTGTCATTTGGAAAGGCATTTCTGAAGAAGATGGTGTCAAAGATATCCTTGATATGAATGCCAAATTGCTAAACTTTTCTCCAGTTAAAATTTGAGCTTCAAATATGCGAGTGCCGCACCTAATAACCATCAATCTTATATCATTACATAGTCCATCTTTCGGTGCAATGTTTCTCAACAATATTATAGGACAACCCACTTTCAACTCTAACTTAAAAGTTGGCAACCTAGGAGGATCCAATGAATTTAAATATTCATTAAGATATCTATTTGTAATGGTAGGATCAATTTCATTATCTTCAGACATTTTCTCTGTTGCAAGATAAGTATAAAATCTCCTTGGAAACATATTCAATGCAGTAGTATTAATGTCACTGACATCATCGTTAAGCGCAGACAAAATTGTGCGTTCAGTTAAAAATGTTGGGATTGGCGTCTCTATCATATTCAATTGTGGATAAATTGTAGAGAGTAATTCATTCAAATCTTGACATTTGTGTATTGTTGATGGAAGGTTAATGATTTCTTGAGGATTGGTCCCAATCTAAAAAAAAGTGAAATCAATAAAAAAGTAAGTGTAAACACAATTTATTAATTTAAAATAATCTATATAATATAGGTTAAAGTAGTGTTACCTCCATCAAGAAATTTGCAAAATTAGCATTTTCATAGCCTTCATGATTCAAGCGCATATTCAAATCCAAAGTCAAGATATATATATATATATATATATGCTTCCATAGAACAGAGTGTCTTAATGATGCATTCACAATTTGCTCACGAACTCCTTTGGGAATAATTGGTAAGATTTGTCGAAAGTCTCTATCAAGAACAACAGTAATACCCCCAAATGGCTTTTCACTATCACAAATATCCCTCAATGTACGATCAACTATCTCAACACAATGTCTATGTTGCATAGGAACTTCATCTCAAATTATGAGATTTGTTTCTCTAAATAACTCAGCTTATAATGATTGTTTGCTAAACCCACAAAGTGAATTTTCCAAGACATCTAACGAGATGGAAAATGTTGAATGTGCAGTACGACCTCCTACCAGTAACGATGATGCAATTCCAAACGAAGCCACACTAACAACGATATGCCCAAGGTTGCGACATTTTAATGCAATCGTATTGTACATAAATGTTTTTCCTGCTCTAGCACCCTCATTCAGAAAGAAAATAGTTCCTTTATTTTGAAAAACTGAAGAAGTGATTGTATTATAAGCATTCCGTTATCCATTATTGAGACAATCAATAGTAATTTGTGGATCTGCATGCTGTGCCTCACTTTACAGTTGTTGATGTTCAAATATCAATTGATTACCAACTACTGTACTCCAATTTGCAGTAGGTAGTGGCATGGGTAGGAAATCAATTAAACTTTTACCTGATTCATGAAGCATTTGATTCAAAAGATGGAGACCATAATCTTCAATTTGAGCCTCAGTTGGTTTAGAAATGACAAACAATGTACAAATCTTATGTGCAAGATCATCACATATATGCGTTGAAAATTGATTCCATAATACACATGGATTTAGTGGAGAGCACTGGGTAAGAATAATACTAAACAATCTCCTCAACTGATATCCAGTTTTTATAACTGCAGCCTCTTTCAAGCATTGTATCCATTATTCATCATCTTCTAAAAGCCCCCTTGCAACACATGTTAATTTAAATGTATCATGCACAACATTATCGACCGTTCGTAAAGACTGAAATGACTTTGGTCCTTTGACAACGGTTAGTAACAAACATAGATAAAATCTTTCACCATTATTAGGGCTAGCAAAGTATATTCTACCAATTGCATATCCCCTTTCTCTTGATTTCCATCTCTTTTCTGACTTGAGCCAAACAAAATATTGTGGAAATTCTTAATAAGTGAATAGACATTCATTTTCACTGGCAGCACAATATGCAAAAAAGCCAGTAAGAGTTGACATTTGTTGACCAGCTCTAGATTGAATCGTTTGTAATGACTCTTCTGGGTTAAAAACAACAAGATGCATTCCAGGTAAATGAAGTGTCAATCGTACAACTGTTGGCATCTCTGCATGCAAAGGATGACCAAATATTCGCCAAGCAGCTTCTGAAGGTCCAATATACCTTGCATCGAGATATTGTTAAATCTTATTTATCATTCCTAACACCATCGTTGTACGATCATAACCCTTATAAATGTACTTATGTATATACTTGACACATCTTATTCCGGCACAAACTTCCACATTTATATGACAGTTGAGAAGTTTTGAAAGATATGCATTGTATGGTACGACATCCCTGTTATCAACTCTTGCCCTCTCACAGTATGTACTTGACCATTATTGTGACGACGATAGATAGGGTATCCATCTTGATCCATAATTGTTGTTTCTGTGAAAGCTCGAGGGTATCTCTTTGTAGCGATCCCGGTATCGATTCTTTTTTTTTCATGTGTTTGCCACTTATTGGGCGATTCGGAGTCGAGGGGCGCTTCATGAGGGTCGAGGGCAACGCCATGGGTCGAGCTGATGCATGATGCATTCGAAGTTGCTTACCCGCTCGAACGGCCGTTTATGCGCTCGAGCGGAGAATGTTTGGTTTCAGAAGTTTGGCACATAAAATCTTTGGGATAGTGTTTTGACGCTTCGGCGAGGCTTTCCTTTCGAGCGGACCCTACACGGTTATATCAGTTCGTGAATATGATGTTTCGGATCATTTTTTAGTCTTCTCTCTCTCTAAAACTCTCCAAAATTCCGGATCGAGTTTCTCTAGAAGTCATCTTCTCTCTTTGATTTCTCCAAATCCATTGGGATTTAGACCTAAGTTCTTCACCAAAGTCGGTTATCTAGGCGAGGGTTACGTTGTGTCTTGTGGAGATCGAATTTCATCGTCGTTGAATTTGGGGTTTTCAACTCGTTTCTTCGTCAAACTTGAGGTAGGGATTTTCTTTGAGTTATATATATGTTTTTGCAAGATCTAGATGATTTTGAAATTATCCTTTGATTAATTTTGAAAACTTGTTGTTGATTTAAGAAAAGAGTGCTTTTCAAAATGGGTTTGCTAGAAATTTGGGAGGAGGGTTTTGGAACTATGTTGATGAAAAGGAGATGTTTTGGTGAGATCTTGTCAAATATTTGAAGATGGATGGTTTTGGTAAGAAACCTAGAAATTTGGAATTTTAAAGAGAAGTTAAAATCCATAGTTGATATTCTTTGTATTTATTTTAAATGCTAAAATAAATGATGATTGGAAAATTTCTTGTTTATATTGTATAAATGTTAAACTTTGAAGAAGTATGAGAATTGTTACTCATTTTGGAAATTGTTATTTGAAAGTATTGATATAGTCTTGAAGTGACTAAGTTGTGGGAAATGTTTGAAAAGTGGGAATTATGTTATCCCTTGGAATAATTGAAATAAATGTATATTTATTTATCTTGTGAAATTGCATAGAAAGGAGAAATGAGAATTTTGATCACAATGGTAATATTGTATGGAAGAATTGTTATATTGTATTGTTATGGTTGCATTGTCATATCAAATCATTTGATTACATTGAATTTTGAAAGTTGATTTGAAAACTTGCATTAAGAAAGAATATTGAGATATGAGTTTTCATGAAATGGTTTTGGGGTAAATACGGTGGTAAGTCTTGACAGGTAGTGTGGATGATAGGTGTCGAGCCTTCCAGCTGTGACTGGTAAAAATGACAGAGAGTAGGTGTCGAGCCTTCCAGCAGTGTCTAGTAAAAATGACAAATTATAGGTGTCGAGCCTTCCAGCTTGTGACTGGTAAAAATGACAAAGAATGGGTGTCGAGCCCTCCAGATGATACTGGTAAAAATGACAAATTGGTAGTACTTGTATAGTCTACTTGCAGACACTGACCTAGGGATTACCAGAGTTGTATTTACCGCCCCTTGAACAAAATTGATAAATGTGGAACAATTGAAATTGCATGGCATCATTGAGCATGATGGTTTTTGAATAAATGAAGATGTATTCTTATTTTTTTCAAAAGAGCATGGCATGGCATGTACATCCATTTTTTTGAGACTTGTATAAAATGTATATACTTTGTGAAGGATTTTCCTACTGGGCTTTATGCTCACTCTACGGGATTTTTGTGCAGGAAAGGATGTGGTAATCCTGCCTAACTGAAGGTGTGGAAGTGTGTGAAGAGAGCATAGTGTGCTCGTTTGCTGTGACTCTGATTGTAAGCCAAGGGCTTTATATGTGTGGGTTTGAATAACCGTTTTGTGTAACCAGGCTCAGGCCTTGGAACTTGTAAACCCTTAGGGGTATTTGTTGTTTAATTAATGTTGTTGGATTAATTGTATCATCGCATGAAGACTATTTACATCATGTAATGCAAGTATGAGGATTTGTTCTCAGTTTTACTTTAAAGAGCCATGACTAGTGTATCACCATTTGGGCATGAAAATGGGGGCGTTACACTCTTAGTGCATCTACCATTTTCCATACATGGTGCTTGCGGATTTCGAGTACCACATGGTCCATGTACTATACAACATTTGATAGTTTCAAAAAGTATAGAATCATCTTTTGGGTCTAAAAATTCTGCACAGACCAATTTGTCTACTTGAGCACATATCCGAATTTTGTCTGGACCCTTGAGAAATAAAAGTGCATGCATATGAAGGAGTCCTCGTTTTTTAAATTCAATTATAAAAACATGTGCAACTTTATTTCCAAACACTTTATTTGTTTCTATCTCCTTCATCAAACATTTCCTCTTCAACTCAAAAACACAGGCAATTAAATCAGGACGATTAATAGGTTTTTGATATGGTAATAATGCTGAAGTAATTTCTGGCCAATTGGGATTTGCAGTCATGGTAAGAAAAATATCTGGGTGTTGGTTGTATCGTTTGATAGCCATTGAATCTTGAAAGATTTCAAACATATGTTTAGGATTACTAGTAAATGAAGATGGCAAAACAAACCTTTGACCAATTTGTCTAGGTGGTACATAATCTGGATCCATATCTGACAACTCTTGGTAAAGCTCAGCTCGAAGTTTCCCTTGATTAAGCTTGTAGTATGTTAATCGATTTTGCTCAGTTGTAACCCAACCATCTACCAAAAACTCTTGAAATAGTTTCTCACCTCTCAAAATTGTTGAATACTCTGTGGGTCGTTCAAACAAACGATAACTATAAAAATTCATTTGAGTAAGTCAATCAGTTGAAGGTCGATCATATTAAACATTCCACAATTTCAACTCAGGTTCCCATCCAAGCTCACTATATGAAAATAATAGAACATAATGTAATGGCAAGTATGCTGGGTGACATTCATTAATTTGCATCAACTGATAATATCTCTCATTCCATTTACCTCTGTTCCATCACCTGGTATTATAATTGCAATCCCATCTGTAGTTGGTAGGTTATACCGACGTCGATCAGTTATTGAATTGTAATGAAGATGAGCAGATAGATTGTGTCTGCCAAGTCTAATTGATGTAAAATGGCATGAGCACAGCAATATTTATCTACAAATGCATTGACTTGCAACAAACTATCTTGAATAGTTTTGAAAATCCTTCTCAAGTTAGGATTTCTACGATTATGAATTTCTAAAGGTAAATAAGGGTCATAGATATACAGCTGAGCATAACTCGCATCCTGCCTTGGTTGTGGTTGTAGTGATCCTGTTCGATGTCGCAATTCTCCATGAATTGTGAATGATGTAGGGCCCCTTCCACTGAATACTCTAGGATCCAACGTAGCACCAAGACTCGTAAAAGCATTAGTTGCATTGTACACTCGAGTATAACTTCGAAAGGATCTTGATTGATCATTATTCCCATCATACAATGCCTGAAGTGGTGGAGGGGGTGTAATAAGTAAAGGTAGCCTAATCTTTCCTTCCAAACAACAAGTTCCGAATAAGGGACGCTTTATAGATGATTTTGTGAAATTTTCATCCATCAATGTAAGAATTTGAACAATAAGGACATAATACATCCATCTTGCCAAGATAATAGCGGCAAGAATCTTTGTGTGCCCGGGCGTCAATTGATATACTCGTAGGCAGATCTTCTAATTCATCATCAGTACATAGATCTGGTTGAAGAAATCGATTTATAGGAGTAGACCTACGAATATTTGTGTATAAATAAAATTCTGTAAAACAAAATGGTATGAGTAAAAGTATGTATTTCAAGATTAGACACAGTAGTTTACCAATTCCTTGGTGGAGCTAAAGATGTGTTTGGCATAGAAAATGAACATGTAGAATGATAGGTAACCATTGTTCGTTTTTGTGCCGAATGAGAATCTTCAGTTATTGTTTCCCACTCCAAGCAAGTGCGATCGCGACGAATTGGTGTTAAAGAACGTTGTCTTAGTTGAACACATTCTTCTAATCCCTCTTGTTCTCGTTGCAAGCATTGAAATTCAAAGTATGACTTTTCAATTTTTTTACGCTCTCGCCGTGCCCGTTGGGCCAATGCAGCTTTTGATATTACATTATCATTTTGTGCCAAAAATGAAAATATTTTATCATTGAAGCAAATTATGTGAATATTTTGTACTTAAAATGAAACTATCTTAAATTTTTTTTTCTATTTTATTTGTTTTATACATTTAATAGTGTTATCTTCATTTCTTCCCTTTCTATCTTTTTATTTCTTCCCTTTCCCTTTCCTTTTCTTTGTTTTCTATTTTATATATTAAATAAGAATTAAAAACCTATCTTATTTAGTTTCTCCTTTCTTTATATATTTTTTCTTTATTCATTCGTTTCTTTTTTCCTATTCTCTTTATATGAGTAGCAACTTATGAATGGTACATTATAAATGCACATGTATCCATGCAAAATAAAAATAAATAAATTTGAAAAATACATACAAATAATAACAAGTTACAGGAAAACATATTACAATCATTCTACAAAAACAATATAAAACAATAAATTCATTTTATACACTCATATCTATTAACTATTCAAAATTTTGATTAGTTTTGCATCTTTTTTTTTTTAAAAAAAGAATATATACCACTTGACATACATTTGTCATTCTCTTGCCGGAAGGAGCCATCTTTTCTTTTCCTTTAGACATTGGGCTGACCTTTTCTTTTTCTTTTGTCTAACAAATATAAATAAGATATTCAAAAGATTAAAAAAATCTTATATAATCTTATATAAATAAAATACATACAATGTTTGACTTGATTTTGTACTTACCGCACGAACACGGATAACATTAAGGTCGTGCTCATTACGGATGACCACACCAACATTTCTAGATGGAGATGTAGGAGGAGGCCTACAGAAATAAATTGTGAACAAATTAAAATCTATATAATAAAGTGGTAATAGTAAGAGTAAAAAATTCAAGATTGTCTTGGGTAAAAAATTCTTTTTCTTTTACCAATTTGGTGTTAAAGAAGATTGTCTTGGGTTAATACATTCCTTCGATCTTTTTCTTTCTCGTTCTCATCACAGGCGTTGTTCCAATTGGTATGCAGATAATGGCTTTTGATTTTTTTCACGTTCTCGCCGTGCACGTTGGGCCAATGCAGCTTTTGATAACACATTATCATTGTGTGCCTAAAATGAGAATATTATATAAGAAGGTGCATAAAATGTGAAGATTAACTAACTTGCTTCCCTTTCATCATGTATTTTTTCTTCCTTTTAACTAACTTTTCGTCTTCACTCGGTTAAGTTGTTAGTCATATAAGAACCAATGCATGTATTGATGAAATTTAAAAAGAGAGGGAAAAATAATTTGAAAACATATTAAGCACACAAAACTGCAAACTTACTATGCACGCACTTACTGGTTTAAAGACACTACCCATCTCTTTACAAAATGTACATTGAAAAGGTAAATATTAGATCATTGGGTACGTAAAATATGAATATTAGCATGTAATGTCTTGTACTTTCCTTTTCACTCTTCTTGTTGTTTAGTTATAGTAAAATGCATTTTTGTCTTTTTCTTCTTTCCTTAAGAACTTCTTATAAGAAAAATAAAAATTAAAAAAAATTATATTATGTAGTTTCCTTTTAATCACATATGTGTTCTTTCTTCTTATTTTCCTTTCTCGTTTTCTTCTATTATATTTTTATTATGCTATGTTGTAGATGCAACATATTGTACAAATGGAACATATTTTTATCATACAAATAGACAAACATATTAAAAATTCAAATTAATGTTCATATAAATGCATTAGCATGTTGTACAAATGCTTATTTTAACATGCTTCAAAAAAACATTTCACATTCAATAAAAAGAATTGAATAAATTTTTGAAAAAGAAACTTTTGAAAAATGTACATAAAAAAGAGAATATGACACTATGCAATTCCTAAAAAAATCTATATAATATTCGAAAAATAAACTTTTAAAAATTGTTGAGAAACCATACCATGAGATGTGCATTTTCCTTTCCTTTGCCATAAGGAATAGCTTTTTTTGTTTCCTTTGATATTGCTTTGTCTTTTTCCTTTACCTTTGCCTATAAAAAATAAGTAGAATATATTTATAAATTATTTTTAAAATGATAAGAAAATACATGTCCAATGTTCAAGTGACTTTTAGACTCACCTCATGAATGCGAATAGTATTAAGGTCACGCTTATCGCGAATAACAACATTAACATTTCTTTTTTGAAGAAATCGAACATATACATACAAAAATTTTAAAGTGATAAATAAAACTTTATACACATAAATAAGAAAATTAGTAAAGGGAGGTGATATTACGGTTCGGTGTAAATCCCCATCTACCTATAAAGTATGAGGAAAAAATAATTAGAATAGTAATTTGTCCATAACTATTGTACTTAAATTTATAAAAGAGGTACTTAAATTTATATGAAGAAAAAAAAGAAAAAAAAAACTTACTTGACCAAAAATAGTGATATTGTTTATAACTGTTGTACTTCAACCTAAAAATGTTTGGTTATATAATTTTAGACACAAAGAAACAAAAAATTAGCAATAATAAAAGTTAACATGGATTTCATTGGCAATGAAATGTTATTTCCAAATCTGTTGCTACCAAATCGAATTATAAAATTCAAAATTTTATTTAAATAAATAACAGCCATGAATAGAAAATACTTAACGGGTTACAATCAAGAGGAGAAGAAATAAATAAAAATATAAACTTCTAAGAAAAAGAAAAAGGTCAACCCAATGTTTAGAATAAATGTATTTTAACAATCACATTAAAATAATAAAATTAAAATCGGAGTACAACAATTGTCCAAATTTGAACTCTTCGCTTTTCTAACTGACTTCAATTTTATAGAGATGAAATTAAAACCAAAATCAAAACCCGTTATAATCATAATTACAAATTTATGCCAAAAAAAATAATTCAACCGATACCAGAGGCACGTGCCTACTTTGTTTAGAATGGTACTATTTTTTTTTAAAAAAAAAATTATAACAAAATGTTAAATACATTTTTTTGGATTAAGTTAAATACTCGGTGAATTTGATTCAAAACAAAACGGATTATGTTAAATACTTGCATTAAGTTAAATACTTGTAAGTTTAATACATTTTTTTTTTCATGAAGACAGCTAAAGTAATACGCACACATATACACATTATATTCCCTTTAAAATGTGCAAAAAAAAGGAAAAAAAATATATATATATATATATATATAAACTCTCTTTCCATATTACACATAAATGTTAAAATGTCAAGTTTTTTAAATTTTACTTTTAATTAGGAACTCTAGATATTCATAAAAAAAAATTAAATGAAAAATATTTATCATCTGTACATTAGAATCACACAGCAATAAATATTACATTTGAATGGTACAACTAAATAAATATATTACACAGCAAATAAAATGTTAAATAAATTTTTTTGAGTGTCAGTTTAATTTTTTTTGTTGCAGGAAGATCAACTAAATAAATCACCCTTACTTTCTTTTTAAATAGCTTCAAACAAACAGTCCTTTTCCCCTCCCTCTCTCTCTCTCTCTACATTCTTTGCGAAACCCATAATCAAACTCACATTTTCTGAGTCAACCCAGCATTTAGAATAGATGTTTTTTAACAATCCCATTAAAATGATAAATTAAATGTAGCAATCCCGGTTTCAATCCCTCTTTTATGTTTAGCCACTTGTTGGGGCGGTCGGGTCCAGCGGCGCCCTTGGTGAAGTCGAGGGGCCCGCCTCGATGGGTCGAGGCCGGGCTCAAGCTTGCCGAGTTCAAAGCGGCGCTCATAATGCATTCAAAGTTACTTAACAGATTTCACATTTTGGGTTCAAAGGTTCCCATTTTATAAGCATTTGGGCCTTAAAATATTTCTCTCTCGGCGATGTGGGACTCAAAGAGTGGGCCGAAGTGTTGTGCCAAGCAGCGTCGTTTGGTGTGTTTGTTGAAAGTCCCACACCGGTATCAAGATACAATTTAAGGTTGACAAACTTCTATATAAGTGCAAGTGTAGAGGGATAGCTTATCAGCTTCTATGGTTCTTTCTTGGTTCAGTGAACCATTACGAGCCAAGCTCAAGTTATAAATTTTAGTTGTCGAGTTGGATTTTGGCCATAGTTCCATTAGGATTTTGGCCATAGTTCCTTCAAAAGTTGTAAAATTTCTCGAGGGCTTTGTGGCGTGTGGTGGAGATCGAGTTTCATCTCTTCCAATTGAGCTCCGACTTTGAGGTAGGGATAACCTACTCCTTCTTATGAGCTTTGTCTTTAAATTTTGGTATTTTGAGATGTTGGAAATTATTGTGTAATTCTTGAGAAAGTTTGGGGCTTTTATGTAATTTTCATAAAAGAGGGGTTTTAACTAAACTGAATCTATGGTTGTGTGTATATTTGAAAATGGTAAATTTTGTTATGAAATTGGTGGTTATGAGGCCGTAGGGTCGGTATTGACAATTTTGGGAAATTGCCCTAATTGATTGAATAAATTAATTTGTATAATTAATTTAGAAAATAAGGATTCGAGTTGGAAATGTTGAGATTGGGAAGGTATGGGATTAAAGGGTGTAGTTGAACTATTTATCACTCACCAAGTTGAAATATTGATATATGTATCCATTTGTGCATTTATTTCCTGTTTAGAGATAATTGCTTTGGGCTATCGATGGAGGATAGTCGTGATTGTTGTAGACAATGCATGATGATTAGGCAAACTGAAACTAATCAATTGGTTAAGTCACAGAGTATGACGGATAAAGGAATACATTATTGTTATGTATTGATTGAATATGTATATGACCTGTGTATATATATATATATATGTGTTGTGTTGTATTGGAGGAGATAGGGGATGTACTCCACGGTTTAGGGGAAGATAGGAGATGGACCTCTAAACCGGCGGTTTAGGGGAAGATAGGGGATGGACCTCTAAACCGGATATTGTTTGGGAGGAGATAGGGGATGGACTCCATTGATCTGGCTGTATGCTTATCTAGTGATGTGTTGACACGGCTTGTATGCTTGTCTTTGGAAGTGTGGTATATGGAAGTGTTGATATAGCTTGTATGCTTATCATTGATGAATTGATATAGCTAGTATGCTTATCTATTGTGAAAGGAAAATGTCTAATGTTGCTTGGCGGGTTACGAGCCATGGTTTGAATTGAGAAATGAATGAGAAATGGAAAATTAAAGAATACTATGGACTTGTATGTCATAAAAGCGATAATGTGACCTAAGGGAATGAAAGCATTGATGACCATCTATCAACTGCTAAACTTTTAGTCATTGTTCATAGCTGGTTTAGTGTATCTCTACTGGGCTTTGGCTCACCCTATGGGACATCATTTTCAAGTACAGATGGGGCGTTACCACCAAGGCAGTAGCAAAGGTGGATTACTGGGGAGCAAGAGTTTCCTTATTATGCTTTATGTGTGTATAAGTGTTGTTTGTAAAGCCAAGGGCTTAATATGTAATAAATGAGACCCTATTTGTGTAACCAAGCAAGGTCTTGGAAAGATGTAAGCCTATATGGCATTTAGTTGCTTATTAAATTGTGAACTCTGATGTATGACCTTATATTTATTCCTCACATGAGTCATCTTTAATGTTATTATTTTGAGGGCGTTACATTAAAACTAGAGCACAATATAATTGTCTAAATTTGAACTTTTCTCTTTGTTAACTAACTTCAATTTTATAGAGATAAAATTAAAACCAAAATCACACAACAAATATATTACATTTGAATGGTACAACTAAATAAATATATTACACAGCAAATAAAATGTTAAAAGATTTTTTTTGAGTGTGAGTTTAATTTTTTTGTTGCAGGAAGATCAACTAAATAAATCACCCTTAATATCTTTTTAAATAGTTCCAAACAAACAGTTCCTTCCCTATCAGACTAATTTGTACAATACAAAGCACTAATCACAAACCAAGTACCAAATAACCTCTCTCTCTCTCTCTATCTCTCTCTCTCTCTCTCTCTACATTCTTTGAGAAACTCATAATCAAACTTACATTTTCTGAGTCAACCCAGCGTTCAGAATAGATATTTTTTAACAATCACATTAAAATGATAAATTAAAACTGGAGTACAATAATTGTCCAAATTTGAACTTTTCTCTTTCTTAACTGACTTCAATTTTATAGAGATGAAATTAAAACCAAAATTAAAACCTATTATAATCATAAATATTTTGAAGTTCACCATTTATGACTTAGAAAGTCCAAAATAAATTTCTGCGAAAAAAAAAAATTCTCCACATAAAAAAGCCATTTTATAAGCAATAATGAATAATTATTTCATCAAGCAACTAAAGTAATACACACATATGCATCGACCAGAATTTTTGAAATGCAACATAGAATATTATACTCCCTTAAAAAGGTGCCAAAAAAAAAAAAAGAAAACAAAGGAAAAATGAACATAAACTCTCTTGCCATATTACACATAAATGTTAAAATGCCAAGTCCTCCAAATTTTCCTTTTAATTAGGAGCTCTAGATATTGAAAAAGAAAAATTGAACAAAACAGTTCCTTTATTTTTAGAATCACACAACAAATATATTACATTTGAATGGTACAATTTTTTTTTTATATAATAAAATGTTAAATACATTTTTGTGGGTTAAGTTAAATACTTGGTGAATTTGATTCAAAGCAAAACGGATTATGTTAAATACTTGGGTTAAGTTAAAGGGAAAATTAGTCTAGGGTCCCTCTCCCACTTTTTGTAATGGAAGAGATCCACAAAATTATTTTTTGATATCTAAGGTCCCTAAACATATCCCCTCTTTGTCTCTCATTCCGTGCCCGATCTAAACAAAGAGCTACCATCGGAAGCTATGGATAAACAACTCTCTCTCCCTCTGCACCGAGCTAGCACCACTGCGAAGCATCGACCAACACCAACCTCAACACCACGCGCAACCATAGCAGCAAGCTTCTGATCAACTCTCTCTCTCTCTCTCTCTCTCTCTCTCTCTCTACAGTGTCGGATTTGAAAAATATATACATATGCATGGACCAGCTGCTCTTCTTCGGAGGAACGGACACTCCGCCCGCGTCGGCGTTTGATGAGGAAGGGTTTTGAAATTGGGCATCTAATGTCAAAGAAGATTGCGAGCTGAGAGAGAGGTGGGTTCGGGGTCAGAGGGGTTTGGGGAAGAGGAGAGAGAAGAGGACAGTTTGGGTGTGAGAAGAAGATTTGTGCAGCAAAAACTTGAATATGAAATTACTATGGGCTTTGAACTTTCTATAAATACCTGGTCTGTGTTTATGAATGGGGCTGTTCATTGGGTTGCATTTGATTCAGCAAAGGAGCATGGTTTTGGGATCTTGATTGTGGCATTTGATATGGGCAATGAGGTGTTTAGGGAGATCTCTTTGCCAAACTATCAACCTGATGGGAGGCTTCATACAAGCACGACTATTGCAGTATTGGGTGAGTCACTTGCTGTATTGCGTGAGTCAAAGTAAAACTGGTTTGTTCGAAGTCAGAGAAATTTGTGAAGTCAGATAAATTTCCTAGATCAATGTACAATCACCAAGGTCTGTTCATAAAAATAAAACTCTGTTGCAAATAGAGAGAATTTCTCTGGTTTCAATCCAGAGAATTTCTCTGATCTGTCTGGTTTGAACTGAAATTTCTCTCGGTTGGTCCAGAGAAATTTTCGAATTTAAACTGAATTTTCTCTGGATGGGTCCAGAGAAATTCTATGGTTTGAATTGAAATTTCTCTGGGTTGATCTTCTATGAGCATATCAGATTGCATAAGTCCTTAAGCAGATTTGATAGCATCAACAGAAGTGGAGCCCCAATCCCTCCTGCAGATGGATTCCCAGAGGGAATCAGAGTAAGTGAAAGACCTGAATCTGTTGCAAGTCATGGAAAAAGAGAGGATTGAATCTATGGGTAAGAGTAGGAGGATTGAAAAGAGATGGTCTTGAGCTATGTTGGTTATGGATGACCAAGGTTGTTTTGTCCGTTTATCAAATTTTTTCCCTAATGAAAGGAATTGTCATATTGTGATGTGAAACTGTCAATCAATCTGTTTCTCAATTAAAATCATCTATAGTATTTAGATGATCATGTTAAAGGGAAATTTTCTCTGAAAGGTATTAAAATCATCATGAAAGGAATTATCTATTTCTCAATTTTCTCTGGGTTATAAAGGGAAATTTCTCTGGTTTTGAGAATTTTCCATCGTCAACCTCTATGTCATGTTGCATCTCCAAACCACCCCCTGATGTTGAATCACAAGCTTTGCTCTTCATAATCATTTCCTTCCCAGAATTGTCATCAATCTATTCTCAACATTTTCAACTCAGAGAATTTCTCTGGACTAATTTTCTCTGGACCAATTTTCTCTGGATCAACTTGAGGAACCTTAGACATTATGAAAATATTAGATGTCATTTATGCTATAAAATCTTAATACAAGGGACCTTAAAAAAAAAACCTCTAAGTTAAATACTTGAAATATAAAAATATAGAATACAACATAGAATACTATACTCCTTTAAAAATATGCCAAAAAAAAAAACATAAACTCTCTTGTCATATTACACATAAATGTTAAAATGCCAAGTCTCTGAAATTTTTCTTTCAATTAGGAACTGTAGATATTCAAAAAAAATTATATGAAAAATATTTCTCTTTTGTACAACACAGAGCACTAACCACAAACCAAGTCCCAAATAACGCCTCTCTCTCTCTCTCTCTCTCTCTCTCTCTCTCTCTATATTCTTTGAGAAACCCATAATCAAACTCACATTTTCTGAGTCAACCCAGCATTTAGAATAGATTTTTTTGACAATCACATTAAAATGATAAATTAAAACTGGAGCACAATAATTGTCCGAATTTAAACTTTTCTCTTTCTTAACTAACTTTAATTTTATAGAGATGAAATTAAAACCAAAATCAAAACTCATTATAATCATAAATATTTTGAAATTCACCATTTATGATTTGGAAAGTCCAAACATAAATTTATGCCAAAAAAAAAAAAAATCACTAGATAAGAAAGCCATTTTATAAGAAATAATGAATAATTATTTCATCAAGCAACTAAAGTAATACACACATATGTATTGACCAGAATTTTGAAATGCAACATAGAATATTATACTCACTTAAAAAGGTGAGAAAAAAAAAGGAACATAAACTCTCTTGTCATATTACACATAAATGTTAAAATGCCAAGTCTTTCAAAAAAAAAATTAAATGAAAAAAAACAGTCCATTTCTTTTTAGAATCACACAACAAATATACTACATTTGAATGGTACAATTTTTTTTTTTTATAACAAAATGTTAAATACATTTTTTTTGGTTAAGTTAAATACTTGGTGAATTTGATTCAAATCAAAACGGATTATGTTAAATACTTGTGTTAAGTTAAATATTTATAAGTTTAATACATTTTTTTTTCATGAAGACAACTAAAGTAATACGCACACATATACACATTGTATTTCCTTAAAAAAGGTGCAAAAAAAAAAAAAACATAAACTCTCTTTCCATATTACACATAAATGTTAAAATGTCAAGTCCTTCAAAATTTTCTTTTAATTAGGAACTCTAGTATTTAAAAAAAAAATTAAATGAAAAAAATTTATCATCGTACATTAGAATCACCATAAATAAATATTACATTTGAATGGTACAACTAAATAAATATATTACACAGCAAATAAAATTTTAAATAAATTTTTTTTGAGTGTCAGTTTAATTTTTTTGTTGCAGGAAGATCAACTAAATAAATCACCCTTACTTTCTTTTTAAATAGCTCCAAACAAACAGTCCCTTCCCCCTCCCCCTCTCTCTCTCTCTCTCTACATTCTTTGCAAAACCCATAATCAAACTCACATTTTCTGAGTCAACCCAGCATTTAGAATAGATATTTTTTAACAATCACATTAAAATGATAAATTAAAACTGGAGCACAATACAATTGTCTAAATTTGAACTTTTCTCTTTGTTAACTGACTTCAATTTTATAGCGATAAAATTAAAACCAAAATCACACAACATGTAAAGCCCTCAAAATAAACCCATAAATCATGCATTCGCGACATCCATAAACATAAGAGAAATAAACATATTTCTATTCATCAGAGCGTTTAGTCCAAAAGTATTACATGTTGACAACAAAAGTAAATGCCTTATGGGCTTACAACTTTTCAAGTCAACACTTGGTTACAAAAAGAAAGTACTAACTCTACACAAAATAAGCCATTGGCTTGATATACATGTAATACAACAAAAACAACAAAAAGAGTCCAACAGCCTCAAGCCTTCCAAGCTACGTCCTTGGAGGTGGCATACTACCTGTACTTGAAAATGATGTCTCATATAGGGTGAGCCAACGCTCAATAAAGATATGCTAAACATAATATGAGCAATAACTAAAATATTAGCATTTGATAAATGTTTATCTCCTATAAATCAATTCATAACCCATTTCAATTACATGACAAATGTGTCCATGTTTCATTTCATTTTTCCATTTCTTATCCAATTTCTCAATTCATAACAAAGGCTTAGAACCTGGCCAAACAATTTAAATGAGACCATAGCTCATATCAACAATACTATCATTCTTCACAATAGATACACATATTTGCTGTATCAATAGCACATAAAATACTTCCATACTTCACAATAAATACACATATTCGCTATATCAATACTTCAATGGATACACATATTTGTTGTATCAATGGAATCCATCGTATCTTCTCCCAAATAACATCCGGTTTAGGAGGCCATTCCTATCTCCTCCTAAACCGTGGGTACATCCATATCTCCTCGCACAATACAATGTATATAAACACATATCATATACATAATCAATCAATACATAAATTTGAAGTATTATTCCAACGTTATATTCGATAACATATTCAATTGATTAATTTTAGTTAAGCTTAATCATTATGCATTGTCTACAACAATCAAGACTATCCTCCACCGATAGCCCAAGCAAATATTTCTAATAGATAATAAATGCATCATGAGATAAAATTATCCACAATTTCAAAGGTGAGCGATTAATCAATCCAACTCCACTATTCATTCTCATAATTACTCAATTTCATTAATTCCAACTTAATTCCATGTTTCATAATTTCCCAAATTAATTACATGAATTAATTTGTTATAACAATTTAGGGCTTTTTCCCCCTTTTCTCAATATTGACCCAAAGGCCCCAAATAACTTCAATAACATCAATACTATCATTATAAGACCCAAAATACACATTGATGAGTCAAAATAACAAAACCCCTCTTTATTCATTTGAGACCCTAACACCCAAAATTACCCAACTTCAACATTAAATCAAAATGACTAAATACTTATGCCAAAGATCATATGCATGAGTAGTTATCCCTACCTCAGGAGATGAGACCCAATGAAGAAGATGAAGAATTTCTAGATGCTCAAAATCCAAGGATTTTCGGATCAAAAGGTAGCCCATATCAAGATCAACACTTTTTACAAAGGCCCAAAGGTGGGAGATCACTAGGGCTAGATGATGTCTTAGAGAGAATGTGAGGTTTTAGAGAGAAGTGCTCTTCAATGGTGGTTTCGACAAGTAAGAGAGGGAAAGGATGTTGAAAAGTGATCAAAAAGTGAAATCCCAAAGTGATATAAAAGTCACCCGACTCGAGCGTGGAAACCCCGCTCGGCGTCGACACTGAACTCACGCTCGGCGAAACTCACTTCGGCGTCGGATGCATACTCACAAAAGTTTTGCAGGCGATAGTCCCCGTTCGAGCGTCTAACTCCCCGCTCGAGCGGAGGAACAAAATCAAAGGATCTCACTCGAGCGTCAAAACTCCTGCTCGAGTATATGAAGACCTGCAGAGAAAAATACTGGGAGATGGAAATTCACGCTCGAGCGTCAAAACGCCCGCTCGAGCGAAGAAGCAACAACAAAGGGCCCGCTCGAGCGTCAAAAGCCCCGCTCGAGCGTGAAGGCCAAATTCTGGGCATCAACTTTTGGTTTCAAAGCACAACCAACCTGTTTCAAACCTGCCCAACACAACCCAAGACTCAAATACAAAGAGTAAAGGATGGAAGTGAGAATAAGACAACAACACATCCACGGAACCGAGTCCGAAATACAATAAATAAAGAGAGAAAAAACCAGGATCGCTATAACCTCCCCCCCTTAAGGAATTTCGTCCCCGAAATTAAGTACAAGTTTTCAAAAACATGTTTTTCTCAATTCTCAATAGTATTACAACTCAACATTCATCAACTTGACCCAATACCGGTCATCCCATCTCTCTTCAAGAGGCAAATCACAATATATAATTCAATATGCATTATCAACATGCTTTCCCTTGAAATTTACCAATTTCAACATATTTTCCACAATTCTATAACATATCCAATGCCAATCAATATATTTGCATTTCTAAAACATCATCAATACATACAATGTTAAAATAAACTTCCATTTTAAGGCAAGTTCCACGATACTTCCATAAATCGAAACATATACAATGTTCTTAAGGTTCATTAATATTACAAAATTTCCAGAACATGATTACACATTAACAAACAAGTCCGCATACTTCTCGCGGACCTCCAACTCATGTTCCCAAGTGGCCTCCTCCCCTTCGTGATGTTTCCACAAAACCTTAACCAAAGGAATGGTCTTGCCTCACAAGACTTGTTCCCGCCTATCCAAGACCCGAGCCGGTCTCTCCTCATATGAGGCATCCTCGTCTACCTCTAAATTGGTCCAATCCAATATGTGATGGATCCGGCTTATATTTCCGAAGCATACTAACATGAAACACGTCATGCACCCCGAACAACTGCGGCGGCAAAGCTATACAGTATACAACCTCCCCAATCCTCTCAAGGATTTCAAAGGGACCGATAAACCGAGGGAACAACTTCCCACTCTTCCCAAACCTCATCAAATCCCGCCCAGGTGATATTTTCAAAAAGACGTGATCAAAAGCAGTCCTTTTATTTTAGAATCACACAACGAATATACTACATTTGAATGATACAATTTTTATTTTTTTTATAATAAAATGTTAAATACATTTTTGTGGGTTAAGTTAAATATTTGGTGAATTTGATTCAAAGCAAAACGGATTATGTTAAATACTTGGGTTAAGTTAAATACTTGAAATATAAAAATATAGAATACAACATAGAATACTATACTTCTTTAAAAAGGTGCTAAAAAAAAAAACATAAACTCTCTTATCATATTACACATAAATGTTAAAATGTCAAGTCTTTCAAATTTTTCTTTCAATTAAGAACTGTAGATATTCAAAAAAAATTATATGAAAAATATTTCTCTTTTGTACAACACAGAGCACTAACCACAAACCAAGTCCCAAATAACCCCCCTCTCTCTCTCTCTCTCTACATTCTTTGAGAAACCCATAATCAAACTCACATTTTCTGAGTCAACCCAGCATTTAGAATAGATTTTTTTAACAATCACATTAAAATGATAAATTAAAACTGGAGTACAATAATTGTCCGAATTTGAACTTTTCTCTTTCTTAACTAACTTTAATTTTATAGAGATGAAATTAAAACCAAAATCAAAACTCATTATAATTATAAATATTTTGAAATTCGCCATTTATGATTTGGAAAGTCCAAACATAAATTTATGCCAAAAAAAAAAAAAATTCACCGGATAAGAAAGCCATTTTATAAGCAATAATAAATAATTATTTCATCAAGCAACTAAAGTAATACACACATATGCATTAACCAGAATTTTTGAAATGCAACATAGAATATTATACTTCCCTAAAAAGCTGGGGAAAAAAAAAGGAACATAAACTCTCTTGCCATATTACACATAAATGTTAAAATGCCAAGTCTTTCAAAAAAAATTAAATGAAAAAAAATAGTTCATTTCTTTTTAGAATCACACAACAAATATGCTACATTTGAATGGTACAATTTTTTTTGGTTAAGTTAAATATTTGGTGAATTTGATTCAAACCAAAGCGGATTACGTTAAATACTTGTGTTAAGTTAAATATTTGTAAGTTTAATACATTTTTTTTTCATGAAGACAACTAAAGTAATACACACATATATACATTGATCAGAATTTTTTGAAATATAACATAGAATACTATACTCACTTAAAAGGTGCCAAAAATATATATATATATATATATATAAGCTCTCTTGTCATATTACACATAAATGTTAAAATGCCAAGTCTTTCAAATTTTTCTTTTAATTAGGAACTCTAGATATTCAAAAAAAAAATGAAAAAATGTCCTTTCTTTTAAGAATCACACAACAAATATACTACATTTGAATGGTACAATTTTTATTTTTATTTTTTTATAACAAAATGTTAAATACATTTTTATGGGTTAAGTTAAATACTTGGTGAATTTGATTCAAAGTAAAATGGATTATATTAAATACTTGCGTTAAGTTAAATACTTGTAAGTTTAATACATTTTTTTTCCTTGAAGACAACTAAAGTAATACACACATATATACATTGAGTGAAAATTTGATTAAAAGTTTGATCTGATATGAATACTCCAATCCTTACTCTCTCCGCATCTTCAAATCTTTTCAAAAAAATTCCAAACTTATTCTAAAAACCATCTCCTATCCTGTCAAGCCCCATATTTTATTACTCGGATAACCTTACCAATATTCATTAATTAAGTCCATTTACAACTAACATCTCATCATTGGATGAAATGATGAATAATTAAATATACATATTCCCTCTCGTTATACAATAATAACATTTACATACAAATAAAAGAAATGCCCTGAGGCTTACAATAAAAGAGAGGACACTACTCTTTACAAAAATATAGCCCTCAGTCAAACAACAAATGAAGTAGTACAATCCATCTCCACATTACACTTATGAAATGGTAAAACCCATTGTTTGATCTTCAAATCCGAAAAGCATTCCCTGTACACATGTACAGGCAGGGGGTGAGCAAAACTCACCGAGCAATCCCATATTAAAACATTAAAAGATATGCGAGTACAAAGATATTTATACATTTTCATGAAATTATATTAGGTCAAAATCATAAGGTTTTATCCCATAATCTCTTAAATCCATTTTATTTAATTAACCACAACTAGTTAACTTAAATAAATAAACATGCTTCAATAGTGACATGACATTCTTTTTAATCCACTCAATTACATGACAAATGTATCCATGTTTCATAACAATTTCCATTTCTTAATTCATAATCCTGGCTCAGAACCTGGTCATACCCTTTACATCCTTTCAAAAACATATTTCAGTTTCATGACATTAAAGTCCATGTTCCAGTTCATTTTCCATTTCCTTTCAACTTTGAGTTTGAAACAAGACTCAACACTTAACCAAATAATTTAATGAGATTGTAATTCATCTTTTAAACACTTTCGTAATTCATAATGGATACACATTCTGATGCTGTATCAAAAACACATAAACCACTTCCTTACTTTACCGAAGATACACATTTTGGTGCTGTATCAACATAACATAGAAACACTTCTATACTTCACAATTAATAACGATATACATTTTAGTGCTATATCAAATCAATTTAAACACTTCCATAATCCACACTTGATACACATTTTAGTGTTGTATCAATGTCAAACAAATACACTTCCATACTTCACAAATGATACACATTTTAGTGTTGTATCAATGTCAAACAAATACACTTCCATACTTCACAAATGATACACATTTTAGTGATGTATCAATGGAGTCCATCCCCTATCTCCTCCCAAACAATATCCGGTTTAGAGGTCCATCCCCTATCTTTCCATAAAGAATATCGGTTTAGAGGTCCATTCCTATCTTCCCTAAACCACGGAGTACATCACTATCTCCTCCCACACAACACATGTATATAAACATAAATCATATACAATCAATCAATACATAAAGTTAATATATTATTCCAACCCTATATTCAATAGCATACTTAATTGATTAGTTTTTAGTTTGCCTAATCATCATGCATTGTCTATAACAATCAAGACTATCCTCCCGATAGCCGGCGGTTATTTCTAAGCGAAAATAAATGCACCAAATGGATATAAAATCAACATTTCAACTAGGTGGCGATATAGCGACCGGTCTTTTCCCATTTGATTATTATATCCGGGACTTATGTTCAGGTGGATTAGTTGTCATATTGTTGTTGTTGTCATCCTTTAATTCTATTTGGTGAGTTTTAGGATGTGTTAAGTGTTTGAACAATTGGGTTGAGCCTTGGTCTAGCTGTTGGTTGCCCGTTTTTTGCCTTTCGCTCGGCGGACATTCCACCTTCGGCGGGGTTTACACTCTTCCGGCAATTTTGGTCCTGAAAACTGCGGTGAAGATCTCGCTCGGCGGTTATAATTGCTTCGGCGGACCTTGTTTTATTCTTTTCGCTCGGCGGTGTGTTGTCTTTCAGCGGACTGTCGAGTTTAAATCTGGCGTGTTTTAAAGCGATTTTCATCCTCTTTTGATTCCAAACCCTAGATTACGAGTTCTCTCTCTCCCAACTCATCTTCTCTCTTAGGATTGATCTATCTAGAGTGTATTTCTACCTAGTTTCTTCATTAAAAAGGTAGAGTGTATCGAGGGCTTTCATTTATCTGACAGTTTGGATTTGGAGCACTTTGGAATTTAGGCATCATCTTCATCTTCTTCTTTTGGGTTCTTGCTTGGTAGGGATTTTTCCTACTCCATTTATCGCTTTAATCCTAAGTGTTGGTGTTTTTGGTATGTGAGGGTAGTTTGGTAATTTTAGGAGAAACCTTAGGGTTTTGGCTTAGATTAATTTGTATAATTAATTTAAGGGAAAAATGTGGAATTGGGTTTAATTCATGAAGTTGGAAATTATGAGATTAATGATATGGTTGGGTAGTTTAAATACTTACCTATGAGAATGTTGATTTTACAAATATTGTTGTATTTATTTCTTGTTTAGAAATAGCTGTTTTTGAGCTATCGGTGGAGGATAGTCGTGATTGTTGTAGACCTTGCATGTGGCTTAGGTATATAGCTTGGAACTAAGTCACTTATGTTGATTCATTGAATTAATCTGAGAACATTACTTGTATTGATTATGTGTTGTATATGGCAATTGTGTGTTTCATTGCATATGCATGTTGTTTGGAGGAGATGGGGATGAACTCACGGTTTAGGGAAGATAGGGGATGTACTTCTTGGGATTTGTTGGGAGGAGATAGTGGATGGACTCGATAGCATCACTCATATGTATGCTTATTGATAATAGCAATATTGCCATTTGTTGTTGATATGATACATCATTATAATATGTATCGAGTTGGAGAGTATGTGGAAGTGTTGTGGTTTGAGCTTTAGTCTCACCTATTTTTGTGACATACGGATCACTATTATAGTTGGCGGGTTACGAGCCATAAGGATATAATTGGAAAGTTGAATAAATGTTGGAAAGTAAAGGTGTCATAGACAATATGTCATAGACAATGTAGACATTCATGTCATGAAATTGGAAATTGATCATCTTGTGTTAACCATGTATCTAATGCTAATGCTTTAGTTAATTCTTATGATTGGTTTAGTATTTTTCTCTCTTGAAACGTGGCTCACCTATATAGGAACCTTCATTTTAGTTCGATTGGTGGTTCACTACCTCCAAGGACTTAGCTTGTGATTTGGACTTCGAAGACTTGTTTTACTTTTTTAGTTGTTTTTTAGTTAAATTATGTAAACATTCAAGCCGAGGGCTTTATTTGTTTTGAGTTAGAACTCATGTGAGGTTGTGTCCAAGTGTTGGCTTGGCAAGGTGTAACAAGCGTAGGGCATTTATTTTAATATTTTTATTAGTAATATCACGATGATTTAAATAATATAATGTTTTTCTTTTAATATTGCATGCCTATTTTTATATTTAATGGGGTTTGATTTGAGGCGTTACAAGCGATAACTTGTCCATACACCCTTTAGTCCGTACATTCCCAATTCCAACATTTTCAATTTCATTTCTCATTTCTCCAAATTAATTTCACAAATTAATTTATCAATATCATTAGGCATTATTCCCAAAATTACCTTAACCCTAAGGTTCCATTTTTCATCAATATTTCAATATTAATCCCATTTCTCCATGAAACATGCACATAGGTTTTATATATTTAAAACTCCAATTTTGTAAAAATTACACAAAGGCCCAAACTTTCTCAAATTACACAACAACTTCCAACATATCAAAATGCTAAAATTTAAAAGACAAAAGCTCATAAAGAGGAGTAGGATATCCTACTTATTAAATATTACCATTTTTATCAAAATCCTCATTTAAGCTATACAACATTTTCACAAATGGCAAAATAGTTATCTCTAACATATTAATACATGGGCATATATAATCCATATATAACTATAACTTGGAATCTACATGATTCCCAACATGTAAAACAAATCATATTCCACATTTTATCAAATATGAACAACTATACTAGTTTTTATATCACAATCACGTCCATTAACTTCTCAAGGTCCATTTTCTAGCAAGTATCGGTTTTATTTCAACAATTACATTAAGTAAAATAATACGTTAATGCCTAAGAAAATATCATTTTCTTTCCAAACTCATTCTCCAAGCATTATCCAACTATGACATCCTATTTTGATCAAAAAGCCCGAAAGTTAAACATAATTCATTTGCTTTCTTTAAAAATGCTCTTTTGGCAACGGTAAAAATTTTAAAATCAATCAATTGAAATCCGTTTTGTTCAAATTAAAAACATAACTCTTTCATAACCTTACAAACATATTCCAAGTTTACACTTTAGCAATTTGGGCATCAACTTTTTATTTTCTTCAAATTTTCTCTTTTGTATGCAAATAAAACACAAATTTTCAAAAATTCTAATTAAATTATATACAACTCTAAACTCCATATAATCAAGCAAAAGTGCATAAAAAGTGTAGAAAAAATCTCTACTTAACACTTTACACAATATTCCTCAATATCAATTTATTTTCTCAAAAATAAATTCAAAACTCAAGGATGAGATAAATATTTCAACCTTAGTTCCTCAAAATAAATTATCTAACCATAATATGATGTAGATATAATCCATACAACTATTAAATTCTATTTTCGGATTTCTTTTACAAAATTAACAACACAAATAATTTCTCCAAAATCAATCTCAATATACCAACATTCTTAACATTTCAACATAATTTTTCTTCGAAATTACCAAACAAAATCTAAAAATATACCTATATGCAATACCTCTTATAATGATATATTTTCTCAAAATAATCCCAACATAGCTTTAATGTAAAATATGAAGAAAGTCCCTACCTCAAATATGAAGAAAAACAAATCTTGAAAATGCAAGCGTCACCCGATCATGAATCCAAGAACACCATTGCGAGATTACGGCAGGCTCTCCATTTTTCATTTACAACACTTTTGCAAAATCTCCTCTAAATACTCCCTCTAAACTCAAAACTTGAGCAACAATGGTGAAAATTTAAGAAGGAAAGAGAGAGAGAGAGAAGGCGAAGGGACGAGAGCAAAGCTCTCTGCTCAATTCAACTAAATGAAAATGGAAAAAGAAAGAAGGAAAAGAAAGAAAAGGAATGATGGGCAAGACAAAAATGGTAGCCACCCACATGGGTGTGTCTCTCCAAAGTTTGATTCTTTTCAAAAAAAAATATATATATAATTTTTGTAATAATAATTCAAAATTTTATAATATAAATTATAAAATGATATAATTTTCTCACCACAAAATATAATATTTTTTGTACATTACAAAAATATAATATTTTGCTCATTTCTAATAATACATGTTTCATTCTTTATAAAATAGATAATTTTTCACATGCTAATGGTACACACCATAAATTTAACTTTTAAATATTTATTATATTTCATATAATAAATAATAACAACTCCCAAAGGTGGTTACTACCAATCATATAAATTAAAAAGGACCAAACACCCAAAACTCACTTTCAAATTCTGCTTATCTCACACTTCGTCGAACACCGATCGAGTCCGTAAATTTTCATAAAATAAATACTCATCAATAAATTCTGAAATTTTTTACCCAACATGCTAGACTCGTCATGAACAACATACAAAAATTTCATAATTTTCTGAGATCGGTAACTATTTTTTAAAAATCTAACCGAACTGTTTTAGCAATTTTTACAGCGACTTAAATTCGAAATTTTTGCTCATTAAATTATTTGGTATTTAAAAAAAATACAGGTCATTACATATCCATACCATTTTTTATGAAGAAAACCATCTCCTATCCATACTCTATTTTTAAAATTTTTATGAAAAAGCGATTAAAAGTATTATTATTGGAGATTTGGTGAAATTTTTGTTCATCATCGATTTAATTGAAATTTTTGGATCTATTATGTTTTCACATTAACTATAATAGCCAAATAATTTTGAGACCAACCTTATGTTAAGAACCAAATTTCTACTTATATTATTTTTTAAGAGCACTAAATTTCATTTTAAATAACAAATATAGAAAATCAAAATTTTAAATCTTTTGAATTTCTACTGAAACAAACAAACAAACAAAAGCTTAGTAAGTCTAAAAATTGCGAACATTTGTGATAGTGTAAACAAACAAACAAGCAAAATACGAACAAAATAATAAATTATCTGAAAACATAATAAATTATAAACACATAAACACAAAAATAGGAACACCGTTTTTCTTTTTAAAACACCGCGCCGCATACTGAAATTAAACCAGGGTTTTTTAAAATGAATTTATACTGATTGTATATACATAATCTTTTATATAATACACCTAATATTTTCTTAGTTGATGATTCAAATTATTATTATTATTATTATTATTATTATGTATTATTATTATTTGTACATAGTTTGTTCCATAAAAGCAACAATAGTAGTATATGTTAGAACCTAGCAATATTAAATTCTAAATTTAATACTTACAGTGCTTTTGAAGAAAATGAGAATCAAGAATTCTTATTTTTTGAATTTTTTTATAGATACATATCACAACTCATATATATATGAGTTATGACAAAAAACTAAATAAAACCAAGCAATGAGGATATCACATGCTCATCATAAATAAAAACCCCAAGTTAAATAGGTGATGACAAACCCAGTCTGAAACATCAATAAAATGAGTTTATGATCCAAACTACAACAAACATTTTCTTAAGACTCTGTTTATAAGAAAACTCACTGCAGAATACTTATGGGATTGTTAGGGGAAGTAGAAAATGGAATAGAAATGATATGAGCATACAACCCATTGTGAGCGGAAGAACAAAAAGAAATAGGGGCAAAATAAAGGTGGATTGATCATTAAAATTTTGGGAAAATTGAATGATGTTTCACTAAGTGTGTAAGTGCGAAAAGGAGGCAATGAAAGATATGCGAGGGAACATGCATGGCCGGTCATTGGAACTAAAGGATGGAGAAAGCAAGATATTCAAACTTGGTATAGGTTAGAAAGGGATACTTGATGTTTCTTTGGTTTGAGTTTTGGTAAAAGTATCTTCCTTGGAGTTTGTTTATACAAAATTTGTGTAATTCAATGCTTTTCATGGTACTACAGCGTGTTCTAGCGTATTTGACCAATACTAACTTTTCTCGCTTAATTTCTAAGCGTATTTTCTAGGCGTGTTACAACAATATAATTTCTTTTTTTTTTGAGCAAAAAATTAACCCAATACTTTTTTGAAAATTATTGAAAACTAATGTATATAACCCTTTTTTTTTTGAACACCAAACTAATTTATGCTTAATGTTTTTTGGTGACCAAAATTTACTAATTTTAGTGATAAACAGTTGACGATAAACACATTAAGCGAAATTTTGGTGATTTTGGTGATAAAGCAGAGCAACTAATTTTGGTGATAAAAAACAAAAGTCAAAGTGATTTTTAGTGATAAAAACAAAAGCCTTTGCAACTATTCTTTAATTTTAATTCTTCTTGATTTTACATAATAAGAAAAGAAATAACAAAAAAAAAAAAATTCACTGTATATATCGGTTGAAAGCTAATATCCAAAGCAAAGCAATAACAAAAGAAATAACAAAAGGCTGGGAGAGGAAAAAAAAGTGATGTCCAACTTGTAAGCGTTACCAAAGCAATAACAAAGAAATAAATAAATAAATGAACAAAAGCAGTCCCTTTATTTTTGAAAACCATTGATATCTGCAAATCTTACTTGACCAATTTGCTTTTTATTTTTTATTTTTGAGAACATCTTTTCTTTTTGTTGAGGTAGGAAAATGAATATCTATTAGACAAAAAAGTGAGTGTGAATATTTACTATTACCAATTTGGTATCCATATATTTATTTTGATGTCAGATTGAAATTAGGACAAAGAAATACGATAAGGGAGAAAAGATGTTAAATAAAAATCAAATATCTATTACACCCTTTGTTACTTGTCACTAAGTAGATTGATGATGGAAGGAAATGAAGTTTGTACAAAAGTGCTATATGTGTATCGATCTTACAATCCCTCTAGAAATTGTAGTATACAGAGATATAAATCTGAGAATATACATCCTTTACCTATCTTTTTGGGGTGATCAAGTAGGAGCTTGAAATGTAGATGCTATTTAAGTTCTTTAATAATTTGGATCCATACCTATTATATTAGCAACCTATATATATGTTTGCATATAAAATTTACTAAAATTAAAAAGCAGAAGAAAAATCCCCAAAAATGGGCTAAGCAGGGTAGATTAATATCAATATGCTTCCAAGGATTTTATGACATGCATGTCTTATACAGTATACTAATATTCTCATATGTTATCCATGTGTGTGTGTTCTTAGATCTGAGCTAAATATAGAGACCTAATTATAGAAGTATAGTGAGTGCATTGAATATTTTCTAATACAAATACATATGAACACACACATGGATAACATATGAGAACCAAAGTAATAAACTAGCAAAGGCGGCGAGAGGGGATATGGGCCGAAGTGAATAAGCCAGAAATGTAAGTGATGTCACAATTTGGAGTGAACAACGGTGAAATTAGTTAAGTGATCCTGAAGCTCGATGAAGGCAAAAGTGAGAGGAAAAAAAAATTCAAGAAGAAGAACAATTACGAATCAATGAGAGAATACTAAAGTCATGTTTCAACACTTTAAAGTCATGTTTTCAATAACTCTATAGATTGATGCATGCGAATTTGAATTCAATAACTATAGATTTGCAAAATTCGAAATTTACGATTTCACGAAATTTGGTCAAAAAGAAATATATCTGATATTTGCAAAGAAATTCTACAAATCGAGAAAGAAAATATATATCTTGAGGAGATTACTTTCGAGAAGAAATTTGACCAAATATATATACTCTATATATATGTTTGCAAAATTCTAAATCGGATATTTATCGTCGACCAAATATATATACTTTGTGTGGGGATATATTTTACGAGTACCAACACGTGGCAGTGACACCGAAGTGTCGTGAAGTTCCCGTGTTATGGAAGTTGTCTTGAGGTTATCTCGGCTGGGTAAAATGATACCTCAGAAGATATCGGAATCCGAGATAAGCGGATAAAGGACAAGAGTCCTAGAATGAAGAGAAGCTCAAACACGGATGTGGACAAGAGTCCAAGGTTGAGAAGACTTCGATTGGGGGTAAAGATAAACTCTTAGGGGTATGTCTTAATTCCTTGAGAGTCCTAAATTAGCTTGAGTCCTAAGTCCATTGGGGCCGGGTTCTGATGGGACTAAGATTGGATTGGCTATAAAGAGGCACTTGTGGGTCTAAAGTCGCGTTGTTTATACTCAAGCTTGTGAGTTTAGCACTTGATTATCCTTGAGAATATCTTGGCTTGATCGTCAGTGCCGGGTGGAAGAACCACCGGAGTCTTTTCATACATGCGAGATTCTGAGGCGTCTACTCTTGATGCTCTCCAGTGGTTACTAAGGAGGCGGTGTGATCGGAAATTCACTCACACAATTTGGTAGCGTCTGCGTGGGAAAGAAAAAGAAGAGTAGATGGTGATAGCCTTGAAGGAAAATATTGGGGACAACACTCCATCGGGAGTGGAAGACTGTCGATCCTAGCGTGGAAGGAGGCGACCATAGCGAAGAAACTTCGTGATCGAATCACCTTGAGAAAAAACGTCGGCGGGGCGGCGACACATCAAAAAGCGAACGAGCAAGTACTACAAGCGAGGATGACCTCCGGACACGGAAGAAATGATGTCGAGGAGGGATGAAGAAGTAAAGGAGATGGCACATAAGCTGGTGACCTTCAATCGATCGTCAACTTTATGATCTGAGAATAATGTCATCGGTAGCCATACATTCTGCAGGACACACCAATCTGACAATGCCGCCCAAAAGAAGGGGCGGAAAAAAATCGAAGCCCTCGATCCCCGAGGAGGAAGCGGAAGGCACTCTCATAGACCATCCGAGAATTCGGTAGAGAAGAGCGAGAGAAAGTCGAAGGACACATCGTGAGAAGGATCTGAGACCCCAAAGAACATCGGCATGTTAGAGGCGGGTGTTGTGTTTGATGCCTCCTGCGGAGAAGGATCAAGGGGCCACCATGGGCGAGAGTAGTCGCCAAAAAGTTGAATCCATTGGTAGAAGCTGCGGGGAGAAATAAAGAGGACTTGAGAGACTACCTCAAGAGGAAGCAGGAGAATCTTTGGGCAGTAACCTCCCAGAATGGCCGAGGACTCCATTCTCGGTGGAATTGGACAATTCGTGGCACCAAAAGATTGACATCTGAGGTTCGGATATATGATGGTAAGTCGGACCCTAACTTCCATGTTGGATTATTTTTGAATTCAATGGCGTTATCTGATTGGGAGCAGCCGTTGCTCTTGCAAAGTGTTCCTTCATCCTTTGGGAATTACATCAGTTGGTTCCTGAACTCTAGAAGAGGCGTAAAGCTGGAAGGCTGGCCGAGATGTTTGTGTGGAGTTCGTTACAAACAAAGCTGCAACCTTTGAGGGTGGATGCATTGATGTACGAAGATCGGCAAGATGAGAGCCTCGGGCCTCATAGCGGTACTCTGGTGTTCAATCGAATACAGGTGCAACGAGGTGGCGGTCGTCTCTTTCAAACGACCTAAGGATGGTATCCCTTCTTGAAGTCATTAGCAAAAACCTACTTAGAAAAGTATGGAAGAGCTCATGGCGAGATTGAGAAATACCGCAATGAGAGGATACCTCGAGAACAAGGAGACAAAAACGAAAAAAACAGCGGCTGGCGAAGCGAGGCGAGCAACAATGGACAAAACAAGCAGCGGGAAGCGAGTTGAGACTAAACAAGCGATGGCAGCAGTGTTTGGTCCGATCAAAAGGTCCTTGACCAAATTCATGAAATCGGCCCTACTTGATGGCAAAACAAGGAGAATTCATGGGGAGAAACCTCGGTGGCGTTGTGCCTACCATAATGGCGAGAACCACAACTTCGGGGTTGCGGGCCCTTAAAGCACATAGAAGATCTGGTTGAGACAAAGGCCATTTAAGAGATCTTGTGGATGAGGCCGAACAGGGAAAACGAGCCACGGTTGCCTCAAGCACCGGCAGCCCCCAGCCACAGCAACCCTGGAGGTGGACCTCGGGTGGTGCGTGATCCACTCAAAAGGTGAGCAACGACATACGAGGAGCAGGTGAAACATCTGCTGACATGTCAGCAGTCGGTGAAAAAGACCTCGGCACGAAGATTGCAGAGACCTATGATAACCTTCCACGAAGCCGACCTTGACATGGTTCGGCACCGCCTGATGATGCCTGGTAGTATCCTCCGGGTTGGGAGTGCCGGTGAAAGCGCATCTTGATTGATCAAGGCGACTCTGCGACATCATGTATGTCGAGATGCTACAAGGAGTTAGGCCTTCACCGCGATGACATGGAGCGATCAAGCGGCGATGGTAGCTAATGGAAACGCCGGCGTGGCCTTCGTATGACAAGCTTAGGTACAATGGCACAAAAATTGAGACGAAATTTATTGTGATTGATCGCCGCGCCTATAACTATCATCTGGGGAGGCGTGGTTGCATGCAATGAGGCGATTCCTGCGCATCAATGCTGCGATTACCGAACATGGGATTGAAATCGAGAGGAGATCGATTCTTGGTAACCTGCTCCATGGCGACAATGAAGTTAACACTGCGACGTTCGAGAACCAATGAGCGAAGGTTGAAGAAAGAGGACATAGAAAGTCCTAGATGATGTCGGCAAGGCCGTAGAAAAGTGAAGAAGCATTGAAGAAAGTCTTAGTCAAGAGGGTGATGAGGCAACTTCTTTCTTCTCGGCCTGAGGATTAAGCGGAGAAAGAAGAAAGAGTTGGAAGCCTTTACGAGAAAAATATTGAGGTGTTCGCTGGACACCTTATGAAATGCTGGCATCGACCGAGGTCACATACCACAGACTCAGCGTTAATGGTCGTGAGCATAATGTGCGGGCGAGGAGGCAAAGCGTTGATACATGTCGAGCGGTGGAAGAGAAGTAGCTAGACTTCTAGAGGCCAGGGCCATCAGAAGCCAATTATCCAACGTGGTTGTCAAATACGTAGTAGTAAAAAGAAGAATGGCAGAGTGGAGGTCTGCGTCGACTTCACAAATTTGAACAAAGCTTTGTCCCAAAAGCGACTTCCCTCTGAAAGATCGACCCGGTTGGTGGGCCCTGTCTGGACATAGTAGGATGAGCTTCTTGGGCTATATAGGGGTATCACGGATAGCCATGTACCCCGGATGAGGAGAAAAGCCGGCGTTTATTACTCCCAAAAGGTCTGTCTTTATTCTGAGTCATGCCGCTTTGGGTTGAAAATAAGCTGAGAACAACTTACAAAAGTGGTGACCCGGATGTTCGGACACTTGATTAGCGAGCGTGGAAGTCTACATCGATGATATGGTCGTGAAGACCAAGGCAGAAGGATCATCTGTTGACTTAGAAGAGGTCTTCAACATACTCAAAACATATCGGCTCAGGCTAAGCGCTCGAAATCTTGGCGTTTGAGTCGGATCCGATAAGTTTTGGGGTACTGGTGACAGAAGGGCATTGAAGCGGCCGGATCAAATCAAAGGCCATTGCGGAATTCTGAGTCGACATCGCTAAGCGAGTTCGGATGCTCCTTTGGAAGAGACGCGGACCCTAAGCAGTTATAAAGTAGAAGTTCGGACAAGTGTAAACCTTTTTCAATCTGGTGAAAAAGGCCACGATTTTTATGGGCGGAGGAATCACGAGGCGCTTTGACCGACTGAAGAAGTACCTTACCTCGGCCGGTCCTCTCAACGCCTCAACACAGGGAGGCTGTTCTTATACCTAGCGGTTTGAGCCTTGATGAAGTCTTTGTGATTATCAAAGAAAAAGCGAGCAAACGCGATTCTTATGTGAGCAAGACCTTGGTACATGTGAAACAAAATATCTGCCATTAGAAAAATTAATCTTGTACAGTAATGGCTTCAAGAAAATTTGAACCACTATTTTCAGCTCACAAGATAGTGGTTACGACGAACACCATTAAAATCCTTGTTCGACAAGGAGACTTGCTGGAAGAATTGCAAGATGGTAGTTGTTTTGGGCCAATATGACTGGAGTTTAAGTAGAACGCGATTAAGGGCCAAGTCTTGGCGACTTTGTGGCAGTTCTCACGAGAATACATCGAACATCGAGGCTCCGGCAGGCGGAGGAGCGATGCCCGGACAAGGAAGAAGCCCGGCCAAAGCCAAGAACCAAGAAGGAGAAACTCGGACCTGCGGCATTTACATCGGCAATTCCTTTCAACTTTTTGTTGATGGGAGCTCAAACCGTGAGGCGGGAGGCTGGAGTAGTGTTAATTTCCCAGATGGGGAGATATTGGAAGCGATCAATTCGACTTGGGTTCAAGGCCTCGAACAATGGCGGAATATGAAGCATTGATTCTTTGGATTAGGTAGCAATAGCAATGACGGATGAGGTAATTATTTTTTGTGATTCACGACTTATAGTAAATCAAACTACGAGGAGAGTTCTTTGCGAGATGAAAGAATGTCGGCATCGTAAAAGAAGTCATCGAATTGGCGGACATGTTTCAAAGCTATGCCGACTTCTTGAGTTAAGCGAGATGACAACAACCCGCCAGCCGCGTTAGCCAATTTAGCAAGTTCGGTACAAGCCAGGAAGACAAGGACAATAATGATTGACTACCTACGAGCAGCATAGAACCAGCGAGCATAATCTGAAGCATTATGTGCGGATCTGGGACCAAAATTTGGATGGATGCAATTGTTGCATTCCTAAGAAGGCAAAATTGCGCGGAAGATCGGAAGGAAGCACACAAGGTCAGTTAAATCGGCAAGATTGGTCGGCCGGAAGGACATCTCTGAAGATCCTTCTTGGACCTCTTTTAAGGTCGTACACCCTCTTCAAGTCGAAGACTTTACATCTGAAATTCATGAAGGAATTTGTGGAAGCCCTTGACGAATCGTTAGCACATAGGGCCATTACCGGGGTATTGGTGGCCTATATGCGAAAAGATCTGCAGCCTATGTAAAGAAGTGTGAACAATGTCGAGGTTTGCACCATTGATACACCGGCCATTTCTTGACTTGAATCTGTTTCGACCCTTGGCCATTTGCCCAATGGGGCATGGATCTTGTTGGAAAATTGCCCCCAAGCAAGCTGGGCAGCGGAAGTACCCTCTTGGTAGCTACGGATTACTTCACAAAATGGATAGAAGCGAGCCTCTTGCCAAAATCGAGATGTGGATGTGAAGAACTTCATCTGGAAAAGCATCATTACGGTTGGGATTCCAAGGCAATGCGTTCGACAACGGAACCGGTTTGACAACAAACTCATCAAGAATTTTTCGCCAAATTCAAGATAAAAATTACTTTTCAACACCAAGCTTTCCCCAAAGTAATGGGCAAGCGAAGCATCAAACAAGGTCATTCTAGATGGAATAAAGAAGAAAGACGACCAAAGGGAAGTGGTGAAGCGAATTGCCCAGCGTACTGCGGGCTTATCGCCTCTGGCAGAAGATCAACGAGAATCCCCTTTGCCAGCTTATAGCGCAGGCGATCATTCCATTGGAGATCGGCATCGAGGATCGAACACGAGGAGTTGAAGCGGGTCTAATGATGTGCTCTTAGCAGAGATCTGGACCTACTAGAAGAAAGAAGAGAAAGGCGCAATCGACTTGCGGCATACCGACAACGACTTGCCAAAGCTTACAACAAGAAGGTCAATCGAAGGGATTTTCGGTCAACGACTTAGTCTTAAGAAAAGTGGTCGGCAATAAGAAGGATGCGGAGAAGGCAAACTTGGCCCCAAAGCGGGAAGGCCCCTGAGAATAATTTAGGTGTTAGGGAATGGAGCATCTGCTCGAAGATAATGAGGGCAAAGCATTGCCTGAACCATGGAACACTTGTAATTTAAAGTTTTCTATCATTAGATGTTCTTTGATTTTTCTTGTCGATATGATCAATAAAATCTTAGCGAAATTTCTCTAAACTTATACAACAGCACGATGTTATTTTTTGAATAATGAGAACCCAAGAGGAACTTAGGTTCACATTGAGGCGAGAGAAGACATTAGTAATGCTTTAGAAGTTAAGTGAGATAAATTCCTTATCTTTACTTGTTGAAATTTGTAGCAATTTACAAGTTAAAGTTAAGTGAGATAAATTCATATCTTTACTTGTTGAAATTTGTAGCAATTTACAAGTTAAAGTTAAGGTGAGATAAATTCATATCTTTACTTGTTGAAATTTGTAGCAATTTACAAGTCAAAGTTAAGCGAGATAAATTCATATCTTTACTTGTTGAAATTTGTAGCAATTTACAAGTTAAAGTTAAGTGAGATAAATTCATATCTTTACTTGTTGAAATTTGTAGCAATTTACAAGTTAAAGTTAAGCTAATATGATTATTATCTTCACTTGTTGAAATTTGTAGCAATTTACAAGATGAAGATTAATTGAATTATATGCTCTATACTTGTTGAAACTTATGACAAGTTTCGGTAAAGCCCTAGCCGAGGCAAATCTTGAGATAAAATATGCTAGAGGTATGTTGCAGGAGATTATTACAAGAAGGAAGAATCTGGAAATCATGCAAAATATTCTAAGTATAGAATCATTGAAGCGGAAAGAAGAATTAAAAGCACGAAGCATTCAGAATAAGCAATTTGCATAAATAAATTGTTTACAAGAGGCACATCGATTAGCGAAGGAGCGACTTACAAAGAAAAAAAACAAAGTACAAGAAATAGAAGAAAACAAAAAGCGTCAAGGTGTCCTTCTTCAGCTTGAGCGGAAGGTTGAAATTTGGAACCTCGGAAGGATTCTGGAAGAACCACCTCGGTGTCTTTGGGTCCACAACCTCTGCATCTTTTGGTAGGAACCCGGGTTCTTTATTTGCCACGACCTCGGAGTGTTTGTCGACCATAACCTCGGTCGATTTGACTAAGGTTTCATCAACACTTCTCCCAATTAGAAGCATATCGGAAGGCAATGAGCCAGGCGGCTTCATGGATTGCTTCTCGACTGTTCATCGGTGAGGTCCAAAATCTGGTCGGTAGTGGGAGGTTGGCCTTCCTCACCAAGGGTTCATCTTTATCTTCATCTTTTTCTTCATCTTCATCCTCGGCTTGATTGATTCATCTTGGCTTGGAGATGGAGGAAGTGGGCAAGAAAAGCCTTGAGCTCTCGGTCTTGCGCCATGGCGATCATTGGAAGATCAAGCTTTTAGTCGAACATTCCAACCTAGGGCGTATCCTTTGTTGCAAGCTTGTGACTGAAGCTTATAGTCTTGACAGCGTCTGCCATGCCTTGGTTGTGGCGGCCGATTTGACCTCTTTTGTGGCGAGCATCCCTAAGCTCTTTCTCGGCCTCGGCCTTCTTAGCCTCGGCTTCCTTTTCTCGGCCCGGCAACTTTCTTGGCGTTCTGACCCTTTCGGCCTTTGAAGAAGCAAGTGATTGGGCCTTTGTGGCGCCTCGGCTGCTCTTCGATTTTTCATCTTGATTGGTCTCTTTTTGGGTCTTTTGAAGGCGACAAACTCCTTCTTTAATTGAGCTCCTCCTTGTCTCAAATGCCTTCTGAGAGAAAGGCGTGAGCATGTTGAAGCAACTTTGACAGTTCATAAAGACAAAGGTTATTCTGAGTGAAAATGATGTTTTACAAGTATGAAGATAAAACAAGATCATCAAAGTTACGAAGACTTACTTGGGCGAATGTTGCAACATGAGCATAGTTCTCATATTCAGCGATCTTGGAGTTTTCTCAAGATCACCTTGATGAAACGGCCATCTTTGAGTGCCATGGCGTTAATGTCGAGCGCTTTCATTAACATAAAGCGCTGTCCTCAAGTGTAATTTTGGGCTCGAGGAACTTTGGGAACCTGGATCGAGTTGAAGGCTTTTGCTTTTCGGTGGACCCGGATCCGAGTGCGTCTCGGTAAACCTCTTCCGAGAGCATAGGTGGTCTTCTGCTCTCCAGCATTGGGAGATCGGCGGGCGTCTTCGACCTCGGCATCGGCTTGATAGCCTTAGCCTTGGTGAGCCTTCTTAGTTCTCTTCGGTTTTGGTGGGGCATAGTTTGGTGGCTCATCCTCCATGTCATCTGGCGGTCGGCCAAGATTGAGCACCGATTTTCTTCGGTTTTCCATTTAATTTGTTTTGAGTCTGCGTCGTGACTTCTTTTGGGGCTGGTTCGGACGTGGAAGCAACTTGTTGATGGAAGCGATTGATGAGGAGGTGCTCCTCTTCCTCTGTCTTGGAGCGTCGAACTTTGAAGTATATGTGGGGATGAAGTTGATTACCAAAGGGGCCTTGCGTTTCTCAAGAGGAGGTCCAAAAGCTTTTTGATTCGAACTGAGAAATAGGGTAGCGAAAGTCCTTAGGAGGTCGTGACGTCTGCAAAAGCAGAACAAAACATGAAAGCAGATAAAAAATTTTGGAAAATTGAAGAAAAAGCAATGATTAAGTAGTTGAGATGGGCTCTTACCCTTGCCCTCCTTCTTGTTAAGTGGGAGAGGAAAAGGTGGACTTCTTCACAGGCCAAATTCAGTTCGGTGACAATAAGATAATCCTCAAGAGCCCCTTTGTTGGAGTCAGGAGCTCGGCTACAATCTTATATTCGGTGGACCTCGGCGAGGTAATACACAAAACCTTTCTCCTTAAGGTTAAGGGCACTCATGGTGTAACAATCTTGGATATCGGCAAGAGTGATTCTAACACCCTCTTGCCGAGCTAAAGCTATTATTAGATAAGGGTCCTATAGGCATTCGGTGAGTTGCATAGGGTTGAAATTTGTAGTAGTTAAGGACCTCGCGGAGGAGGATATCAGAGGAACCTAAGTCCACCTTGAACAAAAGGCAACTCTGAGGAAAGGCATTTTATTGCCATCGGGCATAATGGAGTCCTCCTCCCGGCTAATGCAGAGTTGGACATCATCTGGAATGGAGAATTCTTGCCTAAAGTGTTCTAGTTTTGTGGGGGTATCCACCCTATGTTTCCACACACCCATGGTCTTTATAATTGTTTGGCTACAGAAACAGAGTATTCTTAAGGATTTTAAGGACCTCGGCTAAAACACAATCTTGATTGTTTGATTCTTTCCTAGAGATTGATGGTTCTACAACAAATCCCAAACTTAAATCTACGAATAAATGAGAATGGAAGGCAGAAAATCTGGAAAACAGGAAAGCAAAAGAAGTTTCAGATTCAGGAATACAAGAAAGTGGAAGGTCAAAAGCAGTGAGATGGTGCAAGTATTAGGATGCAAGATCAACAAATGATTCAAAAATTACATGACAAAGCAGAACATTAGAAGCGAGAAAAACCAATAACGATCAAAAGCGGAAAAGAAGAGCGAGGGCTTACGAGAAAGGATGAAGCGAGATGAGTCTGCAGAGGTCGGTGACTTAGCGGCAATGAGCTCCACGAAATGGCAAAAGCGGACCAAATCACGAGCTTGAGCTTGGGGCAATGGAGGATTCGAAAGGAAAAAAAAGGCCGAGAGAGAACAAGAATTTCAAAATGTAGAAGTGAAGCGAAGGAGAGAGACAAGCGTTTTTGTCAAAAGTGAAGCGGCGGCAAAGCAATAATAGCGCCTAGAAGTGCTTGCGCCCGAATGGTATGACGGAAAAAAACGGCTTGTAAGCGCGTCAGAATGCGGACAGTAGAATGAAGCGTCCTCGGAATGGTTGAAGATTGATGTATGACTCATCTGCGTAAGGAAGTTGATTTGAATCTGAAGAGGACATGCGATCACGGAATGAATGATCTCGGCTAAAAAGTTCTTAGTAGGCGTCTTGGGATAAAATTCGAAGATAGGTTCCATCACCTCGAGAATCTGAGTAATAGAACCTGAGGCGATTAATGGGGATATATTTTACGAGTACCAACCGTGGCGAGGTGACAGAAGTGTCGTGAGTTCCCGTGTTATGGAAGTTGTCTTGAGGTTATCTCGGCTAGGCGATGATACCTCCGAAGATATCGGAATCAGAGATAAGCGGATAAAGGACAAGTCCTAGAATGAAGAGCTCAAACACGGATGTGGACAAGAGTCCAAGGTTGGGGGAAGACTTGGTTGGGGTAAAGATAAACTCTTAGGGAGTATGTCTTAATTCCTTTGAGAGTCCTAAATTAGCGAGTCCTAAGTCCATTAGGGCCAGGGTTCTGTTAAGGACTAAGTTGGATTGGCTATAAAAGAGAGGCACCCCCATGGGTCTAAGGTACGTTGTTTATACTCAAGCTTGTGAGTTTAGCACTTGGTTATCCTTGAGAGATATACTGACTTGATCGTCGGAATGCCCCCGGGTGGAAGAACCACCGCCGGAGTCTTTTCATACATGCGAGTTCTGAGGAGCCGTCTACTCTGCCAGTACTCTCCAGCTGGTTACTAAGGAGGGCAGTGTGATCGGAAATTCACTCACACACAAAATTTTAAAATTTTTTCTCAAAAATTATCTCCCAAAAGACAAACCAAACAAGGGCTATTTTTAAAACAACAATGTATGCTCCATATTTATTCTAGGTATGGATTCAATATATAAGAATTAAATTTAAACCACATAACTTTTCTGAGTAAATTTCTAAATAAGTTTCCTGGGTTTACAGCTTTGTTGTTGTTGAAATTGGACACTCATCAAAGTAGCAACCTTTGCTATTAGCTGGTTTCGAAATATCATATGATATGCTTGTGTGGTTACAATCTAACAACGGTAAGTTAGATTCATTCATTCTTAAAAAAAATTATTATGTTATTAATTAAGAACACCTTGTGAATACATGAAACTTTTATTTATTTTCTAGTGTTTTTGTATTTTTAAAAAAAATCAAAAAGAGATGAATATGTGGACGTTAAAATATAATTTACATCCCACAGTTTAAATTAGAAAATATTATTTCTTTTATATAATAATTTAAATGGAAAAAAAAAAAATCAAAAAGAGATGAATATGTGGACGTTAAGATATATAATTTACATCCCACACAGTTTAAGTTAGAAAATATTAGTTCTTTTATATAAGTTTTGTGTTTCTAGGTTGATTGCCACCCAATAAGGGTGGGCTAGTTTTAAAATGTAATCTGTAATTCAGAAATAATTCTTTACCCACCATGGGTAGTCTAGCAACAACAATATATCATGATTAGCTTGTGATTTAGATTCGACTCATCAAGGTTGAGCCACCCTCCATGGGTGGGCTAGTTTTTTTTTTTTTTTGAAATTATTTTTGATTTTTTGTTTTTGCTTTTTAATTTTTTTTAATATACTCACAGTATAGATTCTCAAGTTAGATTTGGAAATAAGATTCAAAATATATTAAAGTTTAACTTGTTTATCTTTTTAATCAATCTCAAATAATATACTTTTAATCAAGCAGATTATAAGTTGATCTCAAAAAGTTTAATTTTAACCGAACAAAGTTCAGAAAACAAATCTTAAGCTTTAAAATATATTTAAATTGAACTTATTTACATGATGAATTTATTTCAATTACAAATTTAACCAGCTAAACACGAGTTGAAATTGAGCAGTTTAATTCATATTACAGTTCTACAAACCAACTAGACTTTGCTACGACTTTTTTACTGTCAATATGAAGGAAGTTTTCCTTTTCTCACAAATCACTAACTCTTAAATTAAGGCTGCTAGGCCATTCAAGAAAAGAAAAAAAATGAAAGAAATCATGGTTGCTACATATGAATCGGATTATTTGTAATAGTTTTTGGTGAAATAATTTTGCAAACCACTCATTGATTGTGTTTTGAAGTTCAAATCATCACTACAAGATTATTACATAAAAACTTATTACAGATAAAACAAATGCTAATCTGTTGTTATAGTCTGATTCCCATATATATGTGTAATAGCAAAAAAAAATATTTATTTATATTTTATATTTTCCAATTAAATATAAAACATTATGCAATTTGATCATTAAAAAGCTTCTCATCACTTAGAACTGCTAACTTGTTTCTTTTTTTTTTTTTTGTTTAATTGGTATTGTTTTAAGTTTTGGAGATTCGAACAATTTGAAATCCCACATCGCTCAATTACTTTTTATTATAGTTGTTTATAAGAATTTATTTTTCATTTAACTAATGCCGAGCTTAGTAACGTGAGCTTGTAACCAAGTAGGGGCATTAAAGTAGTCGGATGTTGATATTGCTTTCTAGCATGGTAACTAGGTTAAGTGTTCCCCTTTAATCTAATACGATTTCAACCCCAACCCACAATGGGTTGTGAAGCAATTAAATACGCAGAGTAGATATTGGTTGACAAAGTTGTTAGAGATGGAGGGTGCCCTTGCCGTAGCTCACCTACTAGATGATTTCATCAACATACAATTACTTTTTACACAATTTATTTTAATTCAAAATACTCAAAATTACTCGATAGTGAGTGTTGAATTTGGGTCAGATCATACTTGGAGTAGGCAGCAAAAATCCTAAGCCTGGGCCTTCAAAGATCATCACTACTAAGCACCAAACACCAAGGGCCCAAAAGGCAGCAAAATCCTGGGCCTAGGCCTTCAAAGATCATCACTACTAAGAGCATCTCCAACGATAGTAGGCGTTTCTATTTAAATATTCTTATAAAGTATATCTTTATTTTGTCTATTAAGCTGTTTTATGTTTTTCTCCAATCATACTCTTTATTTTAACTATTTATCTAAATATTATTAATTTTATAGAATGTCACGTCAACAACAAGATGGAGGAAATAATCACAATGATTGAATACATTTTGCTGGCGTTGAAGGCTAGCTATATGTAGCTAGTGAATATGAGTTGAACCAAAATGCCTAATCATATCTTAGTCATTGAAATTAAAAAAATTGAATCAGCTAGGCGTTTTAAGCTAAGTATTATATATACAGTGCGTTGGAATCTCTAAACAGCAAGGCCCAACCACCAAGGAGCCAATCAAAAACTCGGTTTGAGAGGTCCAGATCACATGGCATGTGCGAGGCACGTGAGCTTTGCAGATCAGGACGCAAAAACGTTTCTCTTCATTCTTCCCACTATCATCCACCACTCTTGTAACCTACTCTGCATCTCTCTCTTTCTCTCTCTAGCTTCGATCGTCGTCGAGTTTGATGGCTGGTGTGCTTGAGACGCTGACTGTTCCTCGGGCCTCGGTTTTTTCGGCGGCGGCGTTGGCTCCGATAGGGAGTTATTCAGTTTATGCACTCTCAGGCAGCCGGAAATCGGTCAAATTACCGGAAATCAGAGGCCTGAAGATCTGTTATAGTTCTACGAGTCGATCGTTTAGTTCGAGCTCGAGCTCGAGTTCGAGTTTGAGACTCGATCGCCGTGGGGGACGAATTGTGTGCGAGGCTCAGAAGACTGCTGTTGAAGGTTTGAATCGCTCTCTCACCACTTGATTCTAAATATAATCCATGATTTTCATTTTTTTGTGTATGAGGCTCGATGATAGTAATAACAGGATTCAAAATTGATCTACAAGGAAATTATACGAATATGTTAGGTTTTATCGGATGAATTTGGTTATAACTGTTCGTTTCGTGCAAATTAATGAAGCTTAGTGTCTAACATTGTTGGGAAATTAGATACCCATACTGACAGAAGCTTTCATTAATGTAATTGCTTTGGGATGACAGCACATAGGACGTCAACGTGCATAGTTGGCAGTATTAGCCTATTTGGTGATACTTGGAAATACATGCGCCTTGAATGGGATCAAACTCAATCAAATCTAAAGGCTGAGGCATTTTGGATTTTATTTTACACCTTTCTATTCTGTGAGCTGCTAATTTGGTATAGAAAATAAATGTTGTAATCCTGTTCTCATAGGTATTATTTGGTTCACTGGAATAAGCGGAATGAAATGATCATTCCATCAAAATGTTTGTTTCCTTGTTTGGTTGTCTAATAAAATAGTGACAAAATGCATTACAAGTGGAATTATTATTCACTATTTTAAGGAGCGGTCATTCCATATGAAAGCAAGGAATGATCATTCCATTCCATTCCTACTCATTCCAGTGAACCAAATGAAGCCTTAAATGTTAAGTGATTTTGCACTTCTTTAAGTAGGGTGCACAACTAACTTGATTGACCCAAGAATTAAACTGAACCCAGTGCTCATAGGTTGGTTTGGTTCATTCTATTTAGCTCCCTATGTTTAAGAGAATCGGCCTCTTTGCTTTGGTTCTGCTTTGGGTTGACATCTTGATTTACAAAACCTAGGAACCCAATTTCTTGCGAAGAAAATGGAACAACTGCCTTCGACCAGACATCACTTGAGCTGTCAGATCTATAATTGAGTCTTAGGAAGAAACAAACTTAAGTTTATTGGACGATGCGTGACAAGTAATAGTTTATTTGAGATGATTGTCCCACATCACCCATACATCTCAGTTAGACCTTCATGTTCTTCTACATACGAGGTTTTCCAAATATAATATCATCATTGAGTGCGAGTTGGGCTTCATGAGCTGAGATTGGGTGGACCTCTCAGCCCAATTGAGATCAGGTAGACCTTTGTCAACTCATTTCTTAGTTCCTTTAAAAAGTGGCGTAGACCTTACATTATAGGGCTAAGCTCATACCAAACCGAACCAATATTTTTTTGGTTTCGTTCATTATGTGCTTGGTGTAGTTCTAGGTTAGAAAAAAGTTGGAACCAATCTTGCTTGGTAATGTAACTATATGTGATACTATGGCTTTGCCCCATGAAGTCTTTCTACAAATTGTTCTTCCTCAAGAAAAAAATAAAAGAAAAGTAACTGTGTACTTTGGCTCTGATGGCAGGGGGTGAGGTTGAGTCCTTTATTAATTTCCACTATCTTGTTTGTTTATATTATTGAGTAACAGTTTCGGATCATCTAGCTAGTAGCTATTAATGCAAGTCTGAAAGGTGTTTGTTGGTCTTTTGTGTTCTGAATCCAGCAATGTCTTTTATTTCAGCTACCAAACTGCCCATGGATGTTTTGACACCCTTTTCTGTACATATCATCATTTAAAAATTTAACAAGCATTACTCTCAATGTTCCTGACTTACCACTTACCTTGTTACATCTCATATTTGGTGTTTAGGTTCTGTCCACAGGATGTAACTATGATTAATTGTTTCATCATTCTTACAAAACAATATGTATCATCTGATAACCAATATCAACTTTGCATTAGTAAACTTACTCCTCTTTATGAAAGCGAAAACATCACGTATGTTTCTTTAACAATTACAGTGACTTCTGTAACTGATGCAAGTTGGCAGTCACTTGTCCTTGAGTCTGATTCCGCTGATCTGGTTGAATTCTTGGCTCCATGGTGTGGTCCGTGCTCGAAGATCCACCCTATTATTGATGAATTGGCAAAGCAATACACTGGGAAGCTCAAATGCTACAAGGTGAACACTGATGAGAGTCCTTCAATTGCAACCCGATCACGGGATCCGTAGCATTCCGACTGTCATGATCTTCAAGAATGGAGAGAAAGAAAGATGCAGTTATTGGTGCTGTTCCCAAATCAACACTGACCACCAGCATAGAAAAATTCTTGTAGAGGCGGTAAGATATATTAATTCTTAGTGAAGCTATCTCTTGTATGTGTTTCTTCTCTCTTTAGATAATGATTCTGCAAGTTCAGACATGCTGCATCAATAAACTAAATATGCTCCTGTATAGTTACTGTATGTTGCTGCATTTCCTGTTTTCTTTCTGATAATGTTAATTATCTATATTTGTGTTTACATTTTCCAAAAGGCTCATTTTGGATTCTTGTGTCAATGCATTGAATTGCTTCTATTTTTCCATACCTTAGTTGAGGTCTGGGAGGCTGGTATTTCTCATAAAGGGAAAAAAGGGTTGTTGGTTGCTTCACGTTTTTGTTAGATTTACTATTTGCCACTTGGTGAATGGCTCTAGAGTGGCCTTGAAGTAATCTGAGAGAAATTTAATCTAAGTATCTTTATTATCCCCAAACCAAACCAAGCCAAGCTAAGCCTTAAATCCCATCAAATAGAATCGGTTGCATGAATCCTCCTTCTCCACTCGACTCTATCCAGGGCATTTCATTAATCAAATTAAGGAGATTCATATCTCTATTTATTATATTAGTTTACGTCAATTTAGGTCTACCTCTTCCCCTAAACATCTTTATTATCCATGGCTTATTTTTCTTAGTACTCAATTAGTGAATATTTTTCTTAATTCTTCTTTTTTCTTTTGGGTATTATCAAGGTCCAACAGGAATAAAATTATTATTTATTTATTTATTTACTGGGGTGGGAATATTGATCTTATCAATAGACTCCTTGGATTTTACTACCTTCTTTTCTACTAGTAATGCTTGCTGCCGACAGTGCACAACTTTGAAGAAACTACTCAATTTTGGTAAATTTAGGATTTATCGTTATTGCTACTACATTTATATTTCCATGCCCCTTTTCTATAGTTATCTTTTTTGAAAGATAAAAGAAAAATTCAACTTAGTGCAGCTGGTAACAAAAGTAATCGGTATGTTTGGTTTTAATTTTACGAATGTAATTTTTGAAAATTAAATTTTTTTTTTCATAATTTTTTTTATTTTTAGTTGATATTTTTTAAATTTTAAGCAATTTTTTTACTTTTTTAGATGCACCTTACTTAGATGTATCTAAATAGTAAAATATTTGTGAAAAAATATTTTAAAAAATTAATAAATACACAAAAAGGAGGGTATCTAAATAGCACAATTGACAAGTTCAAAGCAAAGATTAGTTGCTTAGGATTTTACTCAAAAGGAGGGTATCGATTATTTTGATACATATGCTCTGGTGGCTAGAATCGTGACCATTCGAGTATTGATTGCCTTAGCCTCAATCTATAAGCTTAAAATCCATCAAATGGATGTTAAGACCGCTTTCCTAAATGAAGAGTTAGATGAGGGAATCTATATACAACAACTGGAAGGATTTGTTGTACAGGGTCAAGAGCACAAAGTATGTAAACTTGGGAAATCACTACATGGATTGAAACAAGCTCTAAAACAGTATCATGAGAAATTTGACAAAGTAATAGTGTCAAATGGTTTTAGGATAAATGAATCTGATAAGTGTGTGTAAAGTAAGTTTACTGGAAATAGAAGTGTAATCATATGCCTATATGTAGATGACATGTTTATTTTTGATATTAACAATAATGTCATTGAAAATAGGGTGTTCATGATTCGATTTGGGCGGTTTCTTGGATCAGTTTGGACCTGCCCGTATCTATGCGGTTTGGGGAAAAGACAACCTACAACCGCCTGCAGTGCAGTTTGCGGTTTGCGGTTTGTGTGGATAGGGTTCACAGATGTGCGAGGGGTTTGTGGATTGGATTTTTTTTTTTCAAAATTTTTTTTGAGCCTTATTTTTTTCCATTTTGTAAATATTTATTTTGGGTCATTTTCTCCCCATTTTCTAAAATGCTCCAACATTAATAATTAATTAATTAAAACTTATAAAATTAGAAACACAACAAAATCAATTCGTAACACAAACAAATCATTTAAAATCTTAAATCAAATCATAAACTAACACAAGCATATATTTCAAAATTCTAAACTAGAACTCCATATTCATTAAGGAATTTAAAATTCCGAATCAAACTTTATCCGACACAAGTTCAGTTATGTAACAATAATAATATGATCAGTATCTATTTAATTTTAGTTGATATAATATTATTAGCAAATGTAATGCTAGAGTAAGTTCAAATAATAAAGGGTGTTTTGTTTTAAGCAAAAATATCTAGGTGGAATATACGAATAAAATCAACGGTTAAGATAAAAAAAATAAAAAATAAAAAATGCAAGCAGCGGGTTCTTGCGGGTGCTGGTTAAATCCGCAATAAGCAAACATGCCATATCTCACACCACATCCGCTGGTATTGTAGCTGCAGAGTCGCACAGATGTGTGGTAGTTGGGTAGTTCTTGTGGATCGAATAAGCTGTTGTCCACCCTAATTGAAAATACTATAAGTTTCTTGTCATCTAGTTTTAGTATGAAAAGCATGGACTTGGCTGATGTAATTTTAGGTATTAAGATCAAACAAAAGGACAATAATTTGATTCTAATCCAGTCGCACTAGAAAATTTTTAAGAAATTTAATCAATTTAATTGTACACCCATGTCTACACCTTTTGATTCAAATTTGAAATTGTATCCTATCTTTGGAAAAAGGTTGATCAACTAGAATACTCAAGAGTAATAGGTAACTTTGATGTATGCTATGACTTGCACTAGACTTGATATTGCTTTTGCAATAGGAAAACTTAGTAGATACACTAGTAATCTCAATAGTGTGCATTGGCATCTTGTTAGCGAGTACTTAGTATTTGAGGAAAATAATAAATTATGGAATAGTTTATAATGTCTATCGGCGATCTTTGGAAGGATTCCACGGATGCTAGTTGGATAACTAGCAGTGAAGATCACTTATCCATGAGTGGTTAGATTTTTTACTCTTGGAGGAGGAGTTATCTTTTGGGATTCTAAGAAGCAAACATGCATAACAAACTCAACCATGGCGTTGGAGTTTGTAGCATTGGCTTCTTATAGCAAAGAGACAGTGGTGAGAATCTCTTGTTAAAGATTAAGGTATGACCAAAACCTATGCCACCAATATTTTTGCATTGTGATAGTGAAGCAACTCTATCACGGGCCTATAGACATGTCTATAATGGAAAGTCCAAGCATATAGAATTGAGACATAGCTATGTTAGCGATTAATCACAAAAGGTGTGATTACTATTAATTATGTAAAGTCAAGTGAAAACTTGGTTGACCCCTTAACAAAGGGACTTGCAATGGATTTGGTGTGGAAAACATCAAAGTGATGGGTATTAAGCCCACTTAACATAATCACTCTTGGTGGAAACTCAACTTAACACTTGAAGAAATATCAAGTCTTGAGTTCAATGAGCCCAAGTACACTATATGTCGTGATTACAAACACTTAAGGGGTTATTTGAGATATTCTAAATAAGTGCACTTTTGATTTTTATGAAATATGGGTTGGGTTTGAAGTGATGTGGTGGAGATGTGATGTGACTTAAATAAGATGATGTAACTTAAATAGGATAATGACTTTTGACTTTTTTGGGGATGCCAAGCGTAGCATTTATTTCATTTTCATCCCAAGGTTGAAGTACTTGGTCACCTATAATGTGAAAAAAGAGAATGAGTTAGCAAACTCTTAATAAGCTTACAAGCGAGTTGTTAGGGTCTTGTACATTCTGAGGATACTCTTAGTAACCTTATCTATGTGAGTGTAGGAGGTGGTGCGCTTCCTATGAGTCCAAGGGCTTGACTTTAGGCGCTCATGAAGCGGGATATAGACGAGGCCAATCCACGTGTTGGTTTATTGAATACTTGAGGTAACTTTGTACTCGCATGTCCGATTAGTCGAATAAGATCGCTAGTTCAAAGACCGGTTACTATGCCACTTGACTAACTTTGAGATGTTTTCATTAAGTGAATGATTCAAATAAGATATGTTCACCTATGCATAAAATTTGCCAAGTGAACCATGAACCATCATCTGATATTTTGAAAATGATGGGAAAATATTGGGAAATTTTCACAATGGGTATTCAAATTTATACTTTATTTTAGGTTTTTTCAAAACCTTGCATGCTTTTCTTTGGGAAGCATGAAATAAACAGGGCTTTGTTTTATATTGGATAGAGACGAAAACATGAAGCACTTAATGAAGTGCTACATGGAATATTCTTTTTGAATATGGAATTGTGAGGTGAAAGCTAGTAGGCATGCATTCACACCGGAAGCACCATCACTTGCACACGCCTTGTGGCAGCAGCCGGCGTGGCAATGGGTTGTGTGGCGTTTGACCAGCGCACTTTACACTTAGCGGACACATCGGCGCAGCGCCGCCATGATCTTATTATTTATATCGGACATATTGGGCGATGGCGTGGATCAACGTGGCATGGGTGGCGTGGAATACTGTCGGCTCCACATAGCAATGGCGCGTCGTCCGTTGGCGATAAGTCAACCAATCGGTCGCGGTTGTGTCCAATCTAGGCGGGTTGATAATAGCCGTTGATTGGAGATGTGCGTGATCGTCTGGATGAGATAGCACGATCGTGATCGGTGAGATTAGTCAAAGCGTCTATTCAATGTGAGAATTATCGCATCGTAAATCGTCGATCCAGCGGTCGAATCGATGGGATGTGTCGAGGACATGACCATTCGATTAGGTGCATCAAGGCCTATAAATAGGTACGTGAAATCGACCACTTCATTAGTCAAAAATTCAAAATTCATTTACGCAATTCTCTCTCCCTCTTGATTTAAAGTTTCTTAAGCAAATTTATGCTTTTCTTACTAGTAATCAAGTTTTGTAGATTTGATTTTTAGTATTTTGGTTTTCTTGGTTATATCAAAGTATTCGATCTCATCGTCGGTCTGCGTCGGTGAATTTGATTTTAGATCGAGCTTCATTTTATCTTTGAGGCAAATTTCTTTGTAACCCCTGCACCTTTTTGGTGGGTGCAAATATTATCTTTAGGAAAAGCTTGACTTAGAAATGCAACTTGAAGCACTAAATTTCTATCCCACATAGATAAGATCATCGCCAAGTTTTGAAAACTCAAAGACCACTAATTTGAAGAATTCAAGACCATTTGTTCCAACAGAAAATGTGAACTAGTCAGATAAAACATAATTATCTCAATCCACTCAGGCTGGAGATTTCTGTTAACAACAAATTATAGGTCAAAATCTAGTCTTACGCCATTACTAGGGAACACCACGTTAGCTAGTTTCAGTATCTTTATGGATTTGTGGATGTTAGGATAGTGTTGACTATGCTGGCTTTTTTGGTGCTTTAGTGTCTCTGGGTCGTCGTTAGGTCACTCATTTATTTTCCTCTCTATCAATTTTGGTCACTTTGGAATCAAACACATGTATGTTTGTTCTCTCTTTGAGATTGGTTGGGTACAACCGCAAGGGGTGTTCGATATGTTGTGGAGTTGGTGTGGGGTTCGAGTTGGTCATCGGCGGCATGTGTGGGCTTTGGCGCCGTTGTGTTTGATGTGATTAGTGTGGTTGGAGCGGAATAGACAGACGTGTCAAGAGGTGTCTTATTCTGTGTCTTGGCTTCAAGGTCGTTTACTTACAGTTTTGTATGGTTGAGTTGAGCGGAAGATTGATCGAGATATGTTTGCTTTTTTAGATTTTTTGGATGATGTGATTGGGTAGGAGTTGGTTTTTCTTTTGGATTTTTCTGTATTTATTGCATTATTTTAATGCTTTTTTAATAAAATTTGTTCATTTATTTATAATAAAAAAAAAATGTTTGTTCTTTTTTTGATAACCATGTTCTTTCAAAGTTGAAACATAAATGACATGTTCCTGGCCCATGTGTATGTGCATCAATGCCAGTCGGTGCTATGTGCCAAATGCACATGATTGTGTTGTTTTCATGCTGATTAACTTCTTGGCCTGTTTTGTTTTATGTTTATTACCCAGTATGTGCATATTTAAATATTCATGTCAGGTTTAAATCTTGAATTTATGAAAATAATAGAAAATGAAAGAAGATATCAAAAAAATGGGAAGTAGAAAAATTAATTGCAAATTTATGAAAATCGGCATTCATTTGCATAATCTAGTGCATAAATTACTTGTACTTTCATGAATTTGTAATTATTTTTCAACTTACGCTTTGTTGATATCTCTCTTTAGGAAGACAGTGATAAGGCTAAGGCCTCATTTATTTTCAGAGGTAGAATGGAGAGGATTCATAATAAGGGGATTGTTAGTGAGAGAATTGATAGTAAGGGATTAAGTAAAATTGTGTTTGTTTTGATGATAGTTGTTAGTGTAGGAATTGTTAAATTATTTTTATATAAAATAATAAAACAAATACAAAAATACAAAAATTAAACATTAATGTTCAAAAAAAATGTCAACATGTAAAAAATAAAAAATTTCTAGTCCAATGGACTATTTTTCTAATATCACCTCCACCTCCTCCATCTTAATTCCCCTTCCAACCTTTATCCTAATCCCCTCTTATATCTCAATCTCTTCCTCAACTCTACAAACAAATACAATACTAAATGGGTTCTACTTCCATCCTAATCCCATCCCACCTTCTACACCCCAAAAGAAACAGGGCCAAGAGAAACAAATTCAAGCTTGAGATGATTTCGTTTTCCCGTTCTTTCTTTTATTTTTTATATTTTTTTTTTTCTCATAAAAGGAGAAAGAAGAAACCGTGTGCCAAACTAATGAATTGATTTCGAAGGACTTGACCATAGCCCATTTTAGTAAAAATCTTTGTGCTTTTTCTAGGGGGTAATTTCTGTGGGGACTAGTAGTTTCAAGTTTCAACCATTTGGACCAAGCCAACTCTCATCAGTTTCAAATTTGATGTCAAATGTTTCTAGTTAAGGCATCAGCAACATATTCCCCTCGCATGATGTTGGTAGATAGATAGTGTGAATACCCACATGAGAATTTGACATCAAGTAATACATCTCATAGTATTTATTTAGAGCACTACTTGGATTTACTTCATGAATATTAAATTGACCTCAATCTGATGAGTTTGACTGGGGGGCAGATGAAAATGACAATTTTTGAAAAATTTAAAAAGTTGTGTCATGTTATATCGAATTTTATTTATGTTGTATTTGGTTGGGAGATTTAGAAATGAAAAGGAAAAGAAAAAAAAGTGTGTGAAACTAGATAAAACGTAAGTATATTTTATTCACATTTTTTTTTTCTTTTTCTTTCAAATCTCAATCACATAGGGTTAATAAGAAATAATGTAACCCAAGAAAATTTATAGAAACACCGCTTTAAGAAGAAATAGATGTGGCCCAAGAAAATTTATAGGGGATAATGTGAAGAATGGTCGATGAGATGCAGATTCAGACGTGGCTACCTTATCCACATCTTTTTTTTTTTTATCCCCTTTTGAGTGCACTTATTGGATCTGATCAGTGACACGTTACATCAATTATAATTTCTTTTTCTTTTTTTTGTTTGGTTAGACATCAATTATAATTTCTCTCAAACTTGAAACTCTCATTTGGGCAGACATTGTTGCCTTCTTCTACTTCTTTCTTTTTGAAATGTCTGCTAACTAATATGCAAAATCTTGGTGTGCTCCTTTTGATGGAGAACTTCGAGAAGCTAAAAGGAACAGTCTGAAATTTAATTAGTCAAAACCTTATTTTTGTATACAGAGATATATAGATCAGTCTTTGTCTTTCTTTTATTATTCTTATTCTTATTGTTATTGTTATGTTATGCTATGCTATGCTATGATATCTATAAACTGGATTTTAATAGTGGGGGCATGCATGCATTGCATGGACGGCTGCGCTGCTTCTCTCATTGCATATTCTCTTCATCATCTTTCTCAATTCTCCACTTCATTTATTTCAAATATATTTATCTATATTCAAATGTCATAAAATTTCTTTCATTGCATCTTATAAGGTTAACTTAGGTCTTGTTTGGAAATTTAATTTTTAATTTTATTAAAAAAATTAGGAAGTTATTAAAAAAAAATTAATCATATACACTTGTCATTGACCCTTTTTTTGTATAAATTTTTAAAAAAAAATCATTTTTGGACATTTTTTTTTTTTCATCCCATAAAAAGACAAGAAAAAAACCATTTCCCAACTAAATCCATTTCAATTATACGTAAAAAAAAATAATGTGTCATAACTATTGTATACAGTAGTATAACCAAAAGTTTTTCAATTATAATTAAAATAATAATTTCATAATTAATACTACAATGAATCATAACTAAATTATATGACATAAATATTAGGGTAAATTACAAAAACATTTCCTAAAATTTGTTTACAAATTGTCCCTATAGTTTTAAACATTACACCCCATCCCCTTAAATGTATAATTTCATAACAAATTATGCATTTTATTAATAAATCATCAAGTTAAGTAACAATTTTTAATGATGTAATAAATTTATTTCAATTATTAATTTAGGTAATTTATTAGGAACCGCTATACCCACTTCATTTTGTTCCAATTATACTCTATTTTATCTTTATTATACATAGTTATATTAATATCCTTTCACACAAAATAAACTCTCTGAAAAATTAAAATTCTAAAAGTATTAATGTAATTATGTATAATAATGTTAAAGAATTGAGTGTATTTGGAATAAAATAGAGTGAGAATAATGGCTCTATTTTATTATTGTATAATAGAGTAATTAGAAATATCACTTTTTTAGTTATTCCGTTAAATAAAATTTTTTTAATAAGAAAATATTTGTAATTTTTAAATCAAAATAGATAGTTCATATTTTAAATAAAATCTCAAGAAGCGTATTTGTAATTTACCTAAATATTATCATAATCAAAGATTACAAATGTCTAAATTTTCGTTAAAAAAATCATGGCTATGAATATCTGTAAATGGCAATTTTTCCAATTTGGTAATGGAATTTAAGGGTAATAAGCGAACCAAACAATTGAGCTCGATTCATGTATAGCTTATTAAAAGTTTGTTCGAGTTTGGTTCGTCAAATAAATAAGCCAAACTTAAATACATTTCAAAATTTGTTAAGATTTTCAAACCAAACTTGAACAATCAATTGCTCGTTCAACTCAATTCAACAAATCAAACTATATAAAATATCAAACTATTTAAGTTTGGCTCGATAAAAATTTGCTTGAGATCGACTCCAAAAATTAACGAATCAAATTTAAATAAATTTTTAAACTTGTTAAAGTTATGAAACCAAATTTAAACAATTCGGCTCGTTCAATTCATTTATTACTCTCAGTGAGACTTACTAGATTAAAGGGTTTTTTTTTTTAAATAATTTATAAATTGATTTTTTTTATTAATCATAAAAAGATATGTAATAGATAAAGTAATCACATGGTTTACATAAGTGATAAATAAATTATTTATCATATCTGGAAACAAGCTTAAGGCCTTGTTTTGGAAGTTGGTCTTGACCTTTTTAACAAGTATGTTAAAAGTTAATTTATTGACTTTTAATTTTTTTGAATCTTATTTTCTCTATATATTTTTTGCACGTTTTTGAAAAAAATTTAAAAATTAACTTTTAATCTATTTTTTATTATTTTAATCTGATTAAAATAATTATATTTTAAAAATTAATTGACTTTTTTACTTGATTTGATAATCGTAATAAAATAAAATAATTTTAAATTAAATATGTCATTTTATCTTATTAATTATTTTAATTTATTTTATGTTTTAATCAATTATTTTAACCCAATTTTCCTCTCAAACCCTCCTAAATATCTCCTCTCCTTGTGCCAACTGCAACCATCTCCTCCGTCAAAAACCACGTACCCTTCCTTTATATACGCCCTAACCTCCCCTACTTATCCCTCTCTCTCTCTCTCTCTCTCTCTGCTCTACTCGCTGTCGGGCGTGTCCCACACTTCGCCCCCTCCCTGTGTCTCTACACAGAATTGCCGCGATTCGATTCGCCATTAAAGCTCAGATCCAAAACCTAGAGTTCTGTTTCTCTTTCGTAGAGGTCGTGATCGGACTCGCCGTTTAAATTTTCTCCGAATCGCATTTTTGCCTTTTTTTTGTCGGTATGTTGATAATCCCTCTCTCTCTCTCTCTCTCTCTCTCTCTCAATATCTTCTTCGGTGTCTTATTGATGTTAATTATATGAAAAATGTTGTTTCTTTGAGGCATTATATGCATAAAACATGGGGAAATAACATTTCAATGTTGGTTTGTAAACAGAATTTCAAATTAATGATATCTTTCGAAATTTGTTTCTCATGTTTCTGATCGTAATTAGGGAAAATCCTTCCTCTTTTTTTTTTTTTTTTGTTTTGTTTTGGGGAAGGAATCAAAGAAATGGCTTCTTTTGTGGAGCTATTTTTTCAGGAAGTTTAATTAGGGCCCTTAGTTTTTTTCTGAAATTTCTACAGCAGGTTTTATTTTCCAGGAAGATTTTTTCTTCTGTCTGTTGGTTGATGCGTTCATAAATCAGAAAATTGTGCTATGGGATTTTATAAATTATCTAGCATTTTTAAGCATAACAACCGAATGAAGTGACAATCTATATATATATATATATATATTGTCGTTCTAATATGTCAATTAAGTTCTTGAACCTCCCAGTTGTCTTTTTCCGAAGATTTGTTTGTTAAACCAATTTTTTTGTTGCTTTTTTTAATCAATGAAAACTGTTAACAAAGCTTCTACCAATAAAATTTGTCTCTTGTTGCAAAAAATATATGCAATGAAAATTTGGCTTTGTTTTGAATAGTTGCGGCTAACCACCCTAGGAAGCTATGATGAGCTCAAACTTTATTGAAGTCTGTTTATCGTGCATTGTGTATAGTTCTCGAGATTTTCATGGGTTTGAAATAACTATGATTGGCTATTTGTAACTTATATATAAGTTTTTTAGGGCAGTGGGAACTAAATGAATTAAATATTCGTAAAGGTTGATTATTCACAGGGCAGTTGTTGAGTCTTTTAAAAGTAATATTTAAATTTGCCCTTCTGTCTGCCACCTTATCCACGCAAGAGAGAGAGAGAGAGAGATGTTGGTGCAAATTGTTTTCATTTTTCCTCTAATAATGAAGGGCTAGATGGATGTAGTTCAGAAAATTGTTCTTGGTATAGATTTCTTTTCAAGGTTCTTACTAATTTCCACTACAAAGCACAAATTTATTTAACCAAATGTCTGCTGATAAATTTACAAGTTCATCACCCTAGGGGGTCAGGTCACAATGAAAAATTCAATGCCTTCCTAATTTAATTTTTTAATTATGTTTCATGGGGCAACTTACTGCATAACAGAGAGTAGTTTAATTCCTTGCATTCCATGTCTTTTGCTTTTATATTGTGTTCAAAATTTTGATGATTAATTAATGGCATAGAAGTCAAAGCAGTATTTCTTATCCATGGATATGAACAGTGAATGACGGAATCTTTTTGGGAGGAATTCAGGCACCCATATTCTCCTAGCTTGTTTTCTTCCTTCACCTCGCCTTTATTGATGCTTTTGTCGTTTTGATCGCTTCCATTAGTTTAATAAAATTTGGTTTAAATATAATCACACCATTGCTTCTTGTTGCGATTATAATACTATGCAGCTACTTTTGTTTTAATAACTCTAGCAGGTTGCTTGGTTACAGTTGGACCTTGATTTTTACTCTTGTAGATGTGATATTGTTTGCTGTCTGCAAGTCACAATAACAGTAAATAGCTGATTTGCTTGTATGTCTCTAGCTTTTATATTTTGGAAATTTTTTATGATTAATTAATGGCACAGAAAACTGAATATTGCTGCAGAGGTCAGAGCAGTATTTCTTATCCTTAGATATGAACGGTGAATGGAAGAACCTTTGTTTTTTTACAAGGGAGTTCAGGCACCCAACCTGGGAGTTCAGGCACCTGCCTTCGCCAATGATTCTGCCTTATTGATGCTTCCGTTAGTTTAATAACAAATTTTTCAAGTATTCACCATTACTTCTTGTGATTATAATAATGTCCAGCTACTTTTGTTTTAATAACTCTAGGGTGGTACTTGGTTACATTTGGACCTTGATCTTGACTCTTTGTATATGTGATATTGTTACACACATACAGACATAATTGTACATTTATTGACATTATTACTCACTTATCAAACAAATGTTTTAATTTGATCTTTATTCTAAGAACGGTCATTTTTGAAACAGATCTGATGGCATATGAACAAAATCACCAAGAACCTATAGCGCAATTTGAATCTGATGGAGATATTTCGATAAAGCAAAAGTGGAAATCAGTTTCATCCCCGGCAACGGCTTCAGAAAACATAACTGGCTGCTTTGATTGCAACATTTGCCTAGACTCAGCTCATGAACCTGTGGTCACCCTGTGCGGTCACCTCTACTGCTGGCCTTGCATTTACAAGTGGCTCCATGTCCAAACCACCTCCTTCGAAACAGTGGAGGACCCCAAGTGTCCAGTCTGCAAGGCTAACATTTCCCAATCATCATTAGTCCCGTTATACGGGCGCGGAACATCTTCGTCTGAATCCAATGCCAAGAGTCACCAACTCGATGTCATCGTACCTCATAGGCCGCGTGCTCTTGGGGTGCACACTCTGGTAACCGCTGCAACCCCAATGACTTCCCATCCAAATCAACAGCTTCACACTAATCCTTTCCAGTCACAATCACAGCCTCAGCCATTTCATCACCCACAATACTTCCCTCACCCTAATGATAATTATGCTTCCATGACATCAGCTAACTTAGGCAGCGCGACAATGACTAGCATCTTCAGTCCAACAGTTGGGGTGTTTGGAGATTTGGTCTTTGCAAGGATGTTTGGGAGCTCAGATGCGAGTTTGTTTTCTTATCCTTACTCGAATGCTTACCCTCTCGCAGGAAATGGTGGCCCTAGGATGAGGAGGCATGAGATGCAGATTGATAAGTCTCTCAACAGAGTTTCTATCTTTCTTTTCTGTTGCTTTGTTTTATGCCTTCTCTTGTTCTGATTCTCTCTCCTTTCCTACTGTATTTATATCTGTAAAAATTATGGCATTAAACTCGTAAACAATTAGGAATCGGATAGATTGATTTTCATTACCCAAGAGATATACTAGGATGAGGGATCTCTTATGAGATTGTTGTTTGCCTCCTGTAAATCAGAGATTTCTATGATTTTATATTTTACTACTACTAAAAAGGTTCAATTTTTAAATGCTATGTGGTTCTTGCTTCTTGCTTGCTTTTATCTTGATAAATGTCTGCATTGCCCTTTCTAGGTTCAAAAATAGAATTGGGGTCTTTATTCTTCTATTTTCTTATCTCAAACATATTAACTATAATTACAATAATGTTAAGATAATTATATTTTGTTTATTGATTCATTATTTAGTTTTACATTGGTTTAATAGAATGGGGTGGTTAGTGTAGTTGTTAAAACAAATTGTATATTATAGCTTTAACAGTTATAGATTATAGTTTTAATTAAAAGTTGTTAATCTGTTTAGTGTAATTGTTGGATTATAAATTTAAGTTGTTGAATAGTGTTTGATAAATAATCTGTGAAATAGTTTTTTAATGTATAAATGTCATTTTTACTCTTGTTAATTGGAAATTGAATTAACTTTTGTTTGTTGTAAATTGAATTCATTTTTATTTTTTGTTATTCACTATTAGTCCACATTTTTCATTAAAAAAAAAATTAAAGTCTATTTGGGTTTTTTTTTTTTCACAAAAAAATTTAAGGATATAATCATAAATTAATATGTTCATAGCAAAAGTTGATAATCAAAAGTAAGGGGCGGACAACTTACCGAGAATCAGTTTTTGAATTGAAATAAATTCTTAAAATCAGAAATTATTTGAAATAATTTTAATCAAAGCGGTCTAAAATAATTTTTTGGGTAAATTATAAATATATTTTTTTGAGGTTTGTTTAAAGTACAAATTACTTATTGTATTTTGAAAAATTACAAATATTCCTTGTCAAAAAAATTATTTAATAGAATTAATTAAAAAAGAAATTCATAATAGCTCTTCTATACAATGATAAAATTACTTAAATTATTAATTGAAACATATTAATAACATCATTAAAAACTATTAATTGACTTGATGATTTATTAATAAAATTAGCGTTGTTATGAAATTAAAAACCTTAAAGGATGGAATGTAATTTTAAAATCACACAAGGTAATTTATATTTTAATCAAATTTTTAAAAATATATTTATAATTTATCTAATTTTTTTTTAAATTAAAATAAATCCCACCAAACATACCAATAAATCTTACATAAATATCATTAATATCAAACACGTCATGAGGAATCGAATGGGATATGCAAGGAAAGTTTTTGCTCTAGTATTTTATGTATTAATTAATATTTTATGTATTTTATGTATTTTATGCTTTTGCTCTAGTATATTAATATTAATTATGATGTTATTATTAAGAATAATGTTTGGGGCCTTAAAAAACGTGGCTCAAATGGTTCAAATTGAGCAAAACGACGTCGTTTTGTGTTGTTTTGTGCCAAAAACGACACAGTTTTGTGCTCAAAACGACACAATTTTGGTCAATTTGAACCATTTGAACCACGTTTTTTAAGGCTCTCTACCAGTGTTGTATTATTAATCTTATTCATTCATCATATTATAAATATTAAAAAATTTTAAATTATATTATATTATTCATTAATATATTAATTAATATATGTACCATTATTTAAGATTTTAATATGCTGTCGTCATGAGTTGAATAGACATCACAGTGTGTGGTTGGAATAAAAGCTGCATTTAATATGAACAGTCATCATGAATGGAGTGGGATAAGACGGTGGTGGCCTCGTGGATAAGATAATGCGTTTTTATCAGAGTGAGAGATTTAAATTTTGGGTGGCAGGTCTTTTCGTTGAAGATTTTGTATTGTATTCTGATTAAAATTGATCTTATTTTTATGAGACGTGATAGGATTTATTGGATGTTTAGGTGATACATCTTTTCTTATAAATTGAATTAAATCTGATCAATAATTAATTATTCAAAAAATAAGTCTTTAATGTGAGGACCAATAATTATATCACCTAAACATATAATTTAAAAATCTGACCAATAATTAATTATTCATTAAATCTGACCAATAATTATATAGATTGTTGGCTTATTTTTTTGTGAAGGAAAATATCATAAATGCGCGCATATTAGGGATTGAAAAATTCTTACCGATTAAATTCAAGTCAATTATCAATTGATTCCGTTGATGATTTTTTTGCCTCAACAAAGAGGATTTCAAAATTACTAAGTGTAGAAAAAAAAAATAAAAAAAAGGAGGGAGACAGAGAAGATGATTGAGTGTACAATCAAAGTAATAATTACTTACCTCTATTCCTATACTTCGAAAATGAAGTGCATAAAATAAAGTACAAAGAACTTACCTCTACTTCTATGCTTCGAAAATGAAGTGCATAAAATAAAGTGTAGGAAATATAAATGACAAAAAAAATAGAAATCAATTATCTTTGATTTGAATTCTAGATCTTTTACAATGTAGTCATGAATGACTATTTATAGGCAAACATTTGTAGGAAAAAACTACTTAAAACTACCCACTCTTTCATTTTCTCCATTTCATACTCCATGATCTTCCATAACTTCCTTCAACCTCCACTATATGCTCCATATTCTCCACTTTGTTCTCCATCATCTTTCCACATTTCATAATTTCTCATAACCTCCAAATGAGTAAGAAAATGTCACATAACCTATAATTATATAAATAATAAATAATAAAATTACAAATTTATAGTTCCAATAAATATCTTTACCGAGCATTTTTTTTAGCCTTGAAAAAAAAAAAAATTAGGTTGGGATAAAAGTAGCTAGCTGATCATGTAGAGATAGTTTTCCCCGAGTGCTTGTTCTAATTGTAATGGCTTTGTTGAGTTTCTTTCTCAAATTCTTTCTCATGTGAGATAAAATTATAAATTTGTTCAATTTTATAACTTTTTTACAATTATTATTATTTTGTATATTTCAAATTATATATGTTAGTAGATATTTTAATGTTATAATATGTCATAGGTTATTTCTCTTTTCTTTTCTACCTAATTTGCTTCCCATTTTAGTCTCCAAGACTTCTTAAATAAGTCTTCCTAGTCTTCTCCAAGGCTTCTCATTCCTATCCATTCTAAGATTTTCAAGGTAAGTAATCCAAGGTCTTGATCAAGTCCACCAATTCTTATCCATCAAGAACCTTGTCTAAGAAGTTTCATTTCTATATATACTGAACTTATGTCATATCTTAAAACACACAAGAGAAGAAGTTTTGGTTGTATTGTTATATCTTGAGTGAGATTATCAGGCAAATAAAAAGGGTGTGTATGATAAAACTTTGAGTTCAACCAATTGTGCAGTATTGGTGAGCCATACGACTTAGTCGGACTATTGTATCCTGGGAGGACAAGTCAAGGTTTTTTCTGCTGCATCGGTATAAGGCTTTGCCTAACCGCAGAGGGCTTGAATCTCCTTAAAAAGAGTGAATTTTTTTCGCCAAATTTTATAATAATTTTTATAATTTCTATTATTTTTATTTTCTAGTGTTTTATTTATAATTATCACCAACAATATATATTATTCAAAGGTATCTCTCTGTTTTAGAGAAAGGTCCATCAATATTCGGATGTAGAGAGGAATCTGTATAAGCACAAATGCATGATTCTAACTTTAGCTATTAATTTTTTTTAGTCTTAATATAATGTAAAAATATTTATAACCAATTAATATTACGAAAATTTTTGGAGCGGTTGGCTCAGTTGCTCCTAGGTCCATTCCTACTTGAGCATATTCATGTTTTTTTTTTTTGGTGAACAGCAGCATATGCGTATATTTATAAAAATTATAAGGGACAGCTATTACAAATTGCAGAGTCAGCTTTACAAAGAAAAGAGAAAAAGGTCAGCTTTAGAAAAAGAAAAAAAAGAAAAAAGAAAGAAAAAAAAAATTCTTACATATCTTAAGAATGCCCCTATTTCAATCAGAATTCAATTATTTGTTCATTATATTATTCAAAGAATCAATGTGCCTTGCCCAACTCAACCTACAATATACTCAATTTTATGTTTAGCAACTTCTTCATCAATTTTATTGAAGTTCTTCATAGTGAAGTAGAGTAATGAACTTCTTTACAAGCTATCGAATCCAAAACATGTTTTTGCCTATATTTGGACGTAACTTTTTCTATCTTTGTATGATTATTTTCAATTTCATTTATTTTCTTTTCTTTTCTTTTCTTTTATGGATTTTCTGTTTTCTTTAAAAATAAATAAATAAATAAAAAGTGAAAAGTAACAGCATCCACATTTTTTGACTCTTGGCCTTGGGCACCTTGTTTGTGAACAATGGTATTGCAGATACAGACTTATGTATATTATTGACATGGGGTGGGGTGCTGCTGTACCCCCACCCCCGGTGGAGACTCGTTCTAAGGTTAAGTTTGGCATAATTTAAATAATACAAAAAGTTAAAAAGTTATTCTATTTAAGTCACATCATCTTATTTAAATCACATTATCTCTTTAACACATCACATCAAATCTAATTCAAACCCAACCCATATAAGTTAATAAATCAAAAAGTATACTTTTTTAGAACATCCCAAACCAATCCTAAATCTCTTTCGATAATCTGAATTATTTATATTATATGATTTGTTAAGAATATTATTTATATGAAAAATTAAGTTAATGGGATATTCAGAACCTATGATTAAATTCTAATTATTTTAAAAAAATTATCAAAATTATGTTAATCATTAATTTTTGAAAAACAAATATGCTCTTGTTATAAGGTTGTAAATATCTAATCAACTTAATTTTTTACATAGATGATTTACTCAACGAATTCTACAATATGAACATTTCAGATTATCAAAATAGACTTAGAATGAGCCTCCACAAGAGGGCACAACAGCCTATATATTAGAGACTAATTAGTATTACAGATCTAAGTAATTGCTATTAATTGAGAAAAAACTTGAAAAAGTGAGAGAGACTTTTAATTGCCCTCTACATTGGAAAGTTCCAGTTGGAACTTGGACTGTCGTAGATATATTAAAATCAACAATGCTACATTTATCAAATTTAATATCATCTAAATTGTTTGAATTTATTCATATCAATCGTTTGACAGATTAATCGTCTGATCATTCGGATGATAAGGGATGACAATCATAATAAACGTAAGTAACAATCATAATAGACGGAATAAAACCAATCTTCCGATAAGTCATTTAACTAACACAAAATTCGAGCAATAACAAATTCAATAAATAATCATTTCACTACTAAAATATAAGAACCCCCTTATTCTTTGCTTTCTCCCAAAGAAATTCCGAGATCTAAAAACATGGGCTTGACAACATTTGGTGTTTTCTTCCTACACTTTCATCACAAGTTGGACCCACAACAAGCCGACAATGGAATCACCTTATAACTTATTTTAATATAAAAGTTTATGTTAAATTATTTGATATAGTTTTTATTTATAATTTATTAGAAAAAATAACTTAAATAAGTTTTTAAAAAAGCTAATTTTTCAAAAATTAGGTGAGAAATACTTTTAATTTATTCTTTCTTATTATCAATTTTTAACTTAAAATAATCTCCAACAAACAACCCCAATAAACTCCATTAGAAGCGTTCATAAACCAGCTTAATTCTATTTTGAAGTTAACCTCAAACTAAATTGTAATTTTAAAATTTAATAATTAAACTAAACCAAATTAAATTGCTTTGTTTTAAGGACTCAAAACGGTATGAAAATTATGCGTAAAATAGTTGATCTTAAGCTATCTCAAAAAATATAAATAAAATAAAATAAAACTTGCCCGTTAGCAAATGACAATTTAGCTTACAAAAAAAATAAATAAATAAATCTTACCCAACTTTTTCACCAACAAATAAATAATTTTTTTAACATTTATCACACGTATCAGTTTTTTTAATAATTGTTTTTTAAAATAATATATATATATATATATATCAACCTATGAAATATAGGTATGGGTACAAGTACTAATACTAGTACTGTTACAATACGGGTATGTCGATACGGTACGACTTGGTACGCTTATAAAAAAATATTTATTTTTAATTTAGAGTGCAAAAATCAATTAAATGGTTTAATTTGTTAAGATCCAACCTATAATTAACATTTAATGCCAAAGTAAAGGTATACATCAAAATTAAATGTCAATATATTAAATAACTTACAAACCATAGTTTAATTTTAAAATTATGCTAAGTAAAATAATAATAATAATAATAATAATAATAATAATAATAATTTAGTGAAAGGAGTTTTATCTTTGTAATAGAAGAAAAAATTATTTCAATTTAGGTACAATACGGCTTGGATATGTACTAGGTACGTTTGGGTATGTCAAAAATTAAGAAGCAAAAATCTGGATATGTGTTTCGTGCATTCGGTATGTATCCAGATGTATCAAATGAGGTACCATATGCCGGTAAATACCCAATACATGTACGATATATTTTGTGAAATACCCATACTTCATAGATATCAACAATGCTAGAAGCACAAAACCATTCACAAAAAATGTAATGGAAGGCTAAGATTAAACGCAATTATAAAAGGATCTACATTTAAAATAAATTTCAATCTATCATTGCATTTGTTTATAACCCATATTTTAATTACGTGTTATTAGCATTAGTGAAAGGTTTTTACTAACAAATAGCCAGAAAAATAATTGTAAAACTCAAAATACTTTTTACTAGTTTCAAAAAACATTATTTTATTCATTTGAAAATATGTTTTTAATTTTCTCATCATTTTAAAAATATTTTTCTTATACTAATCCCAAAATTAACACTTGTTAGCATTTCGGTTAATCTAATAACTATTACATCAGTTTGATTCATAAATTTTAATAGAAATTTAAAAGAAAAACAAATGAATAAAATACAAATAAAATATAATTATAAGTTACTTCTCTTTCTCTTTTAAATTTCTTTCTAAATTTATGAACCAACGACCATTAGCGAATCCTTAGCTTAATAATGAGGTATGCCAATACAAAACACCAACAGAGGTGACTTTAAACAAAGAGCACTATCAAGCACATGCCCATGCATTCCCATTGTCTCCCACTCACAAATGGTACTACGTGGTACTGTTCCGTACCTTAAGGGACATGAATGAACAAGTTACATTACAAACAAACGCGTCTTATGAAACAGATGAGATTTCTCAATCTCTCTCAAGCTCTATTATAATCACCGACTACCGCGTTCTCTACAGATTAATAAGTCTATAAATGAGTGCACTCTTTTAGATATTTCATGCAGACATTGAAACTTGGTTTTAAGTCTTGATTGATAGATAATATATTATCAATTAACAATGGCGACGTTATTACTTTCTAATATTCCTTCTTCACTTTTTGTTTTGATGTTTTTATCTTTTGTGGGTATTGTTTTGAAGGGTGTCAATGGACAAGGTAACCGTTGGCTCAACGGTCATGCTACTTTCTATGGAGCCAATCAAAGTCCCACCACCCTTGGTAAGTGTTTGTTTTTAGTTTCTTATCTAAGTTAGGTCCCAATTGCCTCCTTAAATTAGGGTTAGGTTTTTCTCGGAATGAATTGGGGTTCTACAACAACGGGGCTCACTTTGAGACTTACCAACTTTCGTAAAATTTTGAATTTAGTATTGGAATTGGAGAGAAACCATTCTAATTTTGTAAAATGGGTAAGAGATGTTTTTCTTAAAAAATAGCTAAAAGTTCTATTGCTATCAAAATTAAGCAAGAAACTCAAGATTGGAATTAACTAAATTTTGGCAAAACTTCTCACTTTCTCATGATAAAACAAACACACAACTAGCATTTGAATTTGACTATTTGCAATAAAATAATAATAATATTTATACCATTGGAGTAACATTATTGAAATATAACAGTTTAATATTATTTATTGTTAAAGTTTAGCTTTAATTGATCATTTTAGCAATGCATGCTCTATTAATGTACCAATTCAGATGTTGGTTTGAATATTTTGTTCGTACTCCAAAATGCCTTTCAATTTTTAGTATTAGAGAGTAGAATTACGAATTTATCTCTTTAGACTCCAATTCAAAATACATCTCCACAATGAAAATGTCTTACGTCGTCTTATATATTCATTCTAAATATCATCTAAAACCAATATGGAATGCTAACATAAACAAACTATGATATTTTCTTGTGAATATGAAAGATGATAATATGATCAAAGTTGTTCAATCTTGTGGTCAGGTGGAGCATGTGGTTATGATAACACATTCCATGCTGGATTTGGAATAAACACAGCAGCAGTAAGTGGTGCACTCTTCAGAGGGGGTGAGGCATGTGGTGCTTGCTACCAACTCATGTGCGATTACAACCTCGACCCAAAGTGGTGTCTCCGCCGTGCAGTCACCACCATAACTGCCACCAACTTCTGCCCTCCGAACAACAATGGAGGGTGGTGCAATCTGCCACGTCAGCACTTCGACATGTCAATGCCTGCTTTCTTTCGCATTGCACGACAGGGCAATGAAGGCATTGTGCCTGTACTCCATAGAAGGTAATCCACTACAATATGTAATATATATTTGAAAAATGATTTAGAAACGGAATTGCTATATATAAACTCAACGTGAAATGATGTGAGAGTAGCATTTTAAAATTTAAGATTTTTTTATTTTTTGAAAAGCAAAGAAACACAAAATGACGCATTATTTGCATGTAAAAAATTTGTACAAAGAATTTATTTGTATATCATTGACCTTAGCCAAAAACTAATGATATACAAATAAAATAACACATTTTAGCAAAAGAGGGTAACCATAACATGATGAAAAGCCTAATACTACAACCACATAAATTTTTTCTAGAAAACATACAGAATACAATGTTGCTAGCACCAATTTGAAGGGGCAAAAACACATGTAATTTCTTATATTTTGAAATTATTTTACTAATTGTTAGTATAATATACATCATATTTATAATTTTTGCACACCCCTAGATCCATCCTTGGCTAGCACTGTATTTTATTCACTTTTTGTAAAAAAATAAAAGTTATACCTATGTTTTGATTGTAATGAATTCATTTATATGTTTTGGATTGAAGGGTGGCATGTAGAAGGAGAGGAGGAGTTCGTTTTACCTTGAAAGGACAATCAAATTTCAACATGATTATGATCTCTAATGTGGGTGGTAGTGGAGATGTTAGGGCTGCATGGCTTCGGAGCTCCAGGACCCGAACTTGGGTGGCCATGCACCGAAACTGGGGCGCAAATTGGCAAAGCAATCTGGATCTACGAACTCAAACTGTGTCTTTCAAACTCATGTTGGCTGATGGAAAAACTTCAGAGTTCTTCAATGTCGTCCCTTCATCATGGAAATTCGGACAGACTTTTGCTTCCCAAAATCAATTCACATAGTTTCTAGTATTATTAATTTGACATGTCCAAGAACATTCATTTTTTTAATGGTTCAAGGACATATCATATCATACGATTATTTATTTAATATTTACTATTATTATTTATTTAAAATACATATATATAAGTTTAAATATGTGACGGGTCTGTCATTTACAAGTGTATAATGAATTTGTAATTTTATTACTCATCACCCATTCATAAATAAAACAACTAATAAAAGAGATGCTTGATTATTTTGGATCACATATGTGTGCATTCTGTTGTGAATTTTTTATATTTGGATTAAGTTTCATATATATATATTTATATATTAACTAACATATATCTTAGAAAGAATAAAGTGACGTCAAGTTCATCAATCAAAATGTTTCTAGAATTACTGTTTTACAGAAGCAAAGGTATGATGATAGGGACAGAGTTAACATGGACATGGGCTTAATGATGGCCCAAGATATAGAAGAACTTGTATTTCACTATTGCAATTGCAGCCACGCATGAACCTTCCGCAGCATGATGGGCCTAATGATGGATCAAGATATTTTTAATGACATAGTTAACTGAAAATAATATTTAATCAACATTAAATTTGAAAAAATTATTTTTTCGTAAATAACTGAATAAGTATAATTAATTGTATTATATGCACAATCCATGTCACTACAAAAAAAAATAGTTTTTTGCGAAGGCAAAACGCCATCGCAAATACTTCCGCACGCCGTCTCAAAAGTTATTTGCGACGGTAATTTTACTTTTTGCAACGGTAAGTGGGGGTCGCGACAAAGGGGGTTGCAAAAGAGATTTAGCGACGGCAAGTGTCGTCGCCATTGTTTTTTCGGCGGGAAATTTTCTCTTTTGCGACGGCAACTTTCTCTCGCCAATAATGGATGGAAAAATAGGTTTTTTTGCGACGGCACAAGCTTTTCGTCGCTAAAATAGGTTTCTGCGACGCAAAAAATTCCGCCGCTAAAAAATGTCGTTGCTTTTGATTATTGGCGACGGCAACCTGAGCCGTCGCTAATGACTATTGGCGACGGCAATTATACCGTCGCTAAAGCTTGTTTTCAAATATATCTCATACCTATTATGACAAGATATTACGGGTGTGCCGCCTCTAAAAAAGAAAAAAATAAACCTTGTTTTACAATTATTAAAAATATAAAAATAACCTGTAATGTTGGCAAATAATATAACAATATAAATACATAAATAAAATAACTAATGTTGGCAAATGAAAAATAACTACAAAAAAACTCAAAAATTACATAATAATATAAATACATACATAAACAAAAGTTAGCAAGTTATGAAAATACATAATGTTGGTCACATGATACATACATAATGTTGTTCACAAATTTAAATAACATAAATCAAAATCAAAATCAAAACCAAAAGTTTTCGTCTTGATTCTTTCGTGGGTTACAAAAACAGAAGTTGGTCATAATCTTTACATGTCCACATTCCACACGAAGCAATCGCTACTCAGAAATATCTAAAAAATAAAATAAAAATAATTAATAACAATATAATGGTGTTAATATTTTAATTACGTAAAAAATATAAAAAATTAACTGCTATATAATTAGAAAGCTAGTTTAGTAAAGAATTTTGACTAGACCGAAATCCGACTCTAACTCCCAAACCGGGAACCCAATTCGAGCCCCGTCTTCTTCCACAAGTCTCTTGTGCCTAAGAGGTCGTGTGTGCCAAGTTTCATGCTAAACCGACGCCGATTGGCGAATTTGGGGCATTAACTCCTCGAATTCAAGTTTCTTAAGGACCTAGTTTGCCTAAAGTGAAATCCGGCTCTAACTCCCAAACCGGGAACTCGATTCGAGCCCCGTCTTCTCCCACAAGTCTCTCGTGCCTAGGAGGTCGTGTGTGCCAAGTTTCGTCCTAAACCGACGCGGTTTGGTGAATTTGGGACATTAACTCCTCGAATTCAAGTTTCTTAAGGAACTAGTTTGCCTAAAGTGAAATCTGACTCTAACTCCCAAACCGGGAACCCGATTTGAGACAACATTAACTCCTCGAATTTAAGTTTCTTAAGGAACTAGTTTGCCTAAAGTGAAATCCGGCTCTAGCTCCCAAACCGGGAACCCGATTTGAGCCCCATCTTCTTTCACAAGTCTCTCGTGCCTAGGAGGTCGTATGTGCCAAGTTTTGTGCTCAACCGACACCGATTGGTGAATTTGGGGCATTAACTCCTCGAATTCAAGTTTCTTAAGGAACTAATTTGCCTAAAGTGAAATTCGGCTCTAACTCCCAAACCGGAAACCCGATTCGAGTCCCGTCTTCTCCCACAAGTCTCTCGTGCCTAGGAGGTCATGTGTGCCAAGTTTCATGCTCAACCGACGCCGATTGGTGAATTTGGGACATTAACTCCTCGAATTCAAGTTTCTTAAGAAACTAGTTTGCCTAAAGTGAAATCCGGCTCTAACTCCCAAACCGGGAACCCGATTCGAGCCTCGTCTTCTCCCACAAGTCTCTCGTGCCTAGGAGGTCGTATGTACCAAGTTTCGTGCTCAACCGACGCAGTTTGGTGAATTTGGGACATTAACTCCTCGAATTCAAGTTCCTTAAGGAACTAGTTTGCCTAAAGTGAAATCCGGCTCTAACTCCCAAACCAGGAACCCGATTCGAGCCCCGTCTTCTCCCACAAGTCTCTTGTGCCTAGGAGGTCGTGTGTACCAAGTTTCGTGCTCAACCGACGCAGTTTGGTAAATTTGGGACATTAACTCCTCGAATTCAAGTTCCTTAAGGAACTAGTTTGCCTAAAGTGAAATCCGGCTCTAACTCCCAAACCGGGAACCCGATTCAAGCCCCGCCTTTCTCCACAAGTCTCGTGCCTAGGAGGTCGTGTGTGCCAAGTTCCATGCCCACCCGACGCCGATTGGTGAATTTGGGACATTAACTCCTCGAATTCAAGTTCCTTAAAGAACTAGTTTGCCTAAAGTGAAATCCGGCTCTAACTCCGAAACTGAGAACCCAATTCGAGCCCCGTCTTCTCCCACAAGTCTCTCGTGCCTAGGAGGTCGTGTGTGCCAAGTTTTGTGCTCAACCGACGCCGATTGGTGAATTTGGGAGATTAACTCCTCGAATTCAAGTTCCTTAAGGAACTAGTTTGCCTAAAGTGAAATCCGGCTCTAACTCCCAAACCGGGAACCCGATTCGAGCCCCGCCTTCTCCCACAAGTCTCTCGTGCCTAGGAGATCGTGTGTGCCAAGTTTCGTCCTAAACCGACACGGTTTGGTGAATTTGGGGCATTAACTCTTCGAATTCAAGTTTCTTAAGGAACTAGTTTGCTTAAAGTGAAATCCGGCTCTAACTCCCAAACCAGGAACCCGATTCGAGCCCCGTCTTCTTCCACAAGTCTCTCGTGCCTAGGAGGTCATGTGTGCCAAGTTTCGTGCTCAACCGACGCCGATTGGTGAATTTGGGACATTAACTCCTCGAATTCAAGTTCCTTAAGGAACTAGTTTGCCTAAAGTGAAATTCGACTCTAACTCCCAAACCAGGAACCCGATTCGAGCCTCGTCTTCTCCCACAAGTCTCTCGTGCCTAGGAGGTCGTGTGTGCCAAGTTTCGTGCTCAACCGATGCCGATTGGTGAATTTGGGGCATTAACTCCTCGAATTCAAGTTCCTTAAGGAACTAGTTTGCCTAAAGTGAAATCCGGCTCTAACTCCCAAACCGGGAACCCAATTCGAGCCCCATCTTCTCCCACAAGTCTCTCGTGCCTAGGAGGTCGTGTGTACCAAGTTTCGTCCTAAACCGACGCAGTTTGGTGAATTTGGGGCATTAACTCCTCGAATTCAAGTTCCTTAAGGAACTAGTTTGCCTAAAGTGAAATCCGGCTCTAACTTCCAAACCGGGAACCCGATTCGAGCCCCGTCTTCTCCCACAAGTCTCTCGTGCCTAGGAGGTCGTGTATGCCAAGTTTCGTGCTCAACCGACGCCAAGTGGTAAATTTGGGACATTAACTCCTCGAATTCAAGTTTCTTAAGGAACTAGTTTGCCTAAAGTGAAATCCGACTCTAACTCCCAAACCGGGAACCCGATTCAAGCCCCGTCTTCTCCCACAAGTCTCTCGTGCCTAGGAAGTCGTGTGTGCCAAGTTTCGTGCTCAACCGACGCGATTTGGTGAGTTTGGGACATTAACTCCTCGAATTCAAGTTCCTTAAGGAACTAGTTTGCCTAAAGTGAAATCCGGCTCTAACTCCCAAACCAGGAACCCGATTCGAGCCCTGTCTTCTCCCACAAGTCTCTCGTGCCTAGGAGGTCGTGTGTGCCAATTTCGTGCTCAGCCGACGCCGATTGGTGAATTTGGGACATTAACTCGAATTCAAGTTCTTTAAGGAACTAGTTTACCTAAAGTGAAATCCGGCTCTAACTCCCAAACCGGGAACCCGATTCGAGCCCCGTCTTCTCCCACAAGTCTCTTGTGCCTAGGAGGTCGTGTGTGCCAAGTTTCGTCCTAAACCGACGCGATTTGGTGAATTTGGGACATTAACTCCTCGAATTCAAGTTCCTTAAGGAACTAGTTTGCCTAAAGTGAAATCCAGCTCTAACTCCCAAACCGGAAACCCAATTCGATCCCCGTCTTCTCCCACAAGTCTCTCGTGCCTAGGAGGTCGTATGTGCCAAGTTTCGTGCTAAATCCGGCTCTAACTAGTCCCGTCTTCTCCCACAAGTCTCTTAACTTAGAATGTAAAGAATGTAAAGATACATTTTAGCTTAGAATACAAAGATATGTTTTATACCTGATCTTCTGGTGGTGGTGTATATAGATTCTCATCTTCTGCAGATTCCCTAAATGCCCGGTGGCCACTCGATGCATCAGGAACCTATGTTAGTCAATGCATAATGTGTTAATCATATTTGAATTTTATACATAATCTTGAATGAAAATTGAACTATCAAACCATTTAATTTATATGGAACCTGTCTGTTAGGATCCACACTCGCCCCCTGTGACACAAGGGCCATCATCTCAGCTCTCATCTGTCAGAATGTGTAGAGAACTCGCCGCAGCCTCCCTCAACTCATCCCTTAGCTCGCACGAACCTTCGCGTGATCCGATCAATAGTCGATGGTCGGGTGTTGACTATGATGGCCCAAAGACCATCTTTATACACCGCCTCCGAGGCACAATTCTCCGTAGATGCGACAATATCCATGTCCGTCATGACCTATCAACTCATGGAAAATGGCATTCCTAGCCTCCAAAGTCCGAGCCATCCTCGTAGCATAGAGAGTTGACGATTAAACTCATCCTCAGATGAATAAGACATACAAGTATATGCCAAATTAAGATGGTTGACACACAAAAATAAACTTTAAATACAATCAAAGATGTTTGAAACTACCAAAGGTCCGGATAACCTCGGTCATCTACTCTACGTGTCATAAGCCAAACATTCATCTTATCAAGAGACTCCCTTCATCGTCATCTACATTTTTTAGAAATATGAAAATTAGAATCCAAATAATTTGCAAATATACAATGTTTGTTTATATACAAAAATAAAACAATAAAATGTAAACCTCATGCCGTATCTGAGAGAAAGTAGTACGCCCTGTGGTATGAGCTATGCCGTGAGCTCGTCGGCTTTTAGCGTTCCTACTTGCACTTTTCTATAACAGGTTCAACGAATGTAAGTATGTAAATATGATTTGTATGTTTACATATCATAAATATAACGTAATTGTATACCTCAGTATCGGAAGTACGCCAATACTCCACAAGTTGTTCCCACTGGCTTGGCACAACGTTCATAGGAACATCATCCTTCAGATTAGGATCAGAACTTCTAGGCTTGAAATACTTAGCCTTAAGCTTATTCTTGTGATCCTTCCATATGCTGTGGCAGTTTTTCATGCAGATTGGCTTGTACTCCTCTGGACATATATTCAAATTGTCCTATAAAACACAATTTCAAAGTTTAAGGCTAAGTATAACACAAATTTGGATTTCAAATTTGTGGACAAAAATATACTTTTACCTTCACATCATTCCAGATAGCATCAACAATATCATCAGGCACATTGTTCCAGTCAATAAAAGTAAGAGGAACAATGTTACCATTCCACATAATAATGCCAAGTTGAGTAGTTAACTTGGCCACGTTATCCCCTATTGGGCAGTAATTTCCATCAAATTGTATGTCCAGCTTTTTACCAGTACCCCACTCTTTAATGCCCTTGGCACATCATCTACCACGCCTAGTCGAGGTTGATGAAGAACTAACATGACCTGCGATATACAATAATAATAAACAATATGCAATGGTAATAAACAAATGCAAATTTAAATAATGTGAATACAAATCATATCAAATAAACCTGAGGTGGGCTGTGAAGAAGTCGAAGGGTCTGCAAAATACAATGAGAATAAGCAAGTTATATATAATGAGCATAAATAAATGTATGTGTAAATAATTTTCATACAAATCAAAGCAAATTTATATACCTGCGGATGGCTCATAAGCTGATGATGATAGCTGCAGTGGTGCCACTAATGGTGGACGCACCGATGGTAGGCGTGGAGGCTGAGTACATGGTAGCTGTTGTGGTACCACTGATGGTGGTCGATACGGTGGTACTAATGGCCCCTCAGATGGTGATGGCACTAATGGCCCCTCCGATGCTGGCCGATGTGATGCCGCCTCTAATGGTGGTGCTACTGATGTCTTGTTATGTAGCACATCGGACATCATGCGCTGGGGATTATCAGGCTTCCTCTTCCTTCCCATAATAATCTGCAAGCAATATAACATTAATTGACATTAGAAACATAGACAATGGTTTGTCATCAACTATAATATGACATTAATTGAACTAATACAATTACAAAGACAAAGTAAATTAAGAAATTGATGATTAACTACAACCTTGGCCTTAATTGAATTACTAATGTTGATTAAATATCACTTATTTGAACATCAACTGCTTCTTCGCAGCTTCCCTCACCCAACCAACTTCTTCATCACGAAGCATTATATTTTCTTCCAATTGTTGGCTCATGTATGGCTCGATTTGTGGATCAGTCGAACTCATATCAAATAAACCTCTTTGAGACATCTTCACCACGACTTGCCAGCCTGGTTGTAACGGGTCTGCAACATACCAAACTTGCTCTGCTTGGGACGCCAAGATGAAAGGTTCATTGGTAATTCGATCATCTCGGTACAACAAATGATTGAAGTTCACCAACGTGAAATTGAAGACATCTTCTTTCTTTCCATGAATGTTGTCAATCCAGTCACACTTAAACAACACATGTTTATTCTCATTGGAATATCGAATCTCAACAATATCTGTCAATTGTCCATAATAGTACACGCACCCCGACGAGGATTCTTGTCTTTTCGACTAGCATAACTCATGGTATCTGCCTTCAAAGCTACACCACAATTTTGTGTGGCTCGACGATCATCCATGGCCTTTACGCGATACCGAAACCCATTCAGTATATACTCGTTGAACCTCATTGCCAGGTTATGAGGACCATTTTCCAATAGAATAATCTCTTTAGAAAATATGACATCAGTAGTCCTTTGCAAAGTTTGGACCTATTTAGCACGAAAATGTAAAATTTAAAATGTAGATCAACTTAAGTAACTTGAATCTATAGAGTTAAATACATACATGTTCCTTGAACCAAATGTGAAAAGTTTCAAAATGTTCACGCCGAAGTTGATGATCGTCGACACGAGGCATTTTGAGCTTAAGTACTTCAAGGTGTTTGCTGTGTAGATTGAAATTTTAGCAATACAATAAATTTAGTTGAAAATTCAAGAAAACATAATAAAATATTGAGTGAGTGACTTAACCTACTTTATGAATGGTTGAACCGCGCTTGTATTGAATAAGATGTACCGATGAGCTTGTACCCAAGAAATATTATCAAGATAAAAGCTTGTGTTTTCACCAATAGCATGACCCAAATTATCATCACCACTGTAGTTCCTTACGGGTCGACTAGATTTGGTTTCCACATCATTGAGATATTGTGCACAAAAATTCATGCATTCTTCCATAAGATATCCTTTAGTAATTGATCCTTCAGGGTGAGCTCTATTACGCACGTATTGCTTCAAAGTAAGAAGATACCTCTCAATTGGATACATCCATCGAAACTGAATCGCTCCACCCAATAAGGCTTCATCAACTAGATGTATAGGCAAGTGCTCCATTATATCAAAAAAGCTCGGAGGAAATATTTTCTCTAGATGACAAAGTGTTATAGCGATACGATCTTGAATATATTGCAAATCCGTCGCACGATTCACTTTTGAACACAATTGTCTAAAGAAATTGCTCAATTCAATCAAGGGTTCAATTACATTCTTCGGTAACGATCTTCGAATAGCCAATGGAATAAGTTGTTGCATCAGAATATGACTATCGTGGCTCTTAAGACCCCCAATACTTCTATCATGTGAGCACACACGACGTGATATATTGGATGAATACCCGTCGGGAACTCTTACTTCCTTCAACACTTTCAAGAACAAATCTTTCTCATCCTTGGTCATCGTGAATTGTGCTGGTGGTAAATAGGCTTTATTCGACCCTCTTAACTGTAAATGTAGGGGTTTTCTAATATTCATATCTTGTAAATCATGCCGAGCATTAACACTATCTTTCGATTTTCCTGCAACCCCTAATATTGTCCACAACACATTGTCACAAACATTCTTCTCTATATGCATCACATCGAGGTTGTGTCTTATTTAGATTGTGCTCCCAATATGGCAATTCATAAAAGATACTCTTTTTCTTCCAACTGTGGGTGCGATGTCCAGCTTTCTCCTTCTCTACTTGTCTCATATGCCTCTCCTTAAGGTCATCCCTCTTGTATTGGGTTAAAATACCCTCAGATTCTAATTGTAGCAACATCTCAGTTCCAGACAACAATTTTGGTTTGAGTCTGACTTCCTAACTACCATCAAATGATATTTTATCCTTTCGAAATTTATGGCCAGTAGGTAAAAATCTGCGATGACCCAAGTATGATTGTTTCCTACTATGCTTCAACCAACATGATGTAGTTTCCTTATTGCAACAAGGACATGCATATTCGCCTTTAGTGCTCCATCCTAACAAGTTTGCGTATGCAGGAAAATCACTAATTGTCCACAGTAAAGCTGCATGCATTTGAAACATTTGATTTGTTGATGCATCAAATGTTGACACACCCTCATTCCATAGTTCTTTCAACTCCTCAATCAACGGTTGCATATACACATCAATCTTGTCACCAGGTCACCAGGTCACCAGGTCCTTTCGGGCCGTCAATAAGCACGGATAAAATTAGAAATGGTTGCTTCATGCACATCTATGGCGGCAAATTTTATGGAATGAGCACAACAGGCCAAGTGCTATGAACTATGTTCATCGTCCTGAATGGGTTAAAACCATCAGATGCTAAGCCAAGCCTTACACTTCGGCAATCATTACTAAAGTCAATATTCCGACGGTCAAAATCTTTCCATGCAAGGGAGTCAGCAGGATGCCTGAAGACACCATCATCAGTTTGTTCCTCTGCATGCCATCTCATTAACTTGGCCGTCTTGGATGACATAAACAACCTCTGCAACCTTGGCTTTAAAGGAAAATGCCTCATCTGTTTTGCAGCTATTCGTTTGTCACCTTTGTTAGGACCATTTGAACCACCATCACCATGTGATTTCCATCTAGAACTGTTGCATATGACACATTTATCAAGATTGGCGTCCTCGTTTCGAAACAACATGCAACTGTTGGGACATGCATCCCACGTCTCATACGTGAAGCCCAAATCTGTTGTAACCTTTTGAGCTTTATAATATGAGTCCGGGAGTTTCACACCCAACGGGAACGCCTCATTTAATAACTCAAGCAACATGTCAATAGACTTGTCTGTCCACTGATTAAGCACCTTCAAATGTAAAAGTCGAACAATGAATGACAAAGATGTGAACTTCTGACAACCCGAATACAATTCACTTTGTGCATCTTGAAGAAGTTTGAAATACTTTGCAGTCTCTGCATTTGGACCGAGCTGGGGTTTAGATACATGGGGATCAGGCCCCTGTGGTTCATTACCCTCAACACTTGTACCGGCATGTGGATTTCCCATAGCCCCTTGTATCATTCCAATCATATCATCCCCAATGTCTGAATTAGCTAATGTTTCATTCTCTCTATTACCATGCAGAGATACGTAAGATTCCCCATGATTAATCCAATGTTTGTATTTTTTTTAAAAACCATTCAAAATCAGATGCTCCCGTACACCCTCTCATACAAAATAGTATCGATTCTCACACTTCCTACACGGACAACTGATCATCGAACCTTCAACCCTATTGATGTAGGCAAACACAAGGAATTCATCAATCCCATTAATGTATTCGCTCGACATCCTATTTGGCAAATCAATCCAACTCTTATCTATTATCTGTACACATCCACAAAAATATCTCATCAAAGTAACTCTAAATATAATACCTTTAACTCAAACCTATTCGAAAAAATACTCAAAACTCATCTATTTAAGTTTGTCTAAATAGAAGGTTTAATAAAGGTAAATGAATACAGATATGTTTGGTCTCAGTTTCGGTTTTTCACTATTGTTTTGTCTCAGTCTCGGTTCTTTACCAAGCCATTCAATATGAGACACCACCCAAAGAAACCACAGTGTGAGAGTTGAGACCAAACATAATTGAAAACACACAAAAATAATAAATAAATCAAGCACAAATATACAGCAAGATTTATTTAATTTTCTCACATCACTAAAAATATAAACAAGATTTACACCAAAATTAGTCTAGTTAATGGGGTCTGGAAGGAGTAAACTATAGTCTCAGAGGGGTGTGTTCAATGGAAATGAGGGGTAATATGATAAAAATAAATCATTAAATAACTTATTTGAGTGTTCCCAAACCATGCCTTAATACATATTGAATGCCTCTTTATCAAAATAATTTTAATTGTGAAAGTTGGAGATATTGTTATAATCTCAAATTGAGAGAACTTGAGGGCCTTGTGTGGCGAGGATCCCGTTTCAACGATCCGAACCGTCCATTTTGTAGGACACTCCGTGTATATTATCTATGAAAAAAATTAAGTTAATCCGATAATCCTAACATTTTCATGTTATTATGTTTGTCTTCAAAAAAATGGACGACAAGTATGTATTTGAAGATAAACCATCAATTTTTTTAGAAACAAATTCAATAAGATAAAAAGGCTACGATTATCAAATCAACTTATTTTTTTATGAATGATGTACACAGAGAGCCCTACAAAATAAATGGTTCGGATTATCAACACCGAACCTAAGGTGAGCTCCATAGACCCCTCAAGTTCTCTGAAGTTAAGATTTAAACTTGAAAGAAACCTAACCCATGTAGAATTATCACAATTTCAATTTATTAATAGTTTGGATACATGACTTATAGTGTCAAAAAAGTATCTGATACTTCGCAAAATTAACATCAAGCATCAAATACATTTAGGAATTATCAGATACATATCCGTGACAATTTGAAGAGTATCGGTATCTGATATGCGTAAGACACAAATACAACTCCCTTTTAAAAGTATCTGTGCTTCATAGGTTATGAGGTTTAAAAGGCACTGGTGGAGCAGCACCAAAACATATTAGTGAAAATGATTCTTCCAACCTAACTACAATGGAATGTAATGCAAATACCTCCCTAAGCAACCACTCATGAAATTCTCTATTAATGTGGGGTGATCAATTTTCAACAAGGTATAGTATATAATAATTATATTTAAACATATATATATCATTAGTTACCTTGAACAAACCATCTAATGCAACCCTAGTGACTCAACTAGATATTTTAAATAAAATTTACAGTATTAAAAAAAATAAAATTAGAATATGAGTAATTATAAAGGGCCTCAACTAGATATTTCAAAGTCATTTTTTTATTAAAAAAATAATAATAGTAAATAAATAAATTTACAAATAGAAAAAAAAATTATATTCATGTATATTTTTTTTTATTTTTTTTTGAACAGGTAATACATACATATATATATATATATATATACAGAGAGAGAGAGAGAGAGAGAGCATACCTGAGTAGCTGTCGTCGTCGAAGCACCACCGCACCACCGCTAGCCCTTTGCCACTCGTCGTCGTCGCACCACCGCTAGCCCTTCGCTGTTCATCGCTCGTCGTCGCCACACCATCGCTAGCCCTTTGCCGTTCGTCGCTTGTAGCTCGTTTGGGGATTTTGGGGGAAATAAATTTTGTTTCAAACAATTTTAGGGATTTCGATCCAACTGAGCGGCAAGATGAAAGGGAAGAGGAGGGGGAATTTTTTTTTACTTTTTGCAACGGGAAGGTTTACACCGTCGCAAATGATACATAATTATTAATAAACCGACATCGTTTTGGTAATCAATTTTTCGCGCCGGACATTTGCCGTCGCAAATTGTCGAGTATTTGCGACAGCACACTTATGCCGTCTCAAAAATTTTTTGTTTGGCGACGGTTCAACATGCCGTCGCTAATACTTTCGCATTTTAACACTTGCCCATGCAGTTTTATTACCGACGGTTAAACGCCGTCGCCAAAACTATTTTTTGCGACGGTTTATTTTGCCGTCGCAAAAGACCATTTTTTGCGATGGGAAACACACCGTCGCAAATGCTTCCGTGTTTTTTGCCCTCTTTCCTTATAATGTGTATTTGAGAAATAACTTCCCATTAATTTCAAATAATTCATAATATCAAGCATTTTTAAAATTTTTTCCAATGAAAATAATTATTCATTAGTTTAAATAATTCAACACATCAATCTAGTGTTTTCATAATTAAGCCGTTGTTTGGGAAGTTGAGGTTGGGGCTTTTTTGGCTAAAATAATCACAAAAAAATAAAATAGGTTTTTAAGTCTAATAAGACAAAACATCACATCCAACCCATAATCATTACATTCTTTTTCTCATAAAAAATCAAAAAACCTAAAAAAATCTCCCCAAACGAGACTTTTTAGCCCCAGACTAAAATAACTAAAAAGTTAAAAAATTAAAAAGTTAACTCACTTCCTAAATGAACCCTAAGATGTCTTTTTATTTTATTTTTATAAACTAGTATAATAACTAAGGGTGTGTTTGATTGGGCGGACTGGATAAGCGAGGATTAGAATCTATCGGACTTGAGTCTTGGGATTGTGAATCCCCCGGACTATTTGGTCGGATTGGATATGTATCCTGTGTTTGTTTTTTCATGAGATTAGATGTCTGGAAATGACTATTTTTAGTGAATCCAACGTTTGGTTGGACGGACTGGATAGGATAAATGAACAAAAGACTATTTTGCCCTTTTTCAATTGTTTACTAAGGAATAGCAATATTAAACATATCTTTAATATTTTAATTATTTTTAATTAAATAAATTTGTTTTTTTAAAATAAATAAATAAAATATCAATAAAATTTGTTTTAAATCATTACTGTATAACAAATCATTATTTTTTTTACATACAAAACGTTACTGTGTTTGTTTTTTTACATACAAAAAATATCATTAATTTAATAATATAAATTAAATTTATTTTTTTTACATATATTTATTTTTTTACACAATTAAATAAATAAATAACCACTAAATTTATTTATTTTTTACACAATAATAAAACACCTGTTACAATTTAAATAATGAAATTAAATAAATTATAAACAAAATTTGAAAATAAAATATCAATAAAATATCTATAAAAAATTATTTTAAAAAATTAAAAATAAAACATTAATAAAAAGTTAAATAAAATTATTTTATTTTTAAATTGAGACATTTAAATTTTATTGAATTTTATTAAATATAATATATAATTAAATAGTAGAGGGTCAAAATTGTCATTTTCGCATCTAATCCCAATAGTGATTAGTCCCCCAAAACAATCCCAACCCCCCCCAGGACAGGATAGTCCCCCATATGGGGGACATGGAGTCCGACGGACTAAAAAAAAAATCAAACAACGGATAAGGAGGGAGGCCAGACATGGAGTCCAAATAGTGGATAGTCCCCCCCCCCCCTTTATCCCCCCAATCAAACACACCCAAAAAATTTAAAAACTATTCTTTTGCTTATTTTTTTAAGGCACAAAGCAACGGCTTTCCTGCTTTGAGCCAAAGGCGACCTTGATTCCAATGGAAAAGGTTTGGGACAAGATAAGATTGTGAGTATAGTAGTAGGAAGATTAAAACTCACATTAATGGTTCAACAAGGTATTTATTATTATTATTATTATTTTTATCAATATAAGAAGAAAAAAAAAAAGGAGAATTATTTATAAGTCCTATTTCGGACACTTATGTTACATATAGTCCTAAGTAAAAACTTATATTCTCGTAAGTCCTATGGGAAGTTACTTGACACATTTACCCTTAATAGTAGCTGTTAATATCATAAATAATATAAAAAGCCATATATAGGAAAATGAATATTACCATAAATCATATCCATATACATTAATTTTGAAATTCAAAAACACGTTATTTATGGAAATTAAATGATCAGTTTGGCAAAATTGTAGGGGTAAAAAAGAAATAGATATGTTTTGTGCCTCTACGCTAATGTAAACAGCTGATTCAGTTGATAACATTTCGAAACTCACCACGAACAGAAGAAGGGACGCGATTCGACGGAGACGTTCAAGGAGAAGGTGATAACGGTTACTGTTTCCAGTGAAGGAGGAAGAATGATGACTCCGAAACGTAAGTGTGAATTTGCCCCTGTTTTGCAATGTTCATTTATTTGATTTTTATTAACAACCCAAAACTAAGGTTTATGTGACCTTCAGTGGTAATATGTTTTGTTAGTTGTATGTTTTGTGAGAATTGTGATATATAATTGATTTTACAATTTCCGAATTGGAAATAGTATGTATGTTGGGGTTGTATGATAGGGGTTCTGCGGGTTGACCAATGTGGGTGATTTGTGCTTGATTCATTATTGTATTAGGTTTGCTAGACTATTTTGGGGGGCCACAATCATATTCATTAATGATTTTTTTTTTTTTTTCAATCCGAGCATAGTATTAGGTTTGGTAGACTATTTTGGGGGTTTCTCATTGCAGTACGATGTCGTTTGGTTATGCGACTTAACTTTAAAAAACCAATTGTTGAATGTGAATGGTGCCATGTCTTGGTGTTGTGTGTTGTACAGTTAATGAATGTGATTGTGGCCCAATATGAAATTAGTGTCGGATGTGAGTGGAAGCACATGTAAGTTAGACTGTGTGTATAGTGCCACATGTGGTACGATGTCGTTTGGTTGATTTCACTCAAATATACAAGTAAGTTGTCGAACGTGGCTGGTGCCACGTCCTATGTTGATCTGCTTACATGTTTGTGAATTTGTCAAGATATTCGAGGGACAGTGTTTGTAGATTGTGACATGGAGAGAAACAAAAAATGTAACATGATTTGGGTTGTGTGGTTGTGATTTCATGTAAGCATATGAAGAGGTTACGTTTGTGTTGATAGTAGTTTTCGTTGACAAGCTTCACGTAACACATTTTCTTTTATTTTTGGGTTCAGATTATTAAAGGAATTGGCATGTCTAACAGTATTTATGGTCACATGGAGTACTTCACATTCACTTTTTGAATCATGGTCATACATGTGGGTGCGAAATTACTTCTAAATTTCTGAGTTGTGTGACAGTAAATTTCATTATAATGTCTATTGGAATTCACGGGAAGAATATTACATGTTTGAACTGTGAATGTGCAATGAATATGTAGGACACAATCGGGTATGTAGAAAGTGTCACATCACGTTTGTGTTTGTAGTAGTTTTCAATGACAAGCTTCACGTAGCACATTTTCTTTTATTTTGGGGTTCAATTTATTGCATTAATTGGCATGTCTGTATGTATTTCATGGTTACGTCGAGTACTTCACAGTCACATTTTGAATCATGGCCGTGCATGTGAATGCAAAATTACTTCTAAATTTCTGAGTTGTGTGACGGTAAATTTCAATATAATGTCTATTGGAATTTGTGGGGAGAATATTACGGCCTTGTTTGGTTTGTTTTTCAGAAAAAAATTTTGAAAAAAATTCTCTACAAACAAATTTTCAAGAGTAATCAAACCAAACAAATTTTTTCAAAAAAAAATCTCAAAATTTTGTTTGGTTACCTACTTTCCAAAATCACTTTCTCTCTCATACACATTAAATCAATCACTTTTTTTAAAATTCTCTCTCCAAAACAATTCTTTAAAACCAAATCTGAAAAAAGGCAAACGAAACAAGCTTTCATATTTTTTATCTCAAAAACTACTCTACAAATACAAACCAAACACACCCTACATGTTTGAATTGTGAATGTGCAATGAATATTTTGGAGATAAAATTCACAACCTTGGTTTTTTTGGGGTTCAGATTATCACATTAATTGGAATGTCTGACATTATTCACGGTTACATCAAGTACTTCTCAGTCACATTTAAAACCATGGTAGTGAATGTGGCCGCTTAATTATTCACAAATTTCGGAATTGTGTGACGGTAAATTCTGCTAAAATATCTCTTGGATTTCGCGGGACGATTATTACATGTTTGAACAAAGAATGTGCAATGAATATTTAAGTCACAACAAGACATGCACAAAGTGTCACATTACGTTTGTGTTGATAGTAGTTTTGGTTGACAAGCTTCACGTATCACATTTTCGTTTATTTTTGGGTTCAAATTATTGTATTAGTTGGCATGTCTGACATTAGTCACAGTTACGTCAAGTAATTCTCAGTCACATATTCACATAAGTTTTCAGTAGGATCTTGCTTGTATACGAAATGTGAAATATTTGTGGCATTTTTTTTTAGGAGGCGCAATTAAAGGTACACAACAGAAAGGCTGCAAGGCAAAAGTGAGCAGCTGGTAAGGGACTACAACTGGTAAAAGATGACGGTCTCAAACTCCGTCACAGAATGTGAACGCATTAGGGCAAAGCAGTATCCGAAAAGGAAAGAAGCTGAAATATAAGCCTTAACAATGACTGAACAAACAACCAAGATTTTGCTACCGTTCCAACATTGCTGGAATTGTGAAGCTGGTGGCAACGTCGAAATTGAAGGATGAGCATTTGTATTATCTTTAGAAAACACTGTTCTAGTTGCTGTTAGATGCGATGCGAAAAACCGATCTAAACCAACATGAATTCCAAAAATGATATGACATTGTAATGAGGATCATTCAGACATTTGTTCTAGAAAAGTCTGCTTTCATGATTGGTGGTAAACACATTAAGTTGACAAGTATCGATATGCAATTAATATTTAGAATTCATGGTGGTAAGAAGAGTTTAGATGTGTCACATGGGCCAAGACTTCCAACTGACTTCATCCAACGAAAGTGTCCCAACATAGCACGCATAAACTTGAAGACTATTAAGGAACTATTAATAGATGCATTACTCGGGAACACTACTGAGGACTACCAAGATGTAGCAAAATTACTGTGTTTGTATTTGTGTGGGAAGTTATTCTTTGCTACGTCAGGCGAGACCGTGGGATGGGGGTTCGTCCGGGTTATAGAGGATCTAGAGAACAGAAAGGCATATGATTAGGCTGGAGCAATCTGCACAACTTTGATGGAGTCAATTAAGGGATTTTACTCTAAGCCTGAGAAAGTTACTGGATGTGTTACTGCCCTCCTTGTAATTGCTCTGTTTTTTTGTTTTTCCCATAATATAATTTTGATTTTGTTTGGTAGCTTTGGTACGTGTATTTGTTTTGAACATTTTTTACAGCTAATGTTTTTAACCCATGGTCACACAGTTTTGGATATGTGAGCACACCAACTTGATACAAGTAGATCATAGAGATGGATTTCCGAGGTTTATGAAATGGAATATCAGCAAGTTAGTCACAAAGATAAGAGCAGTGGACATTGAGCAACCATATAATGTTAAAGTATGATTTTGTGTACCATTAGAGTAAATATTAAATGTGGCAATTACTATTTTTGATTTTTTATTTTTAAATTGTTTGCAGTTTGTGGTAGGAGATCTGCACATTAGTCATTCTGAACGGCACTTCACGAAGACGAAAGACGTTACAGAAATTGGAGCAAAGACCGAATGTTCAAATCGCAATGGGGTTGGTGGGAACATGGAGTCAACAACTAGGACAAATGTAGATGGCAGTATTTTGGGTTCAATTGATGGCATTAGTGTCCATAGACTGGACAACATAAAGCGAAATGTACAAAATGAAAGAGATGTTAACAGAGGTGGTGCTGAGAGTAATGATCAGTGTACTGGCAAAGCGTCACGTCTCAAGAAAAACCAGAGAGCACTGGTTAAAATTGGTGTGCTTGAGATAGAACTCCAATGTAAATCTGATGTCATATTTGCATTAGAGACAGAACTGGCAACAATGAGGGCAGCGTACGAAGAAAAATGTAGCAAGTTAGAACATGAAATCACAGTGACCAATAACCAGAAGGAATGTGACATTAAAAGGATGAAGCATCTAGTGGATGAACCTAACGACAAAAACACAAAGCTCGTGGAACAGTTGGAGGAGTACACACAGTCCATAAATACACCCAAGTAGCTGCTAATGTACAGGAGATGAAGCAAAGTAATGAGGAAATCTACCACTGTGAGGCAAACGTACTTGCTATTATGCCATTGTCAACATCATTTCCATCTGATGTGAATGAGAAGACAGAGTTACCAGGTGTCACAACCCAAACCCGCCCCTATAGGTTTAGCATAGTAACCGGCCAGCAATCCGTGAATTACCAAAGGCCTCTGAACAGATTAGCAAATAGTAAGGGGCTGCGGAAGCAATAATACAAAATAAACAAGGTCCAATGAGCTGTGATAATGTACATGGGACGGAACATTTCAAAACTTATATGTATATATGCATAAACATGCCAGTCCAGGTACACAATATTTATAACATGTACAACCCAAGACCTGCCTTTACAAAACATATACAGAGACTAGCATGAAATACAAAAACAGCCATAGCATTAGGCTTCGATCGGAACCTCCTCGGGAGGCACAACGGATGGCTGACAAAAACAAAACAGAAAGCCGTCAACTCTAGCCCTGGTCATGTGCCATCTCACCTACATACATAATATAAACTGTGAGCGAAAGCCCAGTGAATAATAATAGAGTAAAGGGTTTCAATGAATGAGTTCGTACAGGTTCAGAAATCACAATCCAGATTTGCATCAAATTCATCATTTATCCAGATCATATATATAGACAGAAATCATAAGTCATGATTAATTTACGTGATACATCCATTAGCATTAACAGAACAGAACAGAATAGAACGCATACGCGTGAGGTTACGAATAACCAGTTCCATAAAGGAACCTCCGAATCCGCAAATAGAGAATAGAGTAAGGCCGACAGGCCTCCGATGCAGGTAACAGAGTGCAGACAGAAATAAGTTCCATGAAGGAACCTCCGATACCGGGTAACAGCTAATAGATATCACATGATGCTAAGGATGTCACGAAATACATATCAGAAATTGAACAATCATTCATTGTACAGAACATATCATTTCGGAAAACATATCTTATTTTATCACACAGAAAGTAGATACAGTTTGAACATAACTTTACTAAATTATTACTCACAGTTGGCCTTAAAACAGACAAACGGAGCAGATTGATCACATGACACGCAGCACGTGACCTACATAACACATAACGGACACACACTTGAAACACACATTCTAATCACATAAACTTATGTCGTTAGTTCTTAATGTGTTTCTAACCTTAAAGCCTCACTATAGAGTCTTAAACATGGCCTAGGAATGCCTAGGATGAAATGAGGATGCAAAGATGCCTTGGAAAACATTTTTCAAAATTTACTGAAAACAGGAATCTCGCTCGAGCGTAGCTTTCTTCACTCGAGCGAGCTTGCCAAAACAGAGGGGTCACTCGAGCGTATACTCCTTCGCTCGAGTGGTCTGTAAAAATGCAAAAGTACTGGTTGTTGAATTTTTACACTTGATGCACGCCCGATACTCACTCGAGCGTGAGACACACTTTTCGCTCGAGCGTAGGTCTTGTCGCTCGAGCGTGCGTTTGCATGTGCGTGCACTAAAAACCTGAGAGTTCGCAATTTACACTCGAGCCACCATTCCTTCGCTCGAGCGTAGCTCTGAACAAATGATGGTCGCTCGAGCGTGGAATCCTTCGCTCGAACGAGGAAGCCAAATTCTAGAATTTCTAGATTTGCCTCCCAAGCTCAAACCAAGCATTCAACTACCCAAATCTCAACCTCTTGGGCCCATTTTCTGGAAAAACACTTTAAACTCATAGTATAACATGTTTTAAAGATCAATTTAAGAAATCAAAGCCTAAAGGTGAGTCAATTAAACACAATTTCAAACAAACTTCTAAGAAATATTAAATAACAAAACATGCAAGTGTTCATTTGAATTCAATGCTCCAAAAATGTAACCAAATGCAAGATTACACTCAAAATCATGATGAACTCATGGACTATAACTAGAATATGGTCTTGCATGCAAGAATTTCCATGAAAACACTTCAAATTGTTATGATATGGACATGCATGCATGATTTAAGCTCTAATTCAACATGTTTAATTCAATTCTTGTCTTAGATCGCTAATGTCTCATGAATCATGCAAGAAATGACTCGAATTCACAATCAAGAAGGTAATTCTCCTACCTTAAGTCTTGAATTCCAAGTATGGAGGCTCAATTATGAAAATTCCTCTACAATTCTTCAAGTTCCAAGCCAAAAACTCTTGTTGAAGCTAAGTCTCTTCTCCTCTCTCACTCTCCTACGTTTTGTCTCAAATATGGCTGAGGAAATGATATATGGAGTATGCTAATCAAGTCCCAAACAAGTCTCTTAGAGGTGGTCCACCAAGTGGTAGTTTCGTAAATAATTGAACTAATGTAATTTAGCATTATTTAATCTAATTTAATCATTCCAAATCAAATTTTAATTAAACTTACCATAAAATTCTATAAATCCTAACTAATACTTAACACAAAACAATTTCGGAATCGGGCGCCGATAAGGCTTTCAATTTGCAGTTCAAAGCTGAAACATGAACAGATCATTTTATGGCAAACAGATAGAAACACAAAGATAATGCAATACACATGCAAATTAATTCCAGATTCCTTCTAAATTATTGTTAAGCATAATTAATCATGTTTTAGCATTAATCGAAGGTCGAGGTTATTACACCAGGGGTGAATATTCATATGACCCCGATCAACGACATTGGGCATGCGACATGTGATGTGGATTTAATGGCTAGTATTAATCAAAACACTGGAACAACTGCGTTGCAGAACTCGCTTGTGAGAAACATTAAAAAAAAAGTAGGAAGGAGCATAAATTGCCAGAGTATGAATATCCACTGGTTTTGGGGAGGCTGATAAAACCATCTAATAGTGGTGTAGTCAATGGGGGTAAGTGTGCCAATAAACAAAAAATGGAAGATGAGATCATTGAGGTTGACAACATTGCAGACCCAGATAGGACATTCTCTCAGTTCGACTTGACTAATCGTTTACCGATCTAGAAGTTGTTATCAACGCAAAAGAAAGACAAGCTTAAAGAAACATACGAGAAAGGAGGTGACATATAGGTTTTGCAACTTGCTCTTACCATTTTGCATTTGTACATGAATTTATTGCTCAAAAAATGTATTGTAGTGTGCAAGTCTGGACTGGGTAGAATGGTACCAACTCTGTGTCTTTCAAAGACATACGGGCGATCGTTAAAGGGCTGACACTACGAGGCAATGTAAGTATGGTATTTCTAATTTTTCATAAAACTTCTGAAGCTTCTTCATATAGAATGCAATTTACGTACATGTATACAAGAGAAGGAAAATAATAATTGTTTTTTTTTCCACATAGGTGATTGATGTATACGCAGAAATGCTGATGTACGAGCAGCAGATGAAGGCGCCTAAATCCATGGATGAAGAAAAATTATATATTTTCAGCACATTATGTTTGGTAAGACATGCAATTGATGAAATGAATATAGTCATTTTTAGTTTGTGCTTTTTAATTTCCAAAATGAATGTCTGCAGCCTACGATAAGAGATGTGGTCGAAGATGTACGTGACAGGTACTTGGCAATGCGTGCCTCGCATGCCCTGAAGGCCAGATATATTCAATTCCCAATCCACTTAGATAACCATTGGACACTAATGGTTTATGACACTGAGGAGGGGTTTTGGATGCATTACAATTCTATGAAACCAAGACATGGGAGGGAAGACAAACATTACTGGGAAACGTGGATGCTGGTTAGTAAACATCAATTATTTACTTGCAGTGATATTTGTATTTTATTTTGGACAACAAAACTAATTATTGTAATATAAATTTGACAATAATATAGAAATCCTACTTTGAGGATTACATAAATCGGAGACTGAAGGTGGGCACAGTTGAAACACAAGACTTGGTGAAGGAGCTTCTAGTGGTTGATTATTGTCTACAACAAAAACCAGACTCGTAAGTTTGTTACGTTTCTTTGCAACGTATGCCATTCATGTTTCTGTGCATTGCACGTGGTCTACTTTGACATTGTTACTAATGACTTAAATTTTCGTAATAGGAATGATTGTGGAATTATAGTATGCTTCATTATGAAGCAACTTGTGCATCACCTAGATGTTGACAAGTCAATGGGAGAGGAGAGCTGTAAAACGATGCGAGCCAGTATGGTGAAGTCATTTGTGAATGACAGAAGAAGGTCATTTGTGGCTGGCAATTGACTATCTTCCGATGGTGGTATATGGGTGCAAATTTGATATTTTGGGTATATAATCACACTAAATTTGTTTTGGAATGGTATAAAAAGTTTGCTGGTACAGGAAAAATTAGAAGTTTTTGGTTGCATTGTTAATATGGATTACTAATTCGTACATTTTGTTTTGGGAATAGGCAACAATGGTTAATTGATTTTTTTTTTGTATGCACTTTATTTTGTTAATATGGCTTTATGTGTCACGACCCAACCCGGTACCCAAAGACTCGGCGTCGTAACAAGATTGAAATAATGTAATTCGGATAATTCTGTAGTCACAGCACAAGCGGATAAATTAAATAAATTAAAATAAATAACTGGGTACCAACTGTTTATTTAAAAGGAACTAAAACATAGTTACTTGAACTTCATTGTACTACAAAATTCTAATAATAAAAGATAGAAAACAAAATAACATAGCGATTCATTTTCCCATCTTGATCCCGCTAAACTTCGTCACCTGAAAGGGGTAACAGCTATAAGCAAATAGCAGAGTGAGAAATATTATACTATGAGTGTAGGGGCATAAAATGGCCATGGATATTTATTTAAGCTAAAATATTAACATAAATTGGGTTGAGTTGAATACACAATTTAATTAAGTGCCAGAAACTAAAATAATCACTGTAACCACGGTACATCACTAAAGTAACAATTACTACAGAGGTCAATGGATCCATGACAACACTGGACCACGAAGTAGTCAAATACTAGTCAATGGTTATTTTAAGTCCCCCAAGGCATGAGACTCCCATGGTGGTACTCACAAAACATATTTTCATATAAGGTCATAATCAAATATTCTTTAAAATATAAACAAACATATCCATGGGTTTCCTTTTAAGCAAATAGGGTTCAGAAATAAATCCACGTAACTGAAATGTTTATAAAACATAACTTTTATTAATATACTAACAAAACATAACTAGTATAAAATAGATTTTGGTAAGTCAAAACATCAGTAAAATACATTTTAGTAACTCAAGATATAATATAACTCACCTTAACTTAATTCCTTTATCCTTTCTTTCCACCACCACTCAAGATGCTCACCCGTGCGTCCTCTTATCTACTTTCTATTTTTTTTCTTTCTGTTGCCTTAACATGCCACTCTTTCCTATTTATAGGAAGGTAAATCGTGGGTAGCAAGTCACAGAAAGTTCTGAAATTTTGACGTGTGTAAGTCTCCGGTCCACCCTTATCCATTTTATTAATTAACTTGTTTGAATTCTATCTTTTGCTTGACCATTGACTAATCCATCTTCTTAGGACTTCGACATATTTTGACCATCTTGACCATTTTTTTAATTTAAAAGTTATTACCTTCTTTGGTAATTCAAGATGACTCCTAAAACTTACGTATAATGATAAGTTAGGTTCATGTCTAAAAACCTCACTACCCAACTATAAATCATCACTTACCACTTACTAAAATATTTAATGTGTAATATTTCACAACGTATTTCTTTAACCATAAAATTCCCAATCTCCTAAATTATACATTTATTTATTATCATTTATTTATTATTATTATTGTCACTACATGTATATATATACTTTTTATTATTATTATTTTATCGTAATGTTAAATTTAAAACATTCGGGTGTCACATTTCTCCTCTCCTTAAAAGAAGTTTGTCCCCAAACTTGACGTACCTTGATTTTCGAAGAGGTGTGGGTATTTGGCTCGCATTTGGCTTTCAGTTTCTCACGTTGCTTCTTCGACACGATAGTTTCTCCATAAGACCTTTACGAGGGGTATAGTTTTATTTCGAAGGATCTGATCATGACGATCGAGAATCTGTACAGGTTGCTCTTCATATGAGAGATCTTCTTGGACTTCTAGGTTCTCATGATCGACAACATGCTCTGGATCTCGAAGATATCGACGAAGCATCAAAACGTGAAACACATTATGGACATTGGATAGTTCGGGTGGAAGCGTAAGACGATATGCTACAGGACCCATCCTTTCGCGTATCTCGAATGGGCCGATGTAACGTGATCTTAACTTTCCTCTTTTCCCAAATCGGATTACCCTCTTGTCGGTGAGATTTTAAGGAACACATGATTTCCTATTTGAAATTCTAAGTCTCGTCTTCGTGTATCTCAGATAGCTTTTTCCGCGCTCTGGCAAATTGGCGACCATTGGATGAGTTGAATTTTATCACTCGTTATTTGTACAATCTCAGGGCCTAATAATTTTCTGTCTCCGATTTCCGTCCAACACAGAAGTGATCGACATCTCCTTCCATACAGTGCCTCGTACGGTGTCATTCAAATACTTGCATGGTAGCTATTATTATACGTGAACTCCACTAAAGGTAGATGATCATCCCAGTTACCTTTGAGGTCTAGGACACACAAACGTAACATATCTTCCAAGGTCTGGATCGTCTTTTCAGATTGCCCATCAGTTTGGGGGTGATAAGCCGTGCTAAACCTTAGAGTGGTTCCCAAAGCTTCATGTAATTTATTCCAGAAGTGAGACACGAAACATGGGTCTCTGTCGTATACGATTGAAACTGGGGTGCCATGCAAGCGAACGATTTCCTTAATGTAGAGAGTAGCGAACTTAGAAAGGGAGTACATGATTCTGATTGGTAGAAAATGCGCCGATTTCGTCAATCGATCTACGATAACTCATATTGCATCATTCTTCGAGACTGATTGCGGTAGCCCGACCACGAAATCCATAGTAATGTATTTCCACTCCCATTCAGGAATAGGGAGTGGTTGCAACATTCCTGCAGGTCTCTGATGTTCCGCTTTAACTTGTTGACAACACAGGCATTTGGAGACATGGCTTGCTATGTCTTTCTTCATTCCTGTCCACCAGAAGTGTTCCTGCAGATCGTGATACATCTTCGCATTACCAGGATGGATCGCAACTCTCGAGCTATGAGCTTCTACTAATATCTTCTTCTTGAGTTCTGGAAGGTCGGGTACGCAAATTCGATTTCAAAATTTTAGCATCCCATTACTTATTGTAAAGTCAGGATCAGGCGTTTTTCCTTGCTCCTCGTACTTTTTTTTCAAAAGTTTATCTTCACATTGGCGGGCTCTAATTTCTTCAATCAACTCGGGTTCCACGATTATGTTGGCGAGCAATCCATGGATCTTGCGGGGAACGAGGGTACATGCCAAACTTTTGGTCGTTTTTCGACTTAGTGCGTCTGCTACTACATTAGCTTTGCCGGGATGATGATGGATCTCTATATCGTAGTCCTTCATAAATTCTAGCCATCGTCGTTGCCTCATATTCAGTTCCTTCTATGAAAACAAATATTTGAGATTTTTGTGATCAGTGTAGATTTCGCAGGCTACTCCGTAGAGATAATGACGCTAGATTTTGAGGGCGAAGATCACCGCAGCCAATTCTAGATCATGAGTTGGGTAGTTCCTTTCGTAAGTCTTTAATTGGCGAGAGGCATAAGCAATGACCTTCCCGTTTTGCATAAGAACGCAACCCAAACCATTGTATGAGGCATCGCTGTAAATTATAAACCCTTCTGCTTCCGCAGGGGGTGCTGGTATTGAGTCGCTAGACACGTCCTTCAATTCTTGGAAGCAACGTTCCTGTTTGTCCGTCCATTCAAAAGGTGTGTTCTTTTGAGTTAGCTAGGTCAAGGGTGATGCTATCTTTGAGAAGTCTTGCACAAAGCGCTGGTAGTAACCGGCTAGGCCCAAGAAGCTTCAAATTTCTGATACGTTAGTAGGTCGTGGCCAATCCACGATTGCTGCAACCTTTTGGGGATCAACTGAAATACTATCTTTGTTAATGACGTGACCGAGGAAGTGTACCCTAGTGATTCAGAATTCGCATTTTTTCAACTTGGCATAAAGTTTGTGATCACGTAATGTCTGTAGAACTTTTCGCAAGTGGTGTTCATGATCTTCTGGCAATTTGGAGTATATGAGAATATCGTCAATAAAGACAATGATGAACTCGTCAAGATAGGTTTTTAACACTCGATTCATGAGGTCCATAAAGGCCGCTGGAGCAATGGTGACGCCAAATGGCATGACGAGGAACTCGTAGTACCCGTAACGGGTTCTGAAGGCAGTCTTTTCGATGTTTTCCGTTTTGACTTTTAGTTGATGGTAACCAGAACGCAAGTCAATTTTTGAGAACACTTGGGCGCCTTGCAGTTGATCAAACAAGTCATCAATTCGTGGCAAGGGGGTACCGATTTTTTATGGTGACTTTATTTAGCTCTCGATAGTCGATACATAACCTCATTGTACCATCCTTTTTCTTTACGAACAGTACCGGAGCTCCCCATGGTGAGGTACTTGGTCGGATGAAGCCTTTATTTAGCAGTTCTTGGAGTTGAGTTTTTAGTTCTTTCAATTTTGCCATGGACATGCGGTAAGGGGTCTTTGAGATTGGTTGTGTACCAGGTTGGGTTTCAATGGTAAACTCGATTTCCCGATCAACTAGGGTGCCAAGCAGGTCTTCAGGAAATACATCCAGAAATTCTCGAACTACGGGGATCGCATCAAGTGTGGGGGTCTCCTGTTGAGTATCAATCACATAACAAATATAACCACAACAAGCCTTTCTTAGCAATCGTTGGGCTGTTATGAAGGACATAATACAGGGAGGGGGAGAGGCTCCAGTTTCTTCGAAGACAAGCTTGAGTTGGTTTGGTGACCTGAGGAATACCCTTTTGGCTTTACAATCGATAGAGGCACAATTAGCAGCTAATCAATCCATTCCTAAGATTACATCAAAGGTACTAATGTCAAGGGGTATCAAGTCTATGTGTAAGGTTTCACCTTTTAATGATACAGTACAAGATTTGTATACATTAGTACTGAGGGCGGAATTTCCAGAGAGAAAAGACACAAACAGTATGTATCCTAAGGGTTCGGGTGTTGATGTCAACTTGGTAGCAAAGTGTGGTGTAACAAAAAAATGAGTTGAACCAGAGTCAGAGAGAACACAGGCTAAGTGACCACAAACAAAGAGTGTACCTGACACAACATTTTCAGTAACTTCTAGGTTTCCAGGCACCAGGGCAAAAGCTCTTCCTTGGCGTTTTTGGTCCTTTCTCGCTTCTTCAGGTACTGCGGGTTTTCGGACTGGTTCAAAGGGGCGGACGAGCGTTGGACAATTCCTCAGCCAATGGCCAACTTGGCCACATCTAAAGCTTGTTCTCGTATCTTGACGGCATGGTCCCCAATGAATCCATCCACAAGTAGAGCAAGCTGGAGTGGTGCCTCCTTTAGGGTTTGCAGGGCTTTGATTGCTTGGACCGATTGAACTAGTTGTGCTCGTATTTATTCTCTTGGGAGGTGCGACACCGGGCCTTCTGTTATCTCTTTCCCAAAATCGCTTCCTCTGACTTGGCTCCCCAGATCGCAAGGCTTTAATCCCTTTTTCCGCAATATATGCTCGATCTACGACCGCCGCATAGGTTGGTAGTTTCAAAACCTCCAGCCTGTCCTTAATTTCAGGATCCAACCCTGCTTCAAATTTCCTGGCTTTTCGAGCTTCGGTGGGAATGACATATGTCATGACAAGACTAATGTGTGAACTTACTTTCATATTCGGCCATTGTCATGGTTCCTTGCCTTAGATGTATGAATTCTGACGCTTTTTGTTCCTGTAGTGAATTTGGAAAGTACTTTTCATAGAATACTTCTAAAAATCTCACCCAAGTCACAATATCTTTCTTTTCTAGGGTAAAGAGCCACTATTCTTGTGCATCGTCTTTGAAGGTGAAGGTGGCAAAAGTCACCTTCTGTCTTTCTGTGCAAGGTAGTGCGCGGAAGATTTTCTCCATGTCCCTGACCCAGGCCACTGCTACTAGTGGGTTTGGACTGCAGATAAATGTAGTGGGTTTCAACTCCTGAAATTGTTTAATCGTAGTCGGTTCTTCTCGTCTTTCTAATGTCCCATTGGTTATGCTGCTTTGCAAGGCCTGTAAAAAGTTGGTGACTGCCCTTTCCATGAACTGTTCTATTGGGATGGTACCGCTGACTGATGATCCGGTTTCATTTTCTTCATTGGCCATTACTACAAGGCAAAATGATATAAGCGTGACATCACATTGAGACAATTTTGATACAACGTCATATATAACATATTAGTTCTATTATCACTACATTCGTATATACCGCATTAGTTTTGCCATTAATATCACCACTTTCATATATAACATATTAGTTTTACCATCATGTTAATATTACCACATTAATACCATATACACCATTGTTACCATACATAGGGCGTTAGTCTGGCGGCCACAAATTAATGTCTAATCCTACTAATACAAAAAGATTAGACTACTCATGGTCAGCTCACAAAAAGGGTCTTTTGGTCAGACATCTAGAATGGTCCATTAGGCTACCAGGAGAACTGGCTTCGGAAAACTGGTCCATGAAACAACCCTGGAAACTCACTTTGCATGATGGACTCAAACTCCTACCCACTAAGCTCAACTCCAAAGCAGCTCCATACTACCTGAACCATGTAAATAGGACTACCGTGATCATAACCCCAGAATTCCCGTCCAGTAATCCATATCAGTGTCTCCAGGTATGATGCACCGTCGGTAAAGTCCACAGCTGGGATATAGGCAATGTGCTGGGGAGGTGGTGTCGTGGTGCGAATATGGCTACTAGGATATGCGGGGCCCCTCCTTTCTGCAAAGCCTACGGGCAGAGGTGCGACCAGAAAATGTGGTGGTTCTAGGTCCGGAGCAAGACCAACAACGTGGGTCGGTCCTATGTACCTTTCACGAGTGCTACCTCGGCTAAGTCTCCAGAATAATAAGTCCTCATTGGGGTCAGCCTGTAAATAAACGGAGCTTTCCATGAGATGGTCAAGTGTTGGATGGGCTTGCCTGACAAGACTCTCTGAGTCACCCCAGCCCTCTAATTGGTTTGGGAGGAGATGAGCTTCTGGGGGCTCGTACCAGAATAGCTCCAATAGGTTCGCTATGTCCTACAACACAAGAAAACTTAGTCTAGACATACAGATAACATGGTTTATTTGCGTTAGATATGCCACATAATACAAAATAATGCAAGTTTAATACATATATGTTCTTTTTTTTTCTTTTTTTTTTATAATTGTAAATAATGTGAAAATTATATAAAATTTTAAAACTTGTACTATATATTTATATTTATTTATTTAATTATTTATTATTATTATTTTTTTTAAAAAAAAAAACCGTGACTCTGATACCACTTTTGTCACGACCCAAACCCGGTACCTAAAGGCTCGGCGTCGTAACAAGATAAAAATAATGTAATTCGGATAATTCTGTAGTCACAGTGCAAGCGGATAAATTAAATAAATTAAAATAAATAATTGGGTACCAACTGTTTATTTAAAAGGAACTAAAACATAGTTACCGGAACTTCATTGTGCTACAAGAGTCTAGTAATAAAAGATAGAAAACAAAATAACATAGCGATTCATTTTCCCATCTTGATCCCGCTAAACTTCGTCACCTGAAAGGGGTAACAACTATAAGCATATAGCAGAGTGAGAAATATCATACTATGAATGTAGGGGCACAAAATGGCCATGGATATTTATTTAAGCTAAAATATTAACATAAATTGGGTTGAGTTGAATACACAATTTAATTAAGTGCCAGAAACTGAAATAATTACTGTAACCACGGTACATCACTACAGTAACAATCACTACAGAGGTCAATGGATCCATGACAACACTGGACCACAAAGTGGTCAAACACTAGCCAATGGTTATTTTAAGTCCCCCAAGGCATGGGACTCCCGTGGTGGTACTCACAAAACATATTTTCATATAAGGTCATAATCAAATATTCTTTAAAATATAAACAAACATATCCATGGGTTTCCTTTTAAGCAAATAGGGTTCAGAAATAAATCCACGTAACTGAAATGTTTATATAACATAATTTTTATTAATATACTAACAAAACATAACTAGTATAAAATAGATTTTGGTAAGTCAAAACATCAGTAAAATACATTTTGGTAACCCAATGTATAATATAACTCACCTTAACTTAATTCCTTTATCATTTCTTTCCACCACCACTCAAGATGCTCACCCGTGCGTCCTCTTATCTACTTTCTATTTTTTTTCTTTTCGTTGCCTTAACATGCCACTCTTTCCTATTTATAAGAAGGTAAATCGTGGGTAGCAAGTCACAGAAAGTTCTGAAATTTTGACGCGTGTAAGTCTCTGGTCCACCCTTATCCATTTTATTAATTAACTTGTTTGAATTCTATCTTTTACTTGACCATTGACTAATCCATCTTCTTAGGACTTAGACATATTTTGACCATTTTTTTAATTTAAAAGTTATTACCTTCTTTGGTAATTCAAGATGACTCCTAAAACTTACGTATAATGATAAGTTAGGTTCATGTCTAAAAACCTCACTACCCAACTATAAATCACCACTTACCACTTACCACTTACCACTTACTAAAATATTTAATGTGTAATATTTCACAACATATTTCTTTAACCATAAAATTTCCAATCTCCTAAATTATGCATTTATTTATTATCATTTATTTTTTATTATTATTGTCACTACATGTATATATATACTTATTTTATTATTATTATTATCATTATTATTATTATTTTATCGTAATGCTAAATTTAAAACATTCGGGTGTCACATTATGTCTCATTCAGTAATGTCAATAGGAATATAAGGGCAGTAGGAATGTTGACTACATAAGTGTGAATGTGGTTGCATAAATATGAATGTAATTAGTAATGTGACTCATAATGTGAAGTAAATGTAAATGGTAATGTCGTAAAACGATGTTGGTTGTTCATTTCTAATACCCAGATTGTGTTTGTGAATGTATGGCAGTATTTGGTACTTGTATTAGGGAGTGTGAAATTGTAAATGTGAAAGTGGTTAAGTAAGTGTGAAGTTGTATGTAAATGTGATGGTGATTGTGACAGTGAATGCGAATGTGAATGACAAGACAGGTTTGGTTGTATACCTATACTACCCAAAATGTAAATGTAAATGTATGACAGTGTTTTGTACTTTTTTTACAAATATGAAATACAAATGTGAATATGGTTGTGTGAATGTGAAGGGTTATGTTAATGTAATGGTGAATGTGAAATTGCATGTGATTGTGAATAACAGAACAGGTTTAGTTGTATACCTGTAATACCCAAAATGCAAATGTGAATGTATGACAGTGTGTTGCATTTTTTTGCGAATGTGAAATACAAATGTGAATGTGGTTGTATGAATGTGAAGGGTTATGTTTATGTGATGGTGAATGTGAAGGGTTATGTTTATGTGATGGTGAATGTGAAATTGCATGTCACTGTGTATGTTAGAATAGGTTTGGTTGTCTACATTTAATAGCAGGATTGTGCTAACAAATGTATGACAGTTTTGGGCACTTGTCTTACTAACTGGGAAAATAGGAATGTGAATGTGTTTGTGTAAATGATATTGCCAAATTTAATGTGATTATGAATGGGTAAGTGTATGTAAATGTGAACGTATAGGTGAATGTGAATGAGAAGGTGAGAAGGAATCTTGGTTGTCCAATTGTAGTTCGCATATTGTGATGACAGTGTATGACAGTGTATGGAACTTGTCGTAGGGATATTGAAACAACAACTACAAATATTGAGGATTGCTAACATGGCGTTTGTTGTCTACATCGCGGAAATTGTTGATTTGGACATTCACGTTACGTGTCGATGGTGGATTGTTGTCACAAAATTTGACTTCCCATGTATAGTTTATATATAATGAAGGCGAATGTGTTGGAGTGTTTACTAATTGTGATAGGATGTTTAGGGGGTTGAGTCTTGTTAGATAGATGTGGCTCAGTTATGTATACATGCCTCACATTTTGAAATTGTTGTTCAATAAGTATGTATGTTGGCACATTAACGTTTGGGTGTGCTTTGACAATTTAATATGTCAAAAATTTGCTGTAATTTAAGATTGACTAACTGGTTGCACGATAACCTGTCATACGGAGACAATAACAACAACATCACCTATGTTACAAAATCTATGTCTTCTCACATACAAGGCCAGCATGCAACACATTTTGTCAAACGTATTTTGCAGGTTTGAAACATACGCTTGCATGACCAAATAAATAAACATGTAACACTAACATATGAATGAAACAGTGTAAAAGAAAAAATAGCTGAATGATCAATTGTAAACAATGTTTTCACTTATTAAAATATGTCATCAATTTGCTTCAATACATGCTACTACGATAACACGATGCTGCTATTCAAAACATATTACAAAAGTTCTTGCTAAATGCCTATTATTAAATTGGTTCTTTACATGTCTTTTGGTTGTGGCTGCCGATGCGGCCACATCGACGGCACCTGATCTGACTTAGTTTCTCTCCCTGAGATGGTATTCAATTCTTCTTGGGTTACCTTAGAAGACGTTTAACTACCGGTGGATATATGATGAAATCGTCTTCCGAGAATGAGGGTTTGTCAATTGTTGGTATTGGTTGAATGTATTCGGAATAAGCGACTTTATACTGATCGACGGTGAAAAATTGTTCAACACATGTACTGAAAATCCCTTCCACTATTCTGTATTGCAACCACCGCATGTGCACATGAAAATCCGTTCAATTGCCACTGGAAACATGAACATGAACACTTGCCAACGTCTACCAACACCATTGGAAATAAATGAACCTTGTATATGTCTTCATTCATTTGACTGGCTAACAATCCATGTGCAACCATTGGAGCACGCCTCCCTAACACAGCTTTCCATTTTCGGACAAAGTAACCTATTCCAATTAGTAGCCAAAACTTTACGCTCAGCCCTCATAGTCATTATTTGATTTCTGATTGTATCAACCACCCTTGTGATTGGGTAATTACGGGCATCAAGTATCCATTTATTAAATGATTCTGCAGCGTTCGAGGTCATCTCCCCATACCGTTTGCCCCTGTTGACATTATGAAAACATAATGAAAATGTTATCATATATTGGGTTCTTGCAATGTTAGCACGTGTAAATCTCGTATGAACCTGAAATATGCGTTGGCCCAATGCTTTGGTGGCATATCTTCCAAGAAATTATTTATTCCAGCTCGTCCTGTTCTTTTTAGCTTCGTTCAATGCTGCTGAAACGAAGCCTCGGTTGGAGCATACGCACATTCACGCAACTTGACCATTAAACCAAAACGTACACGGTTGTCAACCCATCGTAACTTGTCCCTCAAATTTGCTTGGAGATGTTGTAAGTAGTACGCATGGTGTGTAGATGGGAATACAGTAGGCAAGGATTCAAGCAGCCCAATATTATGATCAGATACGAAAGTTAATGTGCAAGCACTACTAATAACCTTTGTCAGTTGCTGTAAAAACCAAGTCCAATTTGCAGTTGTTTCAGAGTCAACAATAGCAAAAGCTAATGGGAATAAACCTAGCAGATGTAACAGGTTTACTGGCAGATGTAACAGGTTTACCATTAGATGTGCAATATTTTTAACAAAGTTTACGTCCACATTAACAATTATTCACAATTCGAACCGCACCATACACAATGGTGGTGTTTGGGAACTTTGTTCCCAAATTTTTTTCTCATTTTTTTCACTAAAAGACAAAAGTTTTACAAAACCAAAAAAAACACATCCAAACAAAATATCACATCCAACCCCATAATCATTTCACTTTTTCTCTCACAAACATCACATCCAACCACATAAAAACCCAACTATCTTCCCAAACACTAAAAATTTTTCATCTCATAAAAACTTACATCTACTAAAATCTACATAAAAACTCACTTCCCAAACACCCACAATGTTATTCAAATAACATTAAATTGGAAACAATCTTGCAATTGGGGATCACCCACTACTGTAGTGGACTAAAAAAAAAATGTTTAGTCACAATGTAATGCGTTACTATATAGAAGTATGAAGTAATCATCGTAAAACACATACCTTTGTTGCCATCATTCCCCGTCGCTGCAAGCAAATTGCCTTTAAATCTCTCTTTTAAAAAAGTGCCATCAAGAAACAATAATGGACGGATATGGTTGAATTCGTCAATGCAAGCTTTGAATGAAATAAATAACCGCTTAAATCGACCGGTAGACTGCTCAAAATCCAAGTTGACATAACTCCCGAGGTTGTACTGCATAACCGCATCCACGTACCACCTAAGTTGATCAAATGAAACATGATAGTCACTATACACTTCGCCTCTTGCCTTCTCCACACCTAACCATGCTATGTGGTAACTAACATTAAGGTCGTACTCCTTTTTTAGGTCAAACACGACGTCAGTTGGACGTCTAAGCGGCTTATTACGTAACCGATCACCAATAACATTGCAAATCAATTCAGAGTTAAGTCTGTTATTCTTCCCAGTGTGAACAACAGCACCACAATTATGCAAGTTGTTCAACCTCTTCAAGTAAAAATATCCATTGCATGTTTGAACCCTTCCATGTATCAACCATGAACACCTTTTTTGCTCTCACAACGTACACACTGCTGTAACCCGCACTGAATCATTTTTAACAAATTTGAAGTCAAACTCACACTCAATAGCATATTTGGACAAAACCAAACGGAAAGCAGCAACACCCTCTTTGAAACATTGGCCTACATGACTAATGCCGTGTGACCAATCAACTGTCATCAACATTTTCTCACTATGGCGACAATAATTGGGTAACAAATCTATGCAAGTTTGGGGACCTGTAAATGGTTCACTGTGAGGATCCAGTTGATTTGCAGACATAGTCCCACTGAATTGAGTACCTCGATTCAAATCATCCACCTCATTTTGCGAGTCAATCGCAACGTTGATATGGGTAACGCCAATGAACCTTTCGAGGGAAAACATGTTTTCCATGTCCACATCATTAGTTATCATGAATTGGTTCTTGTGACACGGTAATTTATAAGATATGAAAATCGATGATGCTGTCATATCCACCCACTTATCACATAAAGTTTGTATCAATTATTTTAATGTCAATCCATTAACACCCCTGACAGCAACCGTGGATGAACCGAAGGTGCAAAAAAGCATGATGTCCATATCCTGTACAACAAAATGAATGAAACATTAACCGTGGCATATATTCTACAAAAAACAAAAGAACAATGCATGGAAGATATGTGACATGAAATTAAATGTGAGCGCAGTAACATCGACATTGTACAACGTGGTCCAACCCACATTCAATCACAATCAATCACATTCAATTTCATATCTGAACAATGACAACCCAAATTAAATAACATACAAAGAAAAGTTAAATTAACATTAATATACACTCCAATAATTTCCATCAACCGATACAATTGTCATATTCAATTGTAAAAAATAGAAACCAGAGAGTTTGCGAAATGAAATGTGACACATATGGCCACAGCAAATACAAGAATGAGACAACACAATACAAAAACCATGCTCATGTCTATGTGTGTATGAGTTACATTCACATACATTCCAATAGTATCCACAAACAAGCAAATGTGACATTGAAAAGGAAAAAATGAAGCCCAATAATTTTGTGATTGGTAATGTGACACATATGTTTTCAAAAAGTAGCACAACTGCAAAACACAAACTAAATACAAACGAATGTAACACAGACCAGACCATTATGCATGTAACAACCTTCGACTCTAACGGAATTGCGCCAATGTATGGCTGTATCATTTTGCAAAACCCAGCAACATTCTCACATTCTCACTTTCTAATCTAATAAGCTTTCGTAAAACACTTTTACGAAACGTAATGTGACACGCATGTGAACATTATAACACAATATCATTACCACGGAAGTTGATGCGAGATTACCATTACAAAGTGTGCCAATGGATTGCTATGACAGATTGCAAAATCCATACGATATATAAGGACATTGAAAACAAAACAACCAGGAAAAAAGAGCAACACTCACCTATTAAATAAGCAGACAACTTGATCTCCTTCCTTCAAACAATCTGACTCCAAAGCGGCAAGATGAAACAACCAAACCATCCAACTCGATAAAATTTTGAAAACCTAACAGACTCTACGATCATGGCGCATATCACGACACCAAACAATTTGGAAACAAAACGGTTAAAACATTGCAACATATATCAAGGGTATAATAGTAAACTAATTATATTTAAACACAATAGATAGGACTTAATGGAACACTTTCTAATTTAAATAGTACTTCAAACCCAATAAGAAATTTCATAGGACTTTACATTACATAAGTTTCCCTAATAGGACTTATAAATAATTTTTCCTAAAAAAAAGTATTATTTAAAAATATATTTATATATATATTATTTGCTGTGGTACTAAAATGAAAGAAGAAGGAAAAAAAAAAAATAATGTTAAGGATTTAAATGTTTTACAAATATTTTTATAAAAAATTTTACATAAGTGTGGGATTGATATAGACCCACACAGTATACGTCTTCAATTCGTATAAGATATTTGATAAAAATATTAATAAAGCATTTGAAATTCTTAATATTTTTCAAATCAAAAAAAGAACAAAAAGGCTCCGTTTGGTAAGACTTTCTAACTATAATTTGAGAATATGAGTTATATTTTGAGTGTGTGTGTTTTGAAATTATAATTTGAGTATAGAAAATTTGTTTGATTATGATTTTTAAATAGAATGTTGAATTGAGTGTGAAATTGAGTTTTGAAAGTTTGATTTGACATGTGAAGTAAGAAAATTTGTTTGGTTATGAGTTTTGAAAAGAGCTTTCAAAACTTAATTCAAATTGTTATAACTCACAACAAAACACACTACTTTCACACTATTGAAAATTCTGATCAACACTCATAACCAAATTCTTTTTAAAATTCAATTAAAAAAAATTTTATTAACAGAAAATAACATTAATCAATTTTTTAATTGAAAATACTACAAAGGAAATAATTTTTTTTCAAAATAAATATTCAAAAAATTTAAATCATAAATATTTAAATAATTTAAATAATCTAAAAAATTTAATAAATAAAAAATTAAAATAAATATTCAAAAAATTTAAATCGTAAAAATTTAAATAATTTTAAATTTTAATATTTTAAATTTAAAAATAACTCTACATTCAAATCGTAACCAAATACATAAAACAAAACTCAATTAAGAAATTATTTTTAAAATTCGTAACCAAACACATAACTCGAAACTCCATACTACTTTTACAACTCTACACTCAAATCATAACTAATTACATAACAAAAAAATTAAAATATTTAAAAATATTTTTATAAAATAGGGTTTGAATTTATTTTTATAAAATATTTTAAAATTTTAAAAATTAAAATCGTAATATTTAAAAATATTCAAAAAATTTAAAAATATTAAAATATTAAAATATTTAAAATCTTAACAAAATTAAAATATTTTTTAAATATTTAAAAAATTAAAATATTAATTTAAATTGAATTTTGAAAAGAATTTTAAATTATGTATTTGATTATAAACTTTAAAAAAAAATAATTATATTTTAAATTAAATTTTAAGAAATAAATATAAAATTATAATTTAAAAATTCAAAACAAACATCACAATTAAATCGATGGGCGAAACTATAATAGCAGAGCCTTAGCCAAATTGCCAAACTTCTTTAGGCCCCATTTGTTTTGGGTGAAAGGGAGGGTATTGGGATTGCTACTACCAATGTATTAGTAATAGCCTTGTTTGTTTTGGGAGAAAGCCTTAGGACTATTAGTCCCTTGGTATTACTAATACTCTTGGAGAGGGGATTGGTAAGGAAGAGATAGAGATGGTATTAGAAAAATAGTTAGCAGACTAGAAATTTTTTTATTTTTTTTATATTGGAATTTTTTTTTAAAATATAATTTTTAATTTGGGATTTTTTTTTCAGGTCCCTGGTATTATGATTTTATAGCATAAAGGACACCAAATATTTTCATAATGTCTAAGGTCCATCAACAATATTTTCATAATGTCTAATGTCCCTCAACCTTGATCCAGAGAAATTTCAGTCCAGAGAAAATTGGTCCAGAGAAATTATGACCCAGAGAAATTTGGTCCAGAGAAATTTGAGAGAAATTTTAAATTTCTCTGAACCAAATTTCTCTGGAAAGTCTACAGCAATTATGAATTTCTCAGAATTTCTCAGGCCCAATTCTTCCTAGAATTTCTCAGCATTTCTCTAATGCATTGGCTGAGTCCAGAGAAATTTTCTCTGGTCCAATTCTCTTCAAATTTCTCTGATTTGCAAATTTCTTTAGTTTTCTCCCAGAGAAATTTCTAGCATTTCTCTGGACTCCAAACTAGAGAAAAACAATACACACACAAAACACATTAAATAGAGAAAGAGAGAAAGGGGTTAAACAAATGTTGATACCTAAAAAAATGCAATGAAGCGTATTACAGATTCAAAAACTCTAATTTGATCATAGAAATACTCTTGTAGGCCAACAATTGTAAACCCATATCCAATCCCAAGAATAATGAACTGAGGAGCTAACCAGAACATACTCATAGACAGATAATCAGAGAAATTTCCCAACCCAGAGAAATTCCTAGACAAACCATTCTACAGTAATTCTCTCAACCCAGAGAAATTCTAGACTCCACAACCCAGAGAAATTTCCAAAAAATACAGAAAAGACACAGAAAACTAGTATGGTCACGACTCACAAGTATCTTCTGGAGTTAGCATTTACACATCCATGCTCAATAATTGTCTTTCCAAATCTTTTGCCTTCTTTTTATATTATTCTTTTTTCCAGTGACTCTTAATCCGGTCAAGTTTGATGCCATCCAGCAACAAACAACTACAATTTCCATTACTAATAGTAATGACAATACTTAATAATAGTAATGGTAAATAAACAAAAATAGCAAAAAGAAATAAAAAAATTAATACAATAGAATAAATAGTCAAAAGACCACCAACAAAGACAGTATAATATGAATCCTTGACAAAATTACCTCAAACATCACAATAATAGGTTCTATAACACGCCGACCATCAAGCATTAGCTCCGTGATCGATGCACCTTGATAATCTTCCAGAAAGCATTTTACGAGTTTGTCGAGTCCTCCAACTTTTCTTCTCTAGGCTCATGTAAGGAAGCGTTAAGCGATAACAATGCTATCGAGATGAATCCTCTTCTACTTGTCGCTTTTTGGTTCCAATATCGAGTCATCACGAGAATGTAATCCCCCAGCATCATATTCAGAACTAGTTTCGATACTAGTGGAACCATCTGCTGATTCCTGGTTGATATCATGATGCACATGCTCCATTAGACTAGCCTCACCAGCATCTGATGGAGCTGTATGTTTTGCAAGAGCTTTTTCGGCCTTATTCATGCCAAGGGACAAGAATAGAGAATCGACTATAGACAAAATTTCAGGAGCTAGACAGATGCAACAAGAAGATGTGAACTCAGATCGGCTTCATCGCACTCCTTAGTTAAACCGTTTCGTCATTCTCGCAAGAATCGCCTTTTCGAGCTCGCAGCGAACGCTACAATGGAGAGCTGATCGGAGGAGGAAAGAGACGATACCACCAATCGGAGGAAGTGCTGCTCTGCAGCAGAGCCTTTTCGAGCTCGCAGCGAACGCTACAATGGAGAGCCAATCGGAGGAGGAGAGAGATTATACCATTAATCGGAGGAAGTGCTGCTCCTCGTCGTCTCTCTCGATCGTGGACACACGAGTTGATTCTTCAGAACGTTAAGACTTTCCGACTGGAGATCTGCGGGAGCTTCGTAGATGCAAATCAAGAAATGCAAACTTTCATCTGCAGAGTTCCAAACTAGATTGGAGGATAATAAAGAGGCGTAATATAAGGGTACGGGGTGAGGGACCTTATACTACAACAGAACAAATTATGGACCTAATCCATTACTAAAAATTAGATAGGGATCCCAGACTGATTTTCCCTTTTAATTTTTTATATATTTTTATTTATTTTATTATTTTATATAAAAATAATTTAACAATTCCTCACTACTAATCTCCTCACTATTAATCATTTCCATTATATTCCGAATTTATCGTCTTTCTTGCTGGGTTTCCTTTCAACCAAACAGACGAGTGTTGTCAAAAGTTCGTGACTCTCATTCCCTCGACTGAGAAAATTCGAAACCCTCAACAAAAATGCCAAAAGACAGAAAGAAATCTCCGGAAGAGAAAGATCCAGAAAATGGAGCTCCACCGAAGAAAGACCACACTGCCACCAAATCCAAGAGGAAGGTAGAAGACGATTACGAATCCGATGATGGGTCCGAAGAAGAAAGCAAGCACAGCAGTCGAAGCAAGAGGAAGAGAAGCCGAAGCTCGAAGCGAAGGTCGCGAAGGAAGTACAGCGACGACGATTCGTATTCGTCTTCGTCGGAAGATGATTATTCGGATTCAGAGTCCGAGAGTTCGGACTATTCGTCGGAGGAGAGCGAGGATGAAAGGAGGCGGAGGAGGAGGAAGAGAGAGGAGAGAGAGAAAGAGAGGAAGCGGAGGAGGAGAGAGAAAGAGAAGAAGAGGAGGAGGAAGGAGAGAGACGAAGATAAGAAAAAGAAGAGGAAAAAAAAGGATAAGAAGAAGGCTAGTGATAAGGGAAAGAAGGGAGCTGTCACGAATTCTTGGGGAAAGTATGGGATTATCAAAGAAACCGATATGTGGTAAGGGTTTCGTCAATCTTTAGTTTATTATGCCTTTATTCTTTTTGGATTAGGGTTTGTGTTTGGTTGCTGAGAAAATGCAAAGAAAAGGAAATATATCAATATTTTTGGCTTTTGAATTTTGCATTTTGCATTTTGTTCAACGTGCTGCATCACCAAACCAAAAGTTAGGGTTTATTGATTTGTCGATTTGACGTTTATTTTGATATTGTTAGGGAAACTGGTGGTTAGATTCTTTCTTCACCTGCTAGTTTCAGTGTTGAAGTCACCTTGAATCATTTTGCTCTCGTGAGAATTGAACTTGAAATTGTGTTACAAAATGTTTGTTAGGTTTTCCTTAGATTGTTATGATATAAGACTATATACGTAGATCCTCTGTGAAGCCACTTTTGAGCTAATATTTTGACTATATGAGATGCTATGCACTGATGATAGAGATGAAACAGCACAGAGCTACTAAGCCATACAAGTTGAAGATGGAGTTTTTTTTATGTTTTTTTACTAGCTCTGCCTCATTGCCATGGAAGATATGGCTGTCTTAGTTTGTTTCCCTCTGATAGAAAATTTGCATTTCGTTGTTCACATCTTCATGGTATAAAATTACAATGTGTTGCAACTGCAATATCCAGAACACTGTCAAGAAGTAAGTCATAGAAAATAGATAGATTGTGTTGGCAACTAACAATGAATTAATAGATGGTACCAGGGGTGGCAAGGTTTGGTTGAATTGGGCTAAGTATCTATCTTGATTATTGAGGGTGGGTGTAGTTGCAATAGTAAGGTTGCTCCATTGCGACTTGAACACTATGGATTCAAAACTTAAAAATAGCCGCTTTGCACATAGGAGTAAGGTTGCATGCATCTGACCTTGCAATGCTGGGAGCCCTGTGCACTGGCCTCCCCTAACTATCCTGATTATTGCACCCTTTGTGGCATGATCTTATCCAACCTGCCTCCTAGTGTAATAATTCAACACAGGGACCCCTTGGCACGTGGTGACCCATTATGGATCTAGGCAGTGGCTATCAAAGTCAAAATAGCAATCACAATGTATTTAGAACATTTTGGTGAAGTCAACTGTAAGTCAGGAAATTTAAGCTAGATCTTGTGTCTCTAATAATTAAATATAAACTGTAGTATTGTAGTATAAAAACTTTAGCATGTTTTATAGACATAAGCATAGAATTAGTAGATTGGAGACTTAGCTTAGGAGAGATCACAAATGCAATGCTTTGAAGAATGTCTAGGCATGGATTTACACTGAATTGCAAGATCATTATGGCTGATCTGTCTCAGATGGATTCATTACATGCAACATTGCTGCCTGCTCTGTATTTTGTATAGTTAAAAACTAAGCCATGCCTCATCTTGCATGCATTTGACAAACATTGCAGTAAACTTTAACTCTTTCTTGAAATTTATGCTGACTTGGGTGATTAGGCATGATGGGAAATCATGCTTGAAAAATTTATCCATTGAGCTTTTGAATACTGATAGTCTGATACCATAAAATAAGTCTTGGCAAAAGAAATGGGTTATGCTGATGGAAATAAAGAGATCACAGCTTTTTTCCGTGCTTTTGTGTGGATTGACCCGACTCCATTGACAAAGAAATATTAGCTGCTAAATATTTCACTTTCTTTTCAGTCGTTGCACTTATATAGCATTTTGTCTTCTGTAGGAACAAACGACCTGAGTTCACTGCTTGGTTGGCAGAAGTAAAACAGGTAGACCATTTTGCAATCTGTTATTGCCCTGTGGCACCAGAAACACATTTCCACTAAGTTTTTAATATGATAGTAGATTTATTCATTCTCAGATTTTTAAGGTAGTGTGATGTCGATCACATCGAGAGTGTTTGGATATTTTACAGGTGAATTTGGAAACTTTGCCTAACTGGGAAGAAAAGCAGATGTTCAAACAGTATGTACCTGAACAGCTGAAATCATCTGCTTATGTTTAGCATGCATACACTGCATAAAAACCATCACATGATGTAACTTTTCATTTCAACTATTTGATACTACATTAAATACCATCAATATTTAACGGTTTATCCATCGTGCAGATTCATGGAGGACCATAATACAGCTACCTTTCCATCCAGAAAGTAAGGCTCTTCACTCTTCACTTTTGACCTTGATGCTTTTGTTCATTCGTTTTGTTCTATTATGTTACGTATACTCAGGTAGGGGTATCGGGTGCCGTTATATATCTAAGCATCACATTCATCTATTTTTCATGCCCAAAGATAACACGGCTAATTGCATTTTTTTTAAATGTTTCTTTAATTTTATTTAGTGTAAAAAATATGTTTACAAACTAGCAGAGTTTTTATACATTGAATGAGAGGCTTATTATAAACTACTTAAACTAATTTGCTGGGTGCGTGTCCAACTTTGACATGTTGGACACATCCATTCTCTAACTCAAGTTTCTAACACTAGTACTTTAGTCCATGTAAAATAGGTTCTGTTTTTAAAGTTATACCGATCATTTGTTCATACAAGAACATCAGACCTTTCTACTGCAAACATGTGTTTGTGGCATCAGTGTCATCATTTTCTACAAGTGTGTTTCTTTTGTTGGCATCATTTGATATCCAGTCAAGTGCATTGTCAATGAGGGAAAATTGATGATTTAAGTTCTTTTAAGGAAATTAGGAAATTGTTATCTTTCTGGTATAAGTTATTTGTTAGAATCTAATTAAGATAAAATAGTGGTCGTCATCTTTTGTAGTCTCCTATTATTGTAATTTCTTTGTTGTTAAAAAGTAAAATCATCCTTTTCTTGTGTTTTTTCACTTATGCTTCTAACAACACAACTTCTTTCATGTTTGTGGTTGTAGATATTATAATCTTGATGCTGATTTCAAACGTAAGATGGAAAAAGAACAGAAAAAAGGAATAAAAAATGTCCTCCAGACAGAACGGACAGTATTTAATGATGAAGAACAGCGCCGGTATGTGTATTATGTACATGCTGTACTGATCTAATTTTTATGTGCATTACATGCATTTCTCTTCTCTTTTCCTGTATTATCTTCATTTGACAAATAAACTACACACACACACACAATATATATATATATATATATAGAGAGAGAGAGAGAGAGAGAGAGAGAGAGAGAGAGAAACTTTTTTCTTACCTTGCTCCACTGACATTTAAAATGCTACTCTGCTGAGATTGAGATATTTGACAATAGCAGCTTTATTGGAATTGTTAAATTTCAAAGTGAATTATGATGAACTACTGTGTACGATCCATAGCATTTTCAATTGTGATCCTAAAACATATGAGCCTGCTGATTTGGGAAACACCCTATTTTTAAAGAGGATAACCATATCCCTAAATATGGCACTAATAAGTATTGTGCCAACAGGCAAGAAATGCTGGAAGTACGTGAAAGACAGAAGGAAAAAGAAGTGGACGCATTAAAGCGCTCAATGCAGAGTGGAATGGTCAGTTTTGCACCATCAGTCCTCCAATGTTCTACAAACTTTCTTTGACCCATGAAGCCAGAACTATTCCTTCTCTTATGCATTTTTTTTTATTTGAATTTGTAGGCACAAGCAATGAAAGAGCAAGCTCAGCTCAGAGAAGAAATGGCTTACCAGTACAAGCTCGGCAATTTTGAGGTCAGGATGTTGTTTTGCCTTAACGCAATAATATTTTGTGAGGACTCCTATAAATCTCTGGATATATTTCACCAGGTTTTTCACCTCTTACAAACGTAATATGTACATATAGGACCCGTCATATTTTAAAAAATAAAAGAGCCCGGTGGTATTCATTGGACAAATATCATTTTTTTCTGTTGCATTCAACATCTGCTGAATTGTTGACATATTGCGATTTAATAGGCTGCGGCTGCAATTCAAAGAAGATTGGACCCAGATGTTGCTATGTAAGGAGGTTTCGATTGGATATAGCTCACAGAGATTGGCAGGTGCTAATCGCTGATCTCTATTCAAATCAAGCTTCTAGATATAATCTTTTAAACTTGTTTTGTTGAGAATGAATTGCCAGATTCAACTTCTGTTCAGAGTTTTACTAATTTGGGCACTTTTTATTTGTTGCATTTTTGCAGAACTATAGGAATATTATGTGAATGTATGTTGTTAAACACTGATTATTACTTTAAGAAGGGTCTATGCTTTGTTGAAGAGTCATGATTTACTGATGCTGTCATCAAATACTCTGAAAGCTCTGAGTATGCAACCTTGAGGGGTCAAACATATCTGATATTGTGATGTCATGAGGTCCTAGGAAATCATTCATGAAATAATCATTAATTGCAGTGCTCAACATAAAATTGCTGCATTCCGTAGTTTAACATTAGTAACATTTCAATAAAGATGCACTTTATTTATTTATTGTGATGAACTGTTAACCTTCTTTTGGCATGGGGTTAAAATGAAATTGGGGGTTAAAATAATCACAAAAAGACAAAATAAGTTAAAAAATTAATAATACAAAATATTTTATTTAATCATAATTATTTTTTTTTTCGGTCAAAAAAGTTAAAAAGTCCAATCTAAATGAGGTTTTTAACCCTAGGTTAAAGACTTGTTCTGAAAAGTAGATTAAAATTTTATTTTTTGATTTTTTGATTTTTTTTGAAAAAATGTATAAAAAAAAAAAAAGAATAATGGGACTCAAAAAAGTTAAAAAGTTAAAAATTTAAAAAAAAAAAGTGATTTTTAGTCGATTTGTCAAAATAATTTCAAATAATCAAAAAAAATTAAAAAGTCAATTTATCTTCCAGACGAAGCCTAGTTTTTGTGGTATGCCCATATATATGTTTCGGACTGGACTTTCCTCTAGTCTAATTAAGGACGGGAGGATGCGGTACGTGCTTGTGGGGTCTAATATGAAATTTATTTTGATAATTTAAAAAAATTATTTTTGTAGAATTTTTTGTGTATATTATTTATCAAAAAAATTAGATTGATTTGATATTGTAATCTATTTAACTTATCAAATTTGTTACTAAAAAATGGATAGTCTATTTTAAAAAAAATATTTTTTTTTTTGGAGAGATAAATGTGATATAAAAAGGGAGTTGAGCTCTATTTATATTGGTGTGTAGTAATTAAAATTGACAAATATAATATCAGATTATTGTATGATGGATATAATTGTGGGAGCTTTTTAAGGTTTTCAAAAAAAAATTAATTTGACTCCATGTTTTAATAAAGAGATTAAAAGTAACTTTTTGACTTTTTATTTTTTATTTTTTTAAGTCACATCATTTTTTTATTTTTTTTAAAAAAAGTAAAAATTTATTTTTTAACCTATTTCTTAAAAAAATCCAAAGACTATTCTTATTATTATTTGTGTTTTTTTTTTTGTTATTCTTTTTCATCAGAAAATAATGTTTTTTGGATTTTGGAAAATTTTTAGATAGGGTAATATTTTTTTAGTTTAAGAGAAGTTATTGAATTTTTTTATTTTTCAGTGAATAATGGAGTCTTTGGAAAGAAAATAAAAAGTCAGTTTTAACTTTTTATCCATTTTGAATTACATTGCCTTTCACGTTTTTTTACTCATAAAAAAAAATAAATAAGTAAGTCAAAAAATTAATTTTTTATCAACTTTTTAAGACACTCCAATATTATTGTTAACCTAATTTACCCCCAAAAAAAAAAAAAAAAAAAACTCTCCGCAGAGCATCGACGGTGTTGAGCGAGACAAGAGTACGCAATCTGACCAATCATTTGCTACTGTCCCTTTCGCCCACGACTACTGCCGCCACCTGCCTGAAAAGAGTAATGCTTGCTACACCCAGTGGGGGTCGCACCCCAGTGAGGTGTCGCGCCCCCACTGGTTCAAACTTATAAAAAAAAAAAAAAAAAAAAAAAAAAAACAGTTTTTTTTTGGGCCAACCCCCGAGTGACACGTCACTGGGGGTGACCCCCAGCTGGGGGTAGGAAGCAATTTTGGCCTGAAAATAACGAATCCGGATCCTCGGTAGTTCTTATCTGCCGTCCTTTCCTGTAGCGCCCCAAAACGACGTCGTTTTGTGGCAGCTTTTCCAAAAAAAAAAAAAAAAAAAAAAAAAGAACCGAACTGAACTCAGAAAGGGGGAGAAGAAAGAAAGGGGTCATCTTCAACATCATCATAAGCTTCATCATCTTCATCAAGAAAACAGAGCGGCAGTGAAGTCGAAAGAGGGAGACGACGGGAAGAGTAAATCGGCGGATCGGCGAGAGAACGGCAGCAAGCAAGTCCGACGGGTCACCTATTGATGTGTGAGATCTTCGCCGGAGGAAGATGGAGGAAGAATCTTGGCGGTGAGGTCGATCGGCCATTATTGACGCGTGAGATCAAATTGAAACTGTGATCTAGAAAATATAAAGAGATTTGAAGACTTAATGCCTTGTTTTATTGATATTTTTTTCCTACTCTCTAGATTTCTATGTTTCTTTCTCTTCCTGTACATGTGATTTAGAAAATACAAAGAGATTTGAAAACTTAATGCCTTGTCCCATTGATATTTTTTTCCTTCTCTCTAGATTTTTATGTTTCTCTCTCTTCCTGTACATGCAATACATATCCACAACCATGGATTTGTGTTTTTTTTTTTGTGGTGATTTTTTTTTGATCAGCTTTTTTTGTGGTGATTTTGTGAGGTGAGTTTATGAAATTTTGGGCATTTAAAGTGTTAAAATTGAAATTGTAAACATGAAGAAAACACATTTCCAAATCTCACTTTGCTATTGAAGTTGTTCATTGAAAGGTTGATGATTTTGATACCAGAGTAGGGAAATTAAATGGGAAGGAAGGAAGTCGGTGCTGGCAGCTCTGCACAAAGAACCTCAAAACCCAACCCCTTTCATTCACTATATATATATATATAATGGTCTATTTCTCAGATCCAAATGAACATCTATATATACACTGAATATCCAAATGATAAATCAAAATTGAACATTTATATATATATATATATCTCACATTTATATATATAGACAAAAATTCAGATTTCTCAAATTTTCTAAGATTTTTGTATATATATATATCTCAAATTTGAAATCTTGATCTATCAGCCAGTTATGGTCTTCATCTCCCTCCCCTTTCTTTCTTCTCCCCCTTTCTGAGTTCAGTTCGGTTCTTTTTTTTTTTTTCTTTTTTTTTTTTTTTCTTTTTTTTTTTTTTTCTGAAAAGCTGCCCCAAAACGATGTCGTTTTGAGGCGCTACAGGGAAGGGCGGCAGATAAGAGCTACCGAGGATCCGGATTCGAAAATAACGGGGCTTAAATTAATAATAATCAGCTTGTTTAGTTTTGATTTTTGTAAAATATATTTTTTTTAATTTAAATTATTTTTTATATTTTTTATTTTTAATGAATTTTTTAAATATTTTAAGTAATTTTTTTAATTTTTAGACACATTTAATATAAATGCTCTTAAAAAATATAATATTTGTGAATTTTTAAATACTGCAAATACAAAAAAAATATAAAAATTCAGTACATTTTTTATATTTTTTTGTATTTATTATTGTTTTAAATATTTTTTCACAAATATTTACTGTTTAGATACATCTAAGTAAGATGCATTTAAAAAAGTAAAAAAAAATTTGTTTCAAATTTTAAAAATATTAACTAAAAACAAAAAAATATGAAAAATAAAAAACTTAATTTCCAAAAAATTAAAACCAAACACTCTAAATATATCGGATTTTGCTACAGACCCCCAGTACGGGAACCCCCAGTGCCGACCCCCAGTGATGTGTCGCACTGGGGTTGGCCAAAAATCCAAAAAAAAAAACAGTGTTTTTGCCCAATAGGAGTCGGACCCCAGCACCCCCAGCTGGGGGTCCAAGTCATTTTTCAAATATATCCCCATCATAAAAATTAAAATTACTCCATCCGTTCCAAAATAATGATCATTTTGAGGAATTTAACTTTTTTTACAATTATTATATTTTAAAAATATTAATTTTTTAAAATTATCCTTTTATAGTATATTTGTTTAGAAATATCAATTCTTATAATTGTACTTTTTATTTTATTAATGAATTTTAAAAAAGGATAAAATAGTAAATTTATATTATTTTATTTCTTAATTTTTGAAAATAAATTAATATTTTAAAACAAAAATAAAATAAAATAATGGACTAGTATGTTGGTCGTATTTTTTTAACAGCTCGGTTGAAAGCCGGATAGTGAGTCGCTCATGCTGTTGAAGTACAGCTTATTTCTAAATTTTGACAAAATTATAATATTTCCCTTTTTTTTTTTAAATAAACAAGAAAGAAAGGAAACAAATTCCAGCTATTGTTTTAACAAAATATATTAACTAGCATCTCAAATATTTCTCACACTTTTTATTTCTTTTTAAATTCTGATCTAAATTTATGATCTAAATAGTTAAGAGAAATTTAAACATACAGACAAAAAAAAAAAAAAAAATTTGTGGATTTTGTCAAAACCCCCTTATAATAAAACATTAAGGACAACTACAATAAATAAATAAATAAATAAATAAATAAAAATTCTTGAAAAATCTAACACATCACTATTATTAAGATATACTTAGTGAGTAATTTAATATTTTAAATTTAAAAATAATATAACTTTTGATTTAGATGTCAGTTTTTAATAAAATTAGAATTTTTAAAATTCTCTTACTAAGATCTATCAAATAAGATTTATGTTGATTGTGAAATTATTAAAAAATAAAAAATTAAAAAATATCGTTGAAATTGACGTAATAGTAACATGTTCTATTTGACAGTAGCATATTATTTTGATTCATAGTAATATTTTACTGTTACAAAAAATAGAGTACATATTAGATGAACTAACAAAAAAATACACATACATAACATGTTTAAACTTGAATAAAATAAAATAGAAGTGTTCCTTGTCAAAAGAGTTTCGTGAGATATATATATATATATATATATATGAATGGGCAATATTATCCAGGAAAAGAAATATATATTTTGTCATTACTTAATTATATGCCTCCTCCAAAGGAGTTTATGAAATAAAATAAATTAAATTGTCATTTTTACATAATAAGGATCCAACTGCGAAATTTTGACTAAACTTTTCCAAAAACCGTAAAAACCCTAAAGTTAGTACATAACATAAAATAATTCTTGTACTTAGTAGGAATAATGAAACCAAACACAATTGCTTTGTTTGGTTTTGAAATTCAAACTCAAAACTTATTTTTGGAATTTTTTTTATTTGTAATAATTTTTTTAATATTTTAATTTATTTTTTTGATTCACCTAATCTAAATACACTTAAAATGTAAAAAATTTGTGAAGAAATTTTAATAAAATATTTTTTTTTTGTATTTAGCAAGTTTTTTTAGATATCAATAAAATATTTTCAATTAGTTTTTATTTATTTGATATTTGCCTTTTCATTTTCATTTTCTTTCAAATTTTTGAGAAGAAATTTTTAAAAAACAATTACAATGTCTTTTTTGTTATAAAAAAAAAAAAATCAAATCAAATCTTATCTTATAAATTTTAATAATTAAACAACCTAGCCGAGCCAACTCAGAATACGAGCTAAGTCATCTGGCCTTTTAAATCTATAATATTACAGGAATGCTAGGTATTTTGAAAAAATTTTCATGAAAATAATCATGAAAGCTTTATGACTCTTGAATTACACTTAAAACAAAGCACCACACACTAATTAAAGTAATCTAAAGATTATAAATTTTTCATGATAAAATTTTCATGATCCCTAATTTTTCCCATAATATTATACTAGCTTATTGCCTGTGCTATGCACGGAATAATTATAGATATTTATATTTATTTTAGATTTTTTTTAATATATAAATTATATTTTTTAAAATTTTTTATAAAAATAATTTAACAATCTTATCACTAACCATAGTGTATGGGAGAGGTTGAAAAGGGTACTGCAGTAACTATACAAGGATTGTATCTATAATTATTTGTATGATGGGATTTTAAATGCTGATGAGGAAATTTTGACCAAATTAATAAATGCAGGCATATGCAAAGACATATAGATTGAAAAAAAAGTTAATAAATGCTGATTAGGGAATTTTGACCAAATCAATAAATATTGAATTTTTTTTTTAATAAGAAATTTAAAAAATTCAGATTGGGATATTAAAGCTCTCACAGGCCTTGGGGTTAAAAATCCCATTTTGCTTAATATATAGTATAGATACTAGCCTATCACCCGTGCTATGTACAAAATAATTATACATATTTATATTTGTTTTAGATTTTTTTTAATATATAAATAATTTTTTTAAAGATTTTTTATAAAAATAATTTAACAATTTTATCATTAATCATAGTGTTTAGGAAAAGTTGAAAAAGGTACTGTAGTAACTATACACGGGTTGTATCTATAATTATTTGTATGAGGAAATTTTAAACACTAATTAGAAAATTTTGACCAAATCAATAAATACAAATATGTAAAAAATATGTGAATTAAAAAAAATTAATAAATACTGCTCAAGAAATTTTGACTAAATCAATAAATATTGAATTTTTTTTTTTGATAAAAATTTTTAAAAATTCAGATTGAGATGTTAAAACTCCCAAAGACTTTATGATTAAAAACTCCTTTCTATCTATATATAGCATAGATAATCAATACTATCTTTGTCTTTGCAAAAGAATATCAATATCAATATCAATATCTATATCTATATCTATAGTGTGTGTATATATATATAAACTTGCCAAAATATTCCCTAAAACCCGTTTCACTGCTTCACAATCACACACACCACTCTTGTTTTCTACTCTACTCTCTCACTCACATCTTTCTCTCTCTAAATTCTCTATTTCTCTGTCTAGTCAAACATGAGAGGTCCTTTGGGGGCAGTCATAGGAAGGTACCCTTCAAGCGATGGAAATACCCAAATGGGTAGAGGAATCATAAGCCACAACAGAAAATGCAGAGATGTGGCGTTCCTTATCATCCTCATTCTCTTCTGGGTCGGAATGATTGTTAACTCCAGCTTTGGATTCAACCAGGGAAACCCATTGAGGTGTACTTTTTTTGCCTTTTTCTTACTCCAATTGGGTCTTTTTTACTTTGCCACTGTTTCTCAAATCTGTTCCTTTTTGCTTTGGTCAGAACAACTTCTGATTCACTCATATTCCCAATGTTATATTATTGATTGGTTTTTCTTGTCATGTGATTCTGTAAAAAAAAAAAAAATGAAAAAAATAAAACTGTTAGATAATGGTAGATGATTCCATGTTTTAGGACTGTTAAAAGTCGCAGATGGTTAGTATCTGCCAAAATCTTGTGTTTATGTCTGTACATAATGCTTCCAAAATTTGGGTTGTTTTTTGTTTTTCTTATGGAGTTTGTGAGTGAGCTGTTGATTGGCATCTTCCAAGTGGTCTGCTTTTGGGATATAGGACACTTCCGAATCATCAGTCTTTGAAGTGCCTAGTTTTCTTGCAAATTATGCCTGCAGGTCTCAGATTAACTGCTCATTAGGTTTGTTCATTGTATTTGCTGTAGCCTGTTGTTGTTTTGTAAGTTTCCACTACTAAGATCTTGGAGACAGAGTCTTGAGTAATTTTAACAGGCTGACTTGAAACAAGTTCCTGATCTCATTGTTTTCTGTTCCTTCATCAAGGGCATGGGAAGGTTGTAACTGGAATTGTGCTATTGAATGAATTAACTATAATTATTCTTAATGGGGTAAAATGCAAGTGTTCAGGATTGTGGAATGTCAAAGTAAGATGAATGGTCCTATACTAGGAAATAGAAGTAGCCCTTTGTCTTTTTCTTTTCTTTTTTTTTTCTAAATAATAAACAAAAAATCTTATTGGTATTGGATCATGAGATTTCAATAAGATTTTATCAGAGATCGCCATCAATGAGACCTTATAATTGGGGACTGACAAACTAGAAAAACAACTATTGCTATCGAGGCCATATTAAACCAAAAGCAAATCAACTCAAGGGGCACCTTTGAGAGTGAGACAATGTATTGTGTCTAAAGACTTGCAGATAAACAATTAGACCTTACCAGGGAGGACCAACACCATTCGAACAGTCCTGTTTGACTGGGCTTACACACATTTGCTGACTTATGTTGTCCCCGCCGTAGGTACTAGCCACCACCAATGACCATACTTTCGTAAAAGCACCATTGGGTGGTGGTTCCTCTCCGTGGTTGGCTTTATTCCATCATGGTGTTATTTCCTTATTTTTCTTTAAACATGACCTAATTTTCCATCCATAAGCATGTTTGAAAATTCTGTAAATTATATATAGGACAAACTTCACTTTGCCCCCCTGTGGTTTGGGTCGGGTGTAATTTATCCCCTGACATTTGAAAATCACCACATAACCCTCCCGTGGTTGATGGACTAAAACGCACAGTTAGCTTTTCTATCTAAGATAACAGAATGTGAAAGTCAAGCGCCTCTATAGAGAGTGAGTCCGTTTTTATGACGAAAATACGCTTTCTGCCTCTTCAAATATACAAAAGATGTCATTCTATTTTCAACTTCTTTTTCTTCATCTCTTCTCTCTCTCTCTCTCTTTCCTCCCCTCAAACCACCACCCATAGCCATCCTCTCTGATCAATTGAACAATCACATCTCTGATCAATTGAACAATCACATCAATTGAACAAGCACATCTTTGAAAAGAACTGAAATTGCTCCCATACATATACATATATATATATATATATATTTGGATACATGTACAAATCCAAACCCATTTTTAATTTTTTTTTTTTTTTTGATTGGAGATAACTGAAATTCCTCCCATACATATACATATATATATATATATTTGTATACATATACAAATCCAAACTTATTTTATTTTATTTTATTTTATTTTATTTTTGATTGAAGAGAACTGAAATTCCTTCTATACATATACATATACAAATCCAAATCTATTTTAATTTTTATTTATTTTTTGATTGAAGAGAACTGAAATTCCTCCCATACATATACATATACACACACACACACACATATATATATATATTTGTATACATATACAAATCCAAACCCCTTTTAATTTTTTTATTTTTTTTTTGATTGAAGAGAACTAAAATTCCTCCTATATGGCATGTCGATCTCCAACGAAGTGGAGAACTTTACCTATAACCCCAGCCACTTCAGAGCCCTCTATTCTTGATTTATTCAAATCTATTTTTGGGTGAAAAATTAGGCTTTTGATTTGGGGTTTTTTTCATGATTTCTTTCAAATCAATATTATTTTGATTAGCGTTTGATTTATTTCATGTTTTCTATGTTGATTTAGAGATGATTATTATTGACCAAAAAAATAAAATAATAGAAGATTAGAGTCACAAGTTGCTGCTGAAGATGGAGAGAGAGAGAGAGAGAGAGAGAGAGAGAAGAACAAAATGAAGATGAGGGTATAATTGGCAATTTACAATTTCTGTTAACAGAAGTTAGTGTGCGTTTTAGTCCATCAACCATAGGGGGGTTATGTGGTGATATTCAAATGTCAGGGGAGTAATCCGCAAATGGCCAAAACCATAGGGGGGTAAAGTGAAGTTTGCCCTTATATATATATATATATATAAATTTTAGATTATGAAAAAATTACATTCTGCTTCACATGATTCTGGTGATATGGACCAGTAAAATCAAGATGCATGAGAAGAATAAGTTCTCAACTGGGATGTTTTTCATCTTGGTAAAATACGAGTTGTCACTTGTTGGTAAGGGCATAAACCCCTTGAAGTGTAACTTGTATAAATTTGAAAAAAAAACTAGTCTATGTTGTGTGCATGGTTATTCATTCTCTTTTTTCTTACTTAATGTACTTACACGACTTTTTTCCCCCTTCTTTTCTTTCCTTTATTTCGTGATTGTGATATGTTGTGCCGTGAATCATTAGGCTTACCTATGGGCTGGACTATAAAGGAAATGTGTGCGGTGATAGGCATGCGACTCCTGACCTTCACGAATTGGAGCTCAGATATTGGTTGAACCCCAACCAGGTTTACCAGAGTGGTTTAAAGGACAGTCAATTCACACTTGATAATGCCCGGAGTATCTGCTTAATGGATTGCCCTATCCCATCGGAAGATTCACTCAATTGGGTGTGTGACTATCCAGAGGGAGATATCCATCTCTCGATTAAAGAGTGGATCGATAGGAATTATGATTACTTTGCAGACCTTACTCCAGACTTAAGGAACACCTCTCTTCAACTGCAAGGTCCCTGTTACCCTGTTATATTACCAAGCGTAAATGGTAAGTTATTTGGAGTTGAGGTTTCTCAATTCAATCTCTGTTGTTGGGATAAAACCTGTATTATCTGGGTTGAACTTTTATTACTTATCCAAAAAAAAAATGTGGGTTGAACTTTTGTTAAATCTATGACTTAAATTTATGAGTGTGTTACTTACCATTTTTCTTTTTTCAGTTTACTGGAACTGCCAATTTATTGCCCGTGTATCAAATGTATCTTTGCGTCATTGGCAGCAGATGGGTGGAGTTAGCATTGTTGAAGACATGCTCATAGACAAATCCATTCACAAGTCCATCAATTCACGATCATCTGTCTTAAAGGTTGAGTAGTCTTTTTGTCTGTGTCTCTCCTTTACAGTGGTGATGCTCTAAATACTTAACATTAAATCTTAATCCTGACTATTTGGGTTCATGCTTGTAGAAATTTTGAGGATTATCTTGTCTTCATCACAATTCTGCATTCGGTGTTAAATTTTGAGAGAAGTCGCGTCTTCATTTATCTAAACTCCACATCTCAATTCAGTTTGTTCCTCTTAGAAAGACAACTAATTTTTGTGTTGACATCAGAAGCTGTTTCTTATGTACTTGGGTAAGAGAGTGACTGGTTCCATGCGGTAGAATGTTCTCCATGAATGTAACATGGGAAGCTTGAAAAACTCTCTGCCAGCAGCTTATGTAGTTGTCAGCCTTTTAAAGCTTGAAAAGTTTTGTTTCCTTTCCCCTAAGGGTGAGTGGTTCCCCAATTCAGTTCTTATTATAAAATGATGTTTATCCATGCATTGGTGGTGCAGTCTTGCAGAACAGACTTGTGTTCTGCAACAATCAATGCTTTTGTGGGGGATTTCAAAACTCAACTTGAAAATTTAAATTAGATGAGGTGCTGTTGTTTAGTCATAGGCTTGCAGAGACGGCGAGTCACAGTTTTCGAGATATGTGCCTTTAGTCATTTACTGGTCCCAGCTGCTCACCTAAGTAAACCATCCCAACAATTAGAGTTGTTGATGAGACGTTATAGGTGGCTACCCTGAATCATGACCCAATGATTATTTAGTTCTCTTGTTTGATAGGTGTGCAAAACAAAGTCTTCATGATCAGATCAGAATTTCTTGTTCAGTATGCTATAGAGGCTTAGTTGAATTTGTCTTTGTGGAGTATATCTTGATTATGCCTTGCCTGTTGTTTTGCAGAGATATGTTGCTGATGTTGGCAAGTCTTGGGGTGTATTAATTGTTTGTGGAGGAATCTTGCCATTATTTCTATCGGTGATGTGGCTTTTGATGATTAGACATTTTGTTGCTGGGATGCCATGGATAACAGTCATCCTCTTTGATGTCCTGATAATATCATTTACAATGTTATACTATTTAAAAGGTTAGACATTTCCAACTGCTATTTTTCATTAGAGGCTGTTTAGAAAAGCAAATGGTTGTTTCAATGCTCCTATAGCTAGCCTATTGAAGTTGAAATATTTCTGTGCAGAAAATATCAAATGAATTATTAACATAGTCTGTCAGTTACTTATAAATAAATATAAAAAAAAAAAAGAAGTTATTTAATCAATCACCGACCATACTCTTTAAAATTTTGTGTTATATTTATGTAGGATCATATAAGTTGGCAAACTAACATATTATAGCTATAAAAGCCTTATGTAAAAGTAATTTTAAATTGCAATTTTGTGATCTAAGAGCATCCGTATCAGACTCAACAAATGTAGTTTCTGGTTAAATATAGCTAACAAATCATAAAATTCTTGCTCCATCAAATTATTTCTAAACTAGCTTTTTGTTAACTTTGCTACTGTACATCGCTACATGTAGTGATACACTGTGCACAGATTATATAATATTTTATTATTTATTCTCAAGAGTGACCGGACATCTTGCCGGATGACCGATTGCTGCACAATTTTATTTATTATTTTTTTTGAAGGAATATGAAACTGCATATATATAAATAACAATACAAATCCTTGGATGTCCGGCCAGACAACCGCTGCTGGCACAATTTTTTGTTTTTTCTAGGAATATGAAACTATATACTAACAATACAAAATTAGCAACTTTTCCTATACTACCTTGGCTGCTTTTTAACAATACAAAATGAATATTTTATAAAATTTAATTTTAGAATAGAGAGTTTGATGTAGTGTGTACATACAAAAAATCCTAGCTAAAATAGAAAAGTAACTTTTTAGTTATAATTTGATTCAAAATTTGTTGAGACTGATGTGGATGCTCTAAGACCTTAAGAATATCATTGATTATTGAATCACTGAAGTAATACATATGGCTTACATGCTGTGGGGCATTAAATCTCAATTTAATGGTTGATTACTGTGACTTGCTGGAAATGTTTTGGAATATTGAATCTCACACTAAACCCTTTGGATGGTAGATTCTTCAACATTTTTATTCTTCTGAGTCATAGAATATGCTGTCAGTTAATGTCCCTCTGAATTTCTTTGCTTGATTATTATTCAATGTATTCAGATGAAAACGAGTTTTATACTGAAATATTTACTTACTGTTGATGGAATATAACGATGACCTTATTTTATTTCCCTTTGCTTTAGCTGGATGGATTGGAAACAGTGCCATCTCCCCCATCATTGGTGATCATGATCCATATTATCACGCATCTGCAAGGGTGGGTTAGTAATGACCAAATCCTTTGAAACTTGAAGCTGTTATCATTGTTTTGTTATTTACTCAAAAGTATTTTCATCTTTCAGGAGCTTAGTCATCTTCGAGCCGTTGCTGTTCTCATGACAGTTTTGATGATTATCTCCATCCTTTCATCTATTGCCATTGTCCGTCGCATCCTTATGGCAACATCTGTTCTCAAGGTAACATGGTGTATTGTCTTTTATAAACAATAGGATAACAACCAAACAATATTTTAATTTGCCTAGGTAACTGAATAAATAAGTCAAAACTCTGATAACTTCGGAAGTCATGAACTAATTTAAGTATACCAACATTGGGGCATCTAACACCTCAATATTAATTTAACTTCTGCAAGACCTTAAATATTGATTTTGGATTAAACTCTGCCACCATGCAAATGTGGTAATTTGTGAACATTAATGTGAATTTTTTGGAGTATGAAATTATGTAGAATTAATGTACATACTTTGTGTGTTTCTTCCTCATAGCTTCAATACTGTTTTAGGCCTAAATGTGTAAATGAAAATATTGTAGTCTTTCAAATGTCAAGGATCTTACAGGGCTAAAATAGAATGATTATCCTCCGAATTTTAGTCACCCTTAAGTTCCCTTCTACAGTTCTACTTCAAGCATCCAATTTAAACTCCATGACAGGGCATTTTGCTCTCTTGGGCAACATCAACACCTCCTTTTAACTTGGTGTGTTTCTTTGTTTTATGTTCTACACGCATAAACCATTTGATTGGGTTCTGTTGACAATTTTATCTTATTGTAATGTAATTATTACCAAATATGTACGCAGGTCGCTGCCAAGGTCATTGGAGAAGCTCAGGCGCTTATAATCTTTCCAGTTATACCTTACTCTATCCTTGCAATTTTTTACATGTTCTGGTTTTCGGCTGCTCTCAATCTTTTCAGTTCTGGTCAAGTTCTGGAGAATGACTGCAACTCCAACTGCTGTGCCTATGAGCTTGGGTTGAAACGGGTGAGCTGTGATCGTTGCTGTGGTTATAGAATTCATTATACTTCTCATATCGGTGCTGCAATCCTTTTCCACCTGTTTGGGTGTTACTGGGCTACACAGTTTTTTATAGCATGTTCTTCAACGGTGATTGCGGGTTCAGTTGCTTCCTATTATTGGGCTCGTGGTGAAACATCGGTAAGCTATTCAATCATGTGTATAAATCAGCAAACTGTAGTCATGTATCCTATATGATACCTTAGAGTCATTGTGGAATTACTTGCGAATAGAATTTTTTTTCTCTTCGTGGTGTGGGTGGGAGGTGGGGTTGTTGTGACATGTCAATATTATTGACATGGCCACACAGTTATCCATAACAGTGACATTTACAGAATTTGTTGTTAATTTTGGCACTAAAGTAAATCTGCCCTAATGCTTTAAAATTAGAAAATTGGAAAATACTGTCACTTAGAAGTTTCTATTAAAAATACTCCCTTGGGTATTAATTTTACCCTTATGTGCTAAGAGGCAAATACACTTCGAAGAAGGTGGTGTGTCTGTTGGACATCAACACTCGTCAAACACTTTGCAACACGTGTTGAACATGTTCAAATGTGTCCTATTGTTTTTTTAATTTTATTTTTGGACCTGCAAACGCTTTAAACACTTGGGGGATAGATGTGTCCATCATTTAGACACATGAAACACATTGCAAGTTTGAACCTAATAACTTGGTTAGGATCAAATTACAAAAGAAAACAATACTGATTTGTACCTATTAATTTATCCTCCAAAACATTAGAAATTCATGTTATGTCGTAAATTTTTGTTATCTTTGAATGAAATATTCTTATATATAATAAATATAAAACTCCTTGTCCACCTCTTTCCTCTGATTGGTAGTAGTTTTTGTAAGTGCAGCCAGAGATTCCATTTCTTCCAGTTGTCTCCTCGATGAAGCGGCTTATGCGTTACAGCCTTGGGTCTGTAGCTCTTGGCTCTCTAATCGTATCATTTGTTGAGTCCATCCGATTTATACTTGAGGCAATTAAATGTCATAAATTAAAAGTTGCTAATACAGTACCTGAAAGCTGGATTGGAAGGGTGGCATTTCATTCTTCTCAGTTTTTCCGACGGAGTATTGAGTGGACTGTCAAATCCGTGAACCGCAATGCCTATATTATGGTAATTTAGTGAAATCGTTTTCCAGGAGTATGCGTCTTTTCTTTTCATCATGTTTTTGATATGTATTTCTATGAGTTCATATGCCACACGATGATTGTTCTTCCACGTGGAGAAATAGTCTAGCTGGCATAGGAGAGGAAAGTGCACTTTCCTGTGGAGGCTAATATGAGGAATTGATTCTCATATGGAAATACATATTCCTAAAAAGATTAAAAGGATATTATATATTACTATGATATCATTAGTTTGCACTCAGTGGACTGTGAATGCCATTGTTGTTTCCCTTACTTTGGAAATTTTTAGGCTGTGTTTGGATCATGAATTTTGGTAGTGATTTGGAAAGGAAAAGTGAAAGAAATGTGAATGAAATATAAGCTAAATTTTTTCTCCTTTTTCGTTCCCTTTCCAAATCCATACCCAAATTTGTGATCCAAACACAGCCCCAAGGAAGGCAATGCATGTTTCATTTCTTTTTGGCCAAACAATGCATGTTCATGAGACAGTTTAAACCATGGTAATGAGGAAACCTGACCACCTGAGCCAGTTACCTGTGAGAGTCGAAGAAAAATGAAAGTTAAGCATTTGGCAAATTTTTTTATTTATTTATTTTTTCCTTTTTCCCTCCCTTCAATGTTGTGCCTTTGTAACCTGTATTACATGTGGAATGAAACCTTTAATGCCAACACATGTACTTGTATGACATGTTGTATACATTTCGGATATTTTCTGGTCCGTGCTTCTCAGTTGTATATCTGCTTCATTCTTAAATGCATGCTTTTGACTCTTTCAGATTGCTATAACGGGCAAAAGCTTCTTTAAGGCTTCTGAGATCGCAACAGAGCTGATCATCAGTAACATCCTTCGGATAGGGAAAGTGAATGTGATTGGTGATGTTATTCTCTTTCTTGGGAAGTTGTGTGTGAGCCTTTCAAGTGCAGTTTTTGCTTTCCTTATGTTGAATACTCACAAATACAATTCTGCCCACAACAAGATCTCCTCGCCCTTATTTCCTGTACTGGTATGTCTCTTATCTTTTAGTTTCTACACCATGATAAACCGAAAAAAGTTACTAGAAAAAAACATACAAATGGTGGATTGATGACTTACTGTTTAAAACCAAATTAAGAAGGTTATGAAAGCAGATGTGGAGATAAAAGTTAAAGAAAATAAGCATTATAGAGGAGCAAAAAGAGCCTCTTGATGTGATGCTTAGATTTATGCTATAAATTTCAGTTGAAAAAATATTACATGACTGAGCAATTGTTGAAACCAAAGTGTTATAATGTAGTTTTCATATACCACTTTCTTGATGTTATTTTAGATGAGTTCTAGATGATTCTAATCCATGTCTAAAGACCATGCAATGTTATGAGATTATGCTATGTACGAGTGTTCAGGTATTTTCAAATTTAATTTTCAAACTTAATAGTCTTTTAGATCGATTTCTAGCCAGTAACTTCCAAGTGAAGAAAAAAGTCATCAAACAGGATTTTATTTTCTCTTCCGATGCTGTAGAAATTTGTTTTGGAAACAGTTTCTCATGTGAAGACATGAGCTACCTTTAAACCCAAGTCTACAACCTGTGAGATAAACGTGCTTTTAGTAGTCTTGATGTCAACCAAATATTTAAGGATTTTGTTAACTTGTGCCTTTTAGAAGACTTAAAAATATTGTACATTCTGCATAAAAGTGTGTTTGCCTTTGGTTTTAACCTTTTTTTAGTTGAGATTACATTCAGACACCTTGAATAAAAAAGCATGAATATATTTGTAGGGAAAATGTTTATGTTTTTCTACCATTGCAAAAATATAATCTTCTACCGTTCTATGAGAATTAAGACTCATGATGGAATCACATCGGTGTTAATGCAGGTATGCTGGGGCTTGGGTTATGTTGTCGCTACCCTTTTCTTTGCTGTTGTGGAGATGTCAATTGAAACCATCATTCTCTCATTCTGCCAAGATTCGGACGAGCACCAAGGGACCGCTCAATATGCCCCTCCCCTTCTCATTGAGACTCTCAATGACGAAAATGAGATGCGAAGACTTACACAATAACCCTCGAAACCTGCCATTGCTTGTTTTTCCTTTCTTATATTAGCTATATGGAACTTAGAGATATTGTAATATTATTTGTTGCTGTGGTCTGAGCTCATCTTCAATTTCTTGATCACAAATAGTTTACTTGTTTAATTCTTACCCCTTTTTGAATTGTTTGATTGCCCTTTTGTTTATATTATGTTAGAAACATTAAAATGTTTACTATTTCTGCAGTTTCTAAGTTTTTATTTTATGCTTGAAAGTTTTGAAATTTTGGTGACCCATTGATCGAATCTTATCCTGATTATGAATATGTAAAAATAATTATAAGCTTTGTTTGGCATTGGTTGATATAGTCAATTGTTTTGTATTGGGACTGTTTTAGCCTAACTTTTTTAGTCTCATTTGGTTTGAAATTTTTGACTTTTTGATTTTTGTGAAAGAAAAAATGTAATAATTATTGATTGAATGTGACATTTTGTTTTATTAACTAGTTTAACTTATTTTGTCATTTTGTGTTTTTTTAGCCCCAAAATGATGATCAAACCAGGGCTCAGTATGATGAATTTTCCAAGAACTTTTGGAGGCACTTGTATACTGTCTGGGAAAACCTTGTTAGCAAATTGACACAAAAAAAAAAAAAAAACAGTTTTGGCAAAACAAATTTTTTTATAAAACACCAAAAAATTGTTTTCACACAAGCACAAATTCCAATTTGTCTATCCTTGACTATTTGGAATTGTACTGTCAAAGACAACTTCGACCTCCGGTAAAATAGAAGTCAATCCAACTTGGGTGAGTCACAGCTCTGAACAAATTTGTCAATTACCAAGCAAATAACATGATTAAAAAAAAAAAAAAACTATACAAAATAAGAAATGTATGAAGAAAATTTACCATACTAACATAACCAAATTGTAACAACAAAGTTTCAATCACTGAAGACAACTGCAAATTTTGTCCCTTCCATACATTTTGTTCAATCATTTTGGGGTATGGTAAAAATACTCTGCAGCTACTAACATTTTAACCTCAATGTTTGAAAGGGTCATCTCACCCCAAAATCCAAGTTGCCAAGGGATAGCAAAAATTCTAAAACGTATTTACCACTTTGAGTTATTCCATTAATAGCTTGTTACTGATTTTTGGCAAAACTCAAATGTTTTGGGTTAATCTCATCTAGGCGGATCACAATTGTTCGACCATTCGCTTCCTCACTCCATTTGATGGATTCTTTTTCCAGAAGCTTCAAAATCTGTAACCAAAAATTTCAGAACACAATCAAATTTTCATTGTCTCGGGTGAATGGCTGAACAAGTGAGGATGGTTACATATATGCAACATGAATCTGTATTACACAAAACTCAAAATTGAGTGAAGTTAATGTACGGGTATCAGACGAGTCAAATTCTGCTAATATTGAAAGTGCTAATAGTAGTTTTTGTTGAGCATGGACAGAGGAATCTTTATTGCATAGATATATGAATTAGTGAAGTACCCATATGAGAGCAAAGCCACAGAGAGAGAGAGAGAGAGAGAGAGAGAGAGAGAGAGACAGGTACTCATGTTAAACATGCCATGAGTTTAATGCTTCAGAAGATCCATGTGCCAATTAATTCAGTAAACACATATGGTCAAACACCAGGACCTCAGTGACATGGGCAGTAAACCAGTAAAAAATCAAGACAATTACACTCCTATTCAACAATTTAGCAAAGAGAATCAAAAAATGTTTCAAATTATTTTAATTTATAATAGCTCTCTCCATTGCAATTATTAGGATGATGCGTTTCCAATTCTCGCAAGTGACGTTCCATTCCCTTTTCTCATTTATATGCAGTTTTTTCATACATGGGGAAGATAAGCAGGGAGAAGTGCGTTGGCTTTAAATATTTGATAAATCATTTCCCTCACCTTTTCATTTCCCTTTCTGAATCCCTACATAAATATATGATCCAAACACAGCCTAAAAATATTTTTTTTTGGTTCCAAAATTCTTCTAAATTTTACATCATTCTCATTCCTGTTTTTTCAAGACAGTCATGTTAGAGAAGGAATTTTCTTAATATCTGTGTGAGTGTTTGACATTGCAAAAAGTAAGACGGTCACTGCAATGCAGTTTCTAGAAGGCTCAACAAGGCTGCATTATTTTTTGGAACCAAGCTAATCTTTTAACAATTAATGATTGCAGTCCAAGAGAATGAACACAATATTCCCTATGGGATCAAAAAAGGAATAGAAGGATCTCAGTTTTAATCAACTTTTTGACCAAACATACCAGTCGTTTTCGAGCCCCTTCTTTGGTATCCTCGGTGTCAGCGCCAACTATGACTTTAAGATATCGAATAGCTGATGAAAAGCAACATGTAAAACCATGTCATTTTATAATTTTTATTTCACAGTTGAAGAATATATAAATGTGGGGAAGGGAAATGACCTACATGAGATCCCAGAAAGAGAGGTTAAATGAACCCTCAAAAGACGTATTGCTTCTTTTGGATCATATTCATGCAGGTCAAGCGACATTTCATCCTCCCTCCTGAAATTCAGTGTTTAGTCATTTTATGAATCAATACACAGAAGATATAGCTCAATCCTTAATCATGAATACAGTAGAATGAGGGGAAAAAAATTACATTTCACATTTACCTAGTTTCAAGAAACTTCTGTGCAGATTTTTCATCTGCCTCTCGGGCCTTCCCCTTGAAAAAATTTCCCTGGACACCCCACAAACATACACGGAAAGAAGATATAATCAAGTGATAACTAGTACATCCAGCACAAAAAGAATGTCAATGGTTTACAGAACTAAAGCATGTTAGGCATTGCTAAAATAAGTCACTTTGAATTTATAATGCTATCATGGCATTTTTTTCGTGTAATACTTGGGAGGCTACATGCACTATGCCACTATTTATTAACCTGCTTTGAAAGAAAGGTAGCTGTATGATTTCAAGTTATTTAATTCAAGGATAGTATATTACCAAATGATTTCAATTTACATTGGAATTTATTAACGGACAATTAGGGGCATGAAAATGCATAATTCTCTAGTATTGTCTACTGACACCTGATGTCATGTAAAAACTATACTTTGCTTGGTTTTGGTCTTCAGAAAACACTTTTCAGAAAATTCTACTTCTTTGTTTTTCATATTTTTTGTTTTCACTGAATTTTTTTAATATTTTAAGCAATTTTTTTAATTTTTAGACACACCTAACATAAATACACTTAAAAAATATAATATTCGTGAAAAAAATCTTTAAAAAAGTCACTAAATACCAAAAATAAAAAATAAAAAATAAAAAAACAAAAATTTTCCATATTTTTATGTATTTATTAATTTTTTAAAATATTTTTTCACAAATATTTTACTATTTAGATACATCTACGTAATGTGTATCTAAAAAGGTAAAAAAATTGCTTAAAATTTAAAAAATATTCATTAAAAACAAAAAAATACGAAAAACAAAAAACTTAATTTCCAGAAAACTGAACTCAGAAAACTGAAACCAAACACAATGATTAACTTTTGTAAAAATAAACGGAACATATAGATCATGCATATGAGAGGGAAACGTGGAATTTTGCATGGGCAGCACCTATGGCCTCATCTAATTGTATCTCAATTTTAAGTCTTGCTAATACTTATAAGTTACTTGATGCAGGTGTACCAGTACCTATGTTTCATTACATTTATAAATTAGAGGTAGTTTTGTAAACTGTAGTTTAATTGCACAAAAATCATAGTATGGGTCCATGAGTCATAGTAAAGGTTATGTTTTTTGGGTTGTATATTCAATATATATTTGGCCTTGGGATATTCTAATTAGTCCAAGTTTCCTAGTTTCAAGTGTTGACATTTAATTCCTATTAGAGTTGGGAGATAACACAAGAACCATAAAAAAATGCATACCTTTTAATTCAATAGGGTTGGTTATGTGATATAATGAGGAATTTTTTAAGGTTCATGTGATGCTTGAAGTAACCTTACCTTAAGAGAAAATTCAGGAATTCCTAACCTCTAACCTTTCTCTCTATCTTTGTCCTCTGAACCCAATCATTAACCCTAATTGAGTGTTTCCAGAAATTTTTATCAACTATTTTATGCAATTCCAGGGACCCATCACATTCTACATCAAGCAAATCCCAACCCCTTTCCATTCTACAACATCAAGCAGCACTATTCCAATTCCCTTAGTCCTATACTACAAGAATTCAATTCAGCCAAATATTGTGCCATGCCGCAAAAAATGATGCACCAAATGCCATGACAGGGTTGTCAATGAAAAAGACAACAAGAGCTCTTTAACATGAGAATATTAATAAATCTAAAGGCTATGCAAATACAACTGCCAGACTGCCAGTACATAGCAAAAAGAGAGGGCTTAAATAGTCACATAATTGTTATATAGCCAGTGACAGCTGTAAAAGGTGCCAAACTCCTCTGCATGATTTATATGATTGATATCTCATGCTCACCAAATAATCCACTTAACATCTACTCCAGAAGTCAGTGACCCAGGAGAAGAAAATGAGTATCTTCAGAATAGTAACTCAAGCCCACCAAGGGATGGATACCAAATTTCAGCTAAACGGTGGCCATGCTAATAAAGATTGACTGACAAACAGAAAAAAAAGACAAGAAAAAAAAAATTGTGAAATTGCTCCAACTCTGGGCATTAATACCACTACCAAAAAATACATAGAAACTACATACCTCTTCTAGAAGTTTGTATGCACGCACAGGATCCCCCTTAGCAAATGCATCGACAGACTGCCAAGGAACTCAAAACTGTCAAATTTCTAATCATGTAATGCCCAAGGATGATTTTTATAAAAAGGACCAATATATAGAGGGGGAGTGGATAACTATACTGAAAGTATTGAATATTACAATATGCTCGTGCCAAAAGAATTCTGAATTAAGGACTTACAGCTTTATAGTATTCTTTCATTGTTATCCAATGTTCCTTTACAGCTTTGCGTAGGACCTGATAGCTATCCTCATCCTCTTCATTTTCTATTCACAAAAGTGCATTTATGCACCAGAAAGCATTAATATTGGGGGGTAAGGAATCAAAAAGGAGGGTAAGATAAAACATAACACAAACTTACTTTACAACCCTATTAAAGATGCAAAGCTTAAACAGAAACAATCTCTTCCAGAGTCATGTCTCGATTATTAGCAATGCAGGCAAATGTGATCATTTAGCAACAAGGGGTCCATCTGACATGACTTGATCAATTACTAAGTTAGTTTTTCACTAAATTATGTACAAGGGGAGGGGGGGATCAACATGGTAGAGCCAATGAAGAAAAATACAAACACCACATCCAAAAGGGGCTAGTTTTTGAAGGGTTGATGCACCTGATATACTCATGGTCTAAGAACCAAGGACACTCCTAAGAAGGCGGCATGTCAGACATCAACACTTGTTGGACACTTCCCCAACACGTGTTGAACATACGTCCAAACTTGTCCTATTATCTTTTTAAGTTTTTTAGACCCAAACATGATTTAGACACTTGGAGGACACGCATGTCCATTGCTTAACACACATGAAACATATTACCAGTTTAAACAAAATAACTCGGAATCCAATCATAAAACCAGGTTGGTTTTCATAAAGCTTTCCTTACAAATTTTGACCTTACCATAGAATAAACCCTGCAAGACTTCTCTTTCAAATTTTGATTGCTATAAGTTTTTTTATATGTTTACAAAAAGAAAAAGAAGACTTTGGAAATTGTTTCACAAATTTGGTCAAGCAACATGTGAATGAAACTTGATGCTTACAACTAGATACATCAAGATTCCAACAAGACATTTAGAAAAGACAAAGAATGAGCAGATAATGATAATGTCCTCTGTATTTTCTGCAACCTCTATGGAAATAACTACAAGGATAAACATATCCTCTCATATTATAGTAAGATACATATAAAAGTGCTTACCATCCTCCTCATTAACTAGTAGTTTTGCAATGGCTGTCTTATGTTCAGTTGTAGTGTCTCTTAAAGGTTCAACTACAACACGACCAAATCCCCTTGATCTTCTATCGTCTTTCACTGGGACAGTTCTTTTTTGTTCTTCTTCAAATCTTTCAGGACCATTAAACAATGCTTCTAACACCTCCCTCTGGAGATCATATCTGTCTTTGTGGCTTTTGGTTGATTCATTTCTAGACATAAATTTAGCTTTACCACTGCAAAGTTTAAAAATAATTAAAACTGACATTTTACACAGCATGAAAATATGCCTGAATTTCAAATAATTGATCTTCATGAAACCTTTTTTGTTTTGACTAAACATAGATCCCAAAATTGAGCTAGTAGTCCACCACAAAAGAAAATAACATACCTTCTGGCAGAATCTATGCATTGTGGTTTTTCTTGGCATGAAAGAGATTCGGTGTCTGAATATTTCTCCATAGGCTGTTAAAATAGCTCACATAAGATTTATTTTAATAAATAAAAATTATATAAAAAGGATGCCAAGGGGGTGTCATTTGAATCAAGTGAATGTGATTGTCGTTTCGCACTTGTTACTCTTGGTATATCACTACTAATCCCAAAAGCTTAAGTTATTAGTTACTATCCAAAATTGTTCATAGCAACATATAAACTACTATAAATGATCAGCATGGCTATCACATAAATAACAACTATAAATGATCAGTTCCCCAAATTGATCTCTACATTTTTGGCCTCAAATTGAGTTGCTTTACCGTAGAAATGAAGAAAGACATGAGTTATGCAGTGGACTAAGATAATGACAAGAATCATCTCATGGCTATTATGTTGTTCCAATTTGTTCCAATCTACAAAAAGAACATAAATTAAAGTTATCGGTACTTGTATTATTCAAGACTCAAAAAGTTTTACTTTTTGAACAACTATGCCAGAAACATCATCACTCTTCTCCAAAGTGGATGCCGAAAGATCCAGCAGTTTCTCTATGCTCTGCAAAAACACCAGAAAGCAAAAAACAACCATCAGTTGGGAACATAAATGAAAATTTGATGAAACATGGCCAGTGTTGAGGATGAAAATCAAAGCAAACAATCTTCAGAGGCTGATCCATGATTCAAACATGTGAGTCAAAAAAGAATGTAATTAAATTGTCTATGCATGAACTAGGTAGGAGAAAGAAACAGTGAATTGTTTTTTTTTTGGTAATATCTAGAGGCTAACCTGTGAGATAAACATTTAAAATAAACATTGCCAACTCCAGAAAGCATCTACATGATATCAAAAGGTAAAAGGGTTTAAAAAACAGTCGTATCACACAGATTAATACTAATACATATTTAGTGTATTAAATCTACCAAAGGAAATTTATTTTAGTGTATATTCCCAACAATTTAAAGATAGGGGAAATCTGACCAGGATGCCAATATATCTCTCATAATGGCATTCACACCTTCCAGCATAATATAGATGATTTACTATGTGTACTATAGTTCTATGCCCGAACGAGCTCCTTTCAATTACCAAATGTTAAGATACTCAAACTTTCATTCATATGTATGTATATATATGTGTGTGTCTGTGTGGTGGGTATTGATATATTTTAAAAATGTAAAACATATAACAAACTTATAATCTGTTTTTTCCTCTTCTCTTTTTTTCAAGTATCAAACTTCTAGTCAATTGGAGAAAATAAGCATGCAAAATAGTATGGGCACAAATTCTTTCCCCAAATTCATGTCCAATAATTAGGAAGTATTATTTATTCAAGGTTGGGTAGGGAACTTTACACACATCCAAAATAAAGAATTACATCCCATAAGTGTAGACTAAATAACTTTCAACACTACTAGGGGGAGGAATCATGTTCAATAATAAAAGCAAGTTTAATGGTATAAAAGCAGCCACCTTGAGAAAATGACCCAAAGGTTAGTTTTATAACCAATCTCACCCTCTCTCGGCACCCACCCTCAAGTAAAAGAAAACAACATTAAGTAATGCCCTTTTCCGCTTGTATATACAAGATTCTATACATATATGAAACTCAAAACAAAAGGCATCATAACATAAGAAATGCTCAACTTTATACGAAAAACAAAATACTTCCAACACAATGTGTTTGGTTTGTGTTTTGAGATTTTCAAAAAAAAAATTGGGGAGAGAGTTTAGAAATTTTTTTGGTTTGTTTGGTTGTATATTTTGAAAATAGTTTTACAGAGTTGGGAAGTTTGAGATGATTTGATATTTTGTTGTAGTTGAGTAGATGTGTGTGAGAGAAAAAGTGATTGAGAATAAAAGAGGAGAGAGAAAAAGTGATTGATTGATGTGTAGGAAAGAGTGATTTCGAAAAAAAATTTCAAAAAATTTGAACCAAAGAAAATTTTAGAAATTTTTCTCAAAAATTGTATCTTGAGATGCAAATCAAACAATCCCAATATAATTGAAAAGACATCTTAATTTAGAAAATCTCTTACACATTGATTTTCACATGTAAAACTTAATTAACAATCAAATATAATTTCTCAAAGCCTAGATAACATATGAGAGTGCAAAAACTTCATTAGAAAACATAAGTTTTGAACAAAACAAATTAGACATTAAAGTGAAGGTGAACTTACCCTTTCTACATCGTACCCACAACGGCCTGCAAGTTCAATAAACACCATGTCACATATAATATCAACCTAAACAATAAACTTGGCATGGAAAATTATGACATTATTTTTATAGCCCAAAAAATATTAGTGGCCAGGTAAAGTCTTCAATAAAATCACTAGTAAATTTAGATGGCACATGAACTAATGATGCATACCAAGAACTTCTTGGATAATCTTCATGTCAAGTTGAAAGCCATCTCCAAGCATTTTAAACAGAAACTCCTCAATATCCTTGTGCATACTTTTGATTGTTGTCATATTTGGTGGAACTTTTTCTCCACAAATCTCAGAGATGGGCAATTCCTCTGAATTCAATTTCAATGGTTTGTTCACTCTACAAGATTCACTTCTTGAGGGCCTGGACTGAGCGTACTCTTTTCCAATCACACTTGAAACCGTACCCATGGATACTGAACATTTTTTCTGCTTTGATGCAATGGAATTTCTTTCTGGGAAATTTGACTTGTCTAACAAAATGTCGTCTGATAATTCTGAAGACGAACTTAGACCCTCTGATTCATCCTTGGAGCCATAAGTAGAAGCACTAGATGTGCTTCGCTCGAGATTACATAGTATTTCACCAGCATCACATATGTTGCGGCCTGCTTGACAATAAGCCAAGGCTATGTCCTCAAGAGATACCATTGAACCAAAGGCATCAAGCAACAGCTCCAAGTCCCTTTTGTCATCATCACAATCTGAAATACTTGAGGTAGGTGCTTCCATTTTCGCCCTTCACAACATAAGAGAGATATAATATAGGATTTGAGAATCAATCAGCGTGGTTATTCTATCATAAAATGTACACATCGTACAGATTAAGCATTAATCAAAGGAATGTAGTATGAGTGATGAAGATGCAGATCTTATGGGTTTTAAGTAAATCATAAAAATGAGCAAAGCTATTGTATTTATAGAGGAAACAAAACTCAAAAACTTGAATAAGAATGACTTTACACAGTAAATAAACAGGCATACATCCGAATTACAACGGGAACTGTATGTATTGAATTCCACAAACAAAAGTTAAAAAGAGTCTCCATATTTCCAAAGCTCTGATTCTATCTGAAATCAAAATAAAAATAACATTTAATTGCAAAATTTTCAGAAAGCACTAACATTGAATACAGTGCTAGTAACTCAACTACCACTAAATTTGTTTCCATCAAACCAAACCAACCCAAACCAAGCCTTAAAGTCCCATCAATACAATACAGGAAAAAAAAAATGTGATTGCAGAGGCGTCTTGCAACAATGTGAACTCAAAAACAAATCCCACACATCAGATCAAAGATAAACAAAATCTACGATGAAGCACTCTCCTATGAGTGTGTGTGTGTGTGTGTGTGTGTGTGAGAGAGAGAGAGAGAGAGAGAATCGCGCATATGATCAAACAGATACACAATGCATATTTTGAATCAAGAAGCAATGAAATGAGTAATGAAAATGGATTTTGATCTATGAGACTTTCAAGTTTGTGATTTCAATTGAGCTCCATAGCATGGGGTTTTAAGCAAACAAGCAACCAGATATTGAACGATCGATGCAATCAATAATTAGCTTACTTGGACATTGAAATATCAAAGGAAGGGATAGGGCTCAGTCCCCCTCTCTCTCTCTCTCTCACTCTCTCTGCTTCCAAGAGAAGGAAGCAAAACGAGAGAGGAGAGAGAAAAGAAGCTGCAGCTAGGTATTTATAGGGATGGTTTTGGTGGCCATAGGCCCATTGCCGAAGGTGAAAACAAAGACTATTGAAATTTAAAAATAGAAACAAAATTAAAATTACAATAATGACACTGAGATGTAAGTTTACACAAATGGATCCGGACTGTATCCATCTAGGACAATCCGGTTTACTTCGATCCATTGAGTTTAATTTTGACTTCCTTTCTAATAATTCGAATCATTCACGTTTTAGAGTTTGTTAAAAATATTATTCTTGTAAAAAATACATTAATTGAATAACAAATACTGTTTGGTAACACTTATGTTTTCAATTTTCTGTTTATATTTACAAAAATTTTAAAAATTCAAATAAAACTTGTTTGGTAAAATTTTTGATTTATAAATAAGTGGTCTCAGTTTATAAATTTGACCAAAAAATGAAAACACAAAAAATGTGTTTCGGTTTTGAATTTTGAGTTTTTTTTGTTTTTTTTTGCCACCCACCACTAGCCACTACCCGCCACCATCTTCCACCACCCACCCCCCACCCCCCACGACCACCTGCCACCACCACCCCGCCACCACCACCACCACCGCCACCCACTCACCACCACCACCCACCCTCGCCACCACCACCACCACCACCACCACCATCACCACTACCCATCCGCCACCCACCGCCACCACCACCCACTCACGCCACTTACCACCCGCCATCACACCCACCCACCCACCACCACCACCACCCGCCACTACCCCCACCACCTCCATCCGCCACCCACCGCCACTACCACCCACCACCCGCCACCACCACCCACTCAAGCCCACCACCACACTGCCACCACACCATCCACCCACCCGCCACCACCACCCACCATCACCCGCCATCTGCCACCCACCACACCACCACCCACCACCACCACCCACTGCCACCACCTCGCCACCCACCCACCCACCACCACCACCACCACCACCACCACCCACTCGCCACCACCTATCACCCGCCACCGCCATCTACCCACCCACCACCACCACCACCAACTACTTTACCACCCACCACCGCCACCGCCACCCACCCACCCACCCATCACCACCACCACCAACCGCCATCCGCCACCCACCTACCACCACCACCCACCCGCCACCACCCACCACCACCAGCTACCCACCACCCACCGTCACCACTTTCTCACTCTTTTTTATATTTTTAAATTTTTTTAAACATTTTGTCAATTACCAAACGCGTTTATAGTTTATTTTTTTTTTAAATAAATAAAAAATAAACAAAAACCAATTTATAAATTTTTTGTAAATATAAACTGAAAATGTAAATATAAACTGAAAATGTAAACGTTACCAAACACACCATATATATTCAATCACTTTTATTTAAAAAAAATAGATGATTAAAAAATTAACTATTCATAAAAAAAATGATTCTGTTATTCATTGACGTGATTTTTTACAGAGATAATGTACTCAACAAATCTTAAAATATGTACAGCTCAGATTATCGAAAAGGGGTTCAAAAATAGACTCAATGAGTCGGACTAGATCCTCCAATTTATATAATGAACTGAAAAGTGTGTGATTTATATTAATTTTTTTTTTAGAAAATTACCGAGAAGTCTTTTTTGAAAAATATGTAGTCTATTTAGTCCCATAACCTTTTATTGATACCCAAAAGTCCTATAACGTTATTTTTATTCTTTGCTTCTCTTTTTCTCTACCTCTTTTGCTCTTTGTGATTTTCGGCGATCGTTAATAGGTAACCATATCTTACTTCTTCTCTTTTTCTTTTCGATATATAGTCACCGGCGACCGATGACTACCATTGATTGGGATTCACCGGCAACTACCGACCACCGACTCTTTACTTCACCATTATCGACGGTAAAGAAGATATGTTTCCGACGAAGAAGATGAGTAGATCTACTTAGATTTGATGTAGATCTACATCAGATTTAGCTAGATCTAAACAAAAATAGTTGTCGAAGTACAATCCCCTTTCTATATTCATATTTCTCCTTCGATCTCTTATTTTTTTTCTACATTTTTCTGCTATACACTTCTCTTTTTCTGTTCTAATGAAAATTTTCAAGTTCTGAACAAGTTGTTTTCGAGTTTTAGTTACCGGCGGTGAAAACTGTAAAATTTTGCAATTTTAAATTTTTTTTTGTGCTGGAATGAATCATGGTTTAAAACTGTAAAATTTTACAGTTTCAAATTTTTTGGTTGTTGGAATAAATCATGGTATAAAACTGTAAAATTTTACAGTTTCATAACATGTCTTTCAGTTTGATTAATAAGGATAAATGCTTAATAGATTTTTGCTTTGAAACTGTAACATTTTACAGTTTCAAAACTTACTTTTCAATTTGATCAATATTGGATATTATTTTCTTAAACCTTACAAAAATTGAAAAATAGCATATGTTTTTCCCATTGTTGTTGTTTTTTGTCGTTTTATTTTATTTTTTCTTTTAGTTTATCAATGTTTAACACATTTTGCTATGTTTGTTCGCTCTAATTTCTCCATTTATTCTTTTTTTTTTTCCAGCAATATTCTAGACATTCCGGTGAGTCTTCAGTAATGTTCTTAACGTTCAGTGAACGTTCTAAACATTCTGGCGACTTCCATTAACGTTCTTAACACTCCGGTGAACTTCTGGCAATACTCCGATGACTTCTCAGAGATACTCCGGCGACTTTTCGGTGATGATGAACATTCAGACGAGTCTCCGGTGACCGTTTGACGGAAGTCCGACGGTAGTAAGATGTAACATTGTCTGTAAATTTTTTTTTTTAAAAAAAATAAAATTTTTTGGTAACAATTAAAAATGCATAGAACTAATTGGTGTAAGTGTTTTATTTGAGAATTAGATGGATCTTGAACTTTGTATATGAGACTTATTGGTAAGTTCCCCATCTATCTATCTATATCTATCTATTTATTTATTTTTATATATTAAGGAAAAGGGTCTTTTAAAACCCAAGGCTTGTGGAACCTCTAACATGCCAATCCTAATTTCTTGATTTTTTAATATTTTTTTTTTAAAAAATTGACTTGGTGATTGGTGATTGGTTCAAAGTAATTACACTATTGATTACAATAAATTCAAAGATTGTAATAATTACACTATTGATTATAATAAACACTTAATTTATAATAATTACACTTATTAAATGAATAACGCAATAAATGAAATCCTAATTTTCTTACTTTTTGCATCCCCAAGAGACCCATGTAATTATTGTGTAAATGCCTCTTAAATAAATAAATAAACACTTATTAAATTCTTTCAAACTCCTCGGTCAAACCCCATGTATTTAATTTATATATTATGTAATTATTGTGTAAATGCCTCTTAAATAAATAAATAAACACTTATTAAATTCTTTCAAACTCCTTGGTCAAACCCCATATATTTAATTTATATATTTAATTTCTTTAATATATAGATTTATATATTAAAAAAAATGAAAACAAATATACATATCTATAATTATCCAGTGCATAGCACGGGTGATAAGCTAGTCTATACTATATATTAAGCAAAAGGGGGTTTTTAACCCCAAGGCTCGTGGGAGCTCCAATCTCTTAATCCTAATTTTCTAAATTTTTGATTTAAAAAAAAAAAATCTCAACATTTAATAACTTCTCCCAACCCAACCTTAGCATTTATTGACTTCTCACAACCTACAATCCCTTTTGACTTCTCTCATAATTATTGCAACACCCTTTTCAATTTTTCCCATACACTATGGTTACACACAAAAATTAAAAAAAGATAAGAATTTAACTATAGATCTCAAAAAGATATAACATCTAAATTTGAATTATGAGTTAATAATATAATTATGTATTTTTTATTATGTATATCTATCAAACTTTTAAATCACTTAATGGGACAAATTAATCAATTTTCTAAAATTATTGATTTTTAATTTACAAAATAGATTAAAAAAACTATGGACAGATCTATTGGTTTAATCACAAAAATATTTCATAATCTCTCCTCCTAATCTCTCTCACAAATTTTCAAAAAAAAATATTAAAACTTGCATTCATTTTCTCTCCTCCAAAAAATCAGATAATATTTTTTATTAAAGTTGTAGATATCTACCTATATTTTATATATTATATTATAACATAACAAAAAAAAAAATTAAAAAATAAATCTTTAAAGTTTATCTAAATAAACTTTAAATAAATAAAACTCACATGTCTATGACATATCTAACTCACATCATAATTTACCTAAATAATAATAATTAAAACAAATGAAAATCACAGATAAATTAAATTTAAAAAAAAGATACCTACAACTCCATCTTAAATAAATTGGAAAAAAAATATAATTTTCCAAAATTATTGATTTTTAATTTACAAAATAGATTTAAAAACTATTGACTGATTTATTTATTTAATCACAAAAATATTTCATAATCTCTCCTCCTAATCTCTCTCACAAATTTTCAAAAAAAAAATTAAAACTTGCATTCATTTTCTCTTCCAAAAAATCAGATAATATTTTTTATTAAAGTTGTAGATATCTACCTATATTTTATATATTATATTATAACATAACAAAAAAAAAACTAAAAAACTAAAAAAAAATCTTTAAAGTTTATCTAAATAAATTTTAAATAAATAAAACTCACATGTCTATCACATATCTAACTCACATCATAATTTACTTAAATAATAATAATTAAAAACAAATGGACACCACAGATAAATTAAATTAAAAAAAAAAAAAAAGATATCCACAACTCCATCTTAAATAAATTGAAAAAAAAAAATACCCGACTAGAAACCACACAAAAATAAAAATAAAAATAAAAAGATATATCTATCTATCTATCTATATATATATTAAGAAAAATGGGGTTTCTAACCCCCCAAGTCATGTGGGAGCTTCAATATCCCAATCTAAATTTCCTGATTAGCATTTATTAACTTCTTCCAACCCCCAAGTATAAAAAAAAAAAAAAAAAATTTGAAAAGTCCAACACATATGAACTCCTTGAAAAGTCCCAACACATACGATTATTATCCCTCATAATAATACTTTAATGCATTAAGAACAATCATAAAAAAAAAAAAAAATTCCTTGAAAAGTCCAACACATATGAATTTCTGAAAGTCCCACACATATGATTATCATCAAAATATTACACTTCAATATAATATTAAAAAAAGAAGATATTTAAAAAAAAAACATTTAAAAATCACAATTCACATATATAGAAACTAGCCTATCACCCGTGCTATGCACGAGATAATTATAGATATTTATATTTGTTTTAGATTTTTCTTAATATATAAATTATGTTTTTAAAGATTTTTTTTTTCTTATCACTAATCATAGTGTATGGGAGAAATTGAAAAGGGTACTGCAGTAACTATACACGAATTGTATCTATAATTATTTGTATAAAGGGATTTTAAATGTTAATCAGGGGATTTTGACCAAATCAATAATTGCAGGCATGTGGAAAGATATGTGAATTGAAAAAAAGTTAATAAATGCTAATCAAGAGATTTTGACCAAATCAATAAATGCTGAATTTTTTTTTTAAATAAAAAATTTTAAAAATTCAGATTGGGATATTGAAGTTTCCATAGGTCTTGGGGGGTTAAAAACCCCGTTTTGCTTAATATATAGTATAGATATAGATAGATAGATAGATACATCTTTTTATTTTTATTTTTATTTTTATTTTTGTGTGGTTTCTATTTGGGTTTTTTTTTTTTTCAATTTTTTTAAGATGGAGTTGTGGGTATCTTTTTTTTTTTTTAAATTTAATTTATCTGTGGTTTCCATTTATTTTTAATTATTATTATTTAGGTAAATTATGATGTGAGTTAGATATGTGATAGACATGTGGGTTTTATTGATTATTTTTTTAGTTTTTTAGTTTTTTTTTTTATGTTATAATATAATATATATAAAATATAGGTAGATATCTACAACTTTAA